>JARHVA010003071.1:0-562500 GCA_037957365.1 Torreya grandis | reverse complement strand
AAATGTAATCACAGTCAACATTATAAGCCTGTCTTGGAGGAATTGATCATCTTGAGGTATCTTCCGATGGAGTAAAGCCTTAATTTTTGGTAAAAATAATAATTATGACCATATTAATTCTAAAATTATATCCTCAAGATCCAATTAGTAGTGAAATTTCTCACTATTTTAGCATAATCATCCACTGTTAGACACAGTCAATGCTTAGTGGACTTTTTGAGAGCTTTTGAGGTACTTAGTGCATCTATAAGTCAAGTCAAAACTTAAAACTTTATATGAATGGTATAAATGAAAAATTAAATATTAAAATAATATTTTTAGGTTTATATCTATGGTACCATTTCCCACTATTCTGTCAAAGTCAGACCCCATTCAAAAAGGCATGCATTGGAGACCAATTGAATCTTTATCAAGTTTGAGTGCCAATAAGGAGTTTAAGTCATGGAGAATTTTTAAAATAGTGAAATATGATGATTATTAAACTAAAATTATTTTTTTAGTTGATAAAATTCATGGTTTTAATTAAAAATTTACTTGAAGGCAAGTTTAGGTATGAAGGAAGCAAGCAGGTAGCTGAGGGTAAAGTTTGATAAAATTCATCTACAAGCCAAAATATACATGATCTAAGATTGAAAATTTGTGTAATTAGTCATCATGAGTTATTTTATATATATAAAATCTTGGTGAGGTAAAAATTAGAAGGGTAAGTTCCCACTATTTTGATAGAATCATCCCTATGTCTATTTATAGGGTGAAAATAAGTAAGTAGACTTCTTAAGGGTTTTAATGTTTTAAGGAGGGTTTGAACTCTACTAAAGTCTTGAAAATAATTATATGGTGTTGTTAAATATAAATAAACATTTTAATATGGTATAATACTCCTTTTTTAAAAGTAAACCATGCCCTTGAGGGCTAAAACAAGTAAGCAAGCATGTGTACTATGCTAGTATAGTGTCACTTAGGTGGTTTGAGAGTGTTTCAAAGAATCAAGTAGATTTTGGAAGATAAAGGGAGAGTGAGAGTGAAATTTAAACTTATTTTGAAGAATAATAGCTCATGTTATCAAATTAAACTCATCAAAACTCCAGACAACAAACACATGTAGATAATAGTCCTTATAGGCAGTCTTAAGAAAAATGGAGTTTGGATATTAAAGTGGGGTCATAGGGTAAAGGAAAAAGTGTGAATAAATGAATTATGATGTATTAAAACCCTAATATCATATATAGTTTCTTATAACATCAAAAATTAGTAACAAGCTTAAAGCTAACCTTAAGTCCTATAACACCACAAAGCATTTACAGACCCTATCAAGCCAAGATGACACCTTATTAAGGTAATGAAATGGTACAGGTCACCAAAATATTATTTCAAGAATGGGAGATTTAAATGGATGATTCAGTTCCATTCTAAGGATAAATTTGAGATTTTCAAGCCTAAGACACCCAGTTTGAGCCCCTCTTTATATGCTCATATCTGTCACTACATAAGGAGTTAGGAAAAATGATCTTAGTATGTTTTGATTACCCATATATAATTTAAATTAATTATGGATTGAGGTTGTTTTAGAACCTGAGGTTTAGTTGAGAACCTGAGGTTTATGAACAATCATTAAGACTCTAAGTAGGCCCATAATGCATGTAAAACCCCATACACAAACTTCTTATGTATGTATCTTTGCATACCTTCCACATGGGAACCCAAAATTTTTAGGTATGTTTAATGGGTATATGGAATAAATATAAATTTAAATAATTTTTTGAATGGATGTCTACATTTTATGAATGATCACTAAGAAGGTGAGCCTATTTGAGCTACTAAAGGAGCCTTTTTGACTAGTTTTGGGGTTTTCAATTTGTAAGTCCATGAAATGGGCTATAAACACTTGTGAATAACTTATAACGTGTAGAGTAATCTATAAATATCATTTATAACCTATTTTTTATAAGAATTTGGCATGTGTGGGTGCCTAGGAGGCCTAAATGGCCCAAACATGCCTATTTTTGTAGGTCTTCAAAGAGATAAATGCTATAAATTCATGAAATAAGAATAATAGGACCTTAAAAACCATTATTAAACAATTGGATCCATTCTCAAGGGTTTATAGGGTGCCTTGTTGAGATGAAGGGTCAAAAAGCCAAGTTTTTTGATGATTTGTGAATGGTTTTAGGTTTAATAGTGATTTCTACCATTATTGTAGGTCTTGAAGGTGGCATGAATTTTTTTTTCTCCATAATAAGAATTATATGGATATATGGAAGCCATATATGTCCATAAGTGGTTCTCATTGTGCTAAATGGCCTTAGAAGCAGGGTCTTGCATAGCTAGTTGAGGATGGCTCAAGCTTGGAGACATCCATTAATGGAGTCTATGAGATTTGTAGGATTCATGGATTTTTTTTCAGGTTGGAGGAGAATATATGAGTTGAGATAAAACATAGCCTTAAAAATTGAACACTAAAAGATAGCCTCCATAGCCAGTTAAGCATAAGGTGCCAGGATCATTAACTATGTGTCAAGTAGCTTCTAGAAGTGCAAGTGGAATGGGACATAGAAATCCAAGAGGGAGATTTTGGACGTTGGGAGATAAATTTGGAGAACTAAATGTGTTTTCTAATCTTTGGATACTTTTATCATGTGAGAAAAATGTGGAATCATCATCCTTAAAGGTTTTCATCTTCTAGTGCCTTTCTAGGCCAATGAGAAGTCCTAAAGATTGTTTTGACCTTTGGAGGTTAATTTTTTGAGAAGAGATCAGTGAAAATTAATCCAAATGTGGTTAAGACTTCATGTAAGGTGGTTGAGCTTCATTTATTAATTTATAAGTGCTTGCTTCTCTTCTCTCTCTTCCCTTTTCTCTTATATCTCCTATTTCTTCCCCATTTTGTAAAATATACTCTCATTTGACAAGGGAAAACTGTGTCAAAATTTGTAAGAACTACCTTTTGAAGCAATAATATTATTATTTCACCTATCTCTTTGCCTTTAACTTGTGCTTAGTAACCTTGTGCATGATGGCTTTGTGAAGAAGTGTTCTTCCATGGTTATTGTCCTTTCTTGCCTTTTTTTAGGTATTTTAAAATTATTTTTAGGTTTTAACTTGTGTTTTTATTTCATTAATGGATGCTTAGTGTGAGTTTTAGAACCCCTCTTTGATTCATCTCTTTCTTAGCAAGCCTAGTTTCATTACTATTAATGAAAATTAGTTAGTTTGGGAGATTGTGTGAGTAAATAATATCTTTATACCAAATTAGTCTTTATTTCAAGCTTATTAGAGTGTCATTTAATTTGGTGCATCACCCCTTTAGTTCTCTTAGTCATCCCATACCCCATTTTATCCCTTTTCCAAGTAGAAATATCAATTTAGGTGATCTACCAAGAGGAAGTCAGCATTCTCCAAAGGCTCAACCTCATTACAGGATACCCATAACATGAAGTTGCTCCATTAGTGTATAAAAGAGTGAGAGAGCTTGAAGAACCCTCTCATAGGGTACAATTATACACTAAAATATTTTTTGGCATGCTCGATGGGACTACTTTTAAAGAAGATTGATTAAGATTGATGTTGGTCTTGATCCATTTGAAGCATCTATTACATCCACACTCTCAACATCTAGTGACTCTGAAGAACTCTCAACATTCTAGTGGCAGAATAGTACCTATATTTCATGCCAAAGGTGACTACAATATCAACTTCTAAGGATATTCATTTTGAATTTGTTGAATTCACTTTTAACTTATAAAAAATACTAAGGTTTTCTAACACTCATCTCTATAAAGAAAACTTTCCTCCTAAACCAATTTCCAAGTCTACCTCTACAAGAAGATCTTTATTGGGCCCTTTCACTACCATGACTGCCCTTAGAGATTTACATTTTATGGATTTAAATGGTCAAATTCATTTATACCTCAATTAGTGTGACCCTATCCTAGTGGCAGCCATAAGAGTGTGACTTAATTCATAGGAGATAATTATACAACCACTTTTGAGCACATAAGAGATATAATAAACTTTTGTAATATCCATGACATCAATGAATAAAATGTGGTTATCAAGTTATTGTCCATATATTTCAAGGTAAAGGCTATGGATTTGTATAGAAAACTTGATCCTAACTCCATCACAACATGAGACTAGTGAGGTGATGCTTTGTGCAAGATGTTTGAAGACAGGAGTGACCACTTGTCACTTACAAAATAGTTGACTACATTGAAGAGAGCTCCTCAAGAGGTTATGTAGGATTTTAATAATAGGTTTAAAAAGACATGGGACAAGATTAAAATATCTATTAGGCGTAATCCTAACTATGAATTTTTTTAATATCTAAGATCTCACAATAGTGACATTATAGTGATGATATAGTCTATGGGGAGAACACACTACCAAATGTTTATGAGGTGGAAATCAAAGTAGAGAATAACTTTATATAGGCTGGAAAGCTCACACCTTGGCCAACTATGCCCTTGTTTCCTAAGATTCAACCACATCTTATCATCATTCCTCCTCTTTATACCATTCCTCCTTTGCTATCACTTGCTACTATACCATCACCAAAATAGGAAAATGCTTAAAATAGTTAGTCTAGTGACTCCCAAGAGCACAAGAACTTCCAAGAACTCAAGAATATGTTTCAAATCTTGGGTAATGAATTGGTAGATGTGAAGAGTTAGTGAGATTAGTATAATAAACCTTATCAAGCCTCATATTAGACTCAATAGTCTTACCAAGAAAATATACCACCCTTTAAAGGATATTTCTAAGGATTAGGACAAGGTCAACCCAACTATGATAGGCAAAACAATTACAATCCTAATGCTACACATTATTCCAATACCTTGGTCCCTATTCGTAATAATGTTTCATAAGAAGGTGAGGGTTATATGCCTTGGAATCACTCATTTATTCAATCCATTATACCAAACACTTAGTTTAATTAGGCTTTCAATGATCAATGGCAATAGGGTGCTAGTTATGGTTTCAATCAAACTCTCATGGCTCAGAATATATAATTTCCTATGATGACAAAACTAAAAGAGCCCCCAAAAGGACAAGAATTATGAAATCATATGGTTTATTAGCTTCATAAAGAGAAATAGGTTGCCTTGGTGACACAAGATAACCAATAAGTAGCTACACCTCTACCTTACACTAGTTGGGTCCAAGACATAATAAACTTATTACAAATAGGTGAGTGTCCTCAAGGTATGGATAGGACAAAGATAAGATACTTCATAATTTATTCCATACCTTATGCCTTGATTGATAATGTTCTCTTTAGAAAGGACCTCAATGGGGTAATACTTAGGTGCATATATGATGATCAAGTGACTAGACTCTTGGAGCAATTCCATGATGGACCTATAGGAGGTCATTTTGCCTTAAGAACTATAGCTACAAAAGTGATGAGGGATGGTTATTATTAAACCAACCTATTCAAATATGCTTATGCATGGGTAAAAAAGTGCCAAAAGTGTTCTCTCTTTTTAGGAAAGAAAATATTATCAACCCTTCCTCTTAATCCTATTTAGGTAAAATAACCCTTCATGCAGTGGGGCCTTGATTTTATAGGAATGATCAATCTACCTTCCACTGGAGGACATAAGTGGGTACTCACTACTACTAATTACTTCACAAAGTGGGTGGAAGAAATTAATCTAAAAAAATTCAATGAACTATTAGTATTAGAATATGATAGTATAATGACAAGATTTGGTGTACCATCAACCATCATTTTAGATAATGACGTAGAATTTATTGGCATGAAGATGAGTGAATGAACACTTTAGCAAGGCACCTACATTATCAAATCCTCTAATTACTACCCCCAAGGCAATGGATTTTTAGAGTCAACAAATAATAACTTGATTATAATAATCGAAAGGACTATGGAAGAGAACCAAAGAGGGTGGTATTAAAAGTTAAGGACAACCTTGTAGGCTGATAGAGTAACCCCCAAGGTTTCCATTACAAATTCACAATTTTTCCTAGTATATGGGAGAGAGGCCAAGCTACCCATTTCTATTGAGTTACCTACCTTGGAGCTAGCCCATCAACTTGAGTTGATGGAGAGTGAACCTATGAGTGTGAGGATGGAAAATCTCATGGAGCTTGAAGAAATGAGGGATCTTACAATGAAGACACTAGTGGAGAGTGAACCAATGAGTGTGAGGATGGAAAATCTCATGGAGCTTGAAGAAATTAGGGATCTTAAAATGAAGACACTAGAGTCACATCAAGCTCAATTCAAGAAAGCCTTTGACAAGAGATCCATAGCAAGAGATTTCAAAGAGGGTGATCTAGACCTCAAGTGGGATTCAAATAAGGCCAAGATAGGCAACTATAATATGTTTGATAGATTATGAAGTGGTCCTTACTTGATTCATGGATGAAAAAAACATATTATTTTCATCTTGCCCAATTAGATGGAGAGGTATTACCCATCCCAGTCAATGGGATTCATATAAAGCCTTGTTACTAGAAGATTTTTTTTACCATTGTATATATTTACATTTCATATAGTTTTTTTTTTCTAAGTGCCTTGTGCACATGATTTTTAGTTGTGTGTTTTCCTTCCTAAGTGCCTTGGGCACATTGTTGGTTTTGTTTCTTGTTGTCCTTATTGCTTTAAGAGGAAGTTTTCAGAAGTGGACCACCTTGTATCAATTTCATATTAGTTGGGATAAAGAGTCTTGTGACCCTATAAGCCCAATGGATAGAATTTAGGACACTAATATATTACATAAAATGCATGAAATCCTATGAGGTTTCCATAAATGTTGGAAAAAATTGGACTACATACGAAATTTTTTCCTAGATAGATGAGGCCATATTCCTAGACCATTCAATAACCTTCTAACACCATGACTAGTCTCTTTCTAATCTTGACTTGATGATGAAGTGCACTATCCTGGAGGGTCCTAGTGTGGTGTAAGGATATGAGTATAGTCATTGTGTAGAGAAGATAAACCTTATGACCCTACCTCGTGTCCCTTGCAAGCTTTTGAAACACTTTAAGCAAATTTTAAGGTGAATTAGAAGATTTTGAGGAAAAGGCCTAGAAATAGGTCTTGAACTATAAGTGAAGGATCCAATAGGTTTCTAGGGTATTTTATCATTTAGGGGTAGGAAAGAAGTTTGAATAAAGTGTCAGATATTATAACGAGTCAAAAATTATGTCTAGAGAAGCTAATTTTCCCAAAAGACCCCCAAAAATGCATTAAATGAGTTGAGGACCTTCAAAATAGAAATTCTAAGTGATTTTTTTTTTTGGAAAAGACAAATTGGTTTTTAATTCAACCTGATTATCATGTATTTTCCCCATATATACATGTTCAAGGATATTTCAAGTCATTTGGAGTGGAGGAGAAGAGTTTGGGAACAAAAAGATGCATTTTAGAGCCTTTTAGAGCTTTGACTAAACATGTTTTTGAAGATTTTTCTAAATTCAAGGGATAATATATCATATTAAGGAATATATGGTGTCACTAATGTCCTCTCCTAGGACCTTTAAATCATATTCAATCACAATAGCTAGCATAGGTAAGGAAAACTTAATAGTTGTAAACTACGCATAAAACATGTTTTCTACCATTAATGGAAGTCCAAGAATTTAATAAGGTATACAAAAGGAAGGAAAGGTAATTTAAATCATATAAAATATTTTCCAAGTGTTTTATTAAATATTCAAGCTTTTGTTTCTTCATGATAATAAAAAACCATTTTGGGCAGTCTTGGATAGCTCTAGGAGAGCCTCAAGTTTTCACTTGGTACCATCATGAGAGAGAGAGAGTTGGGTCAAATTTTTTTGGGAAGTGATGGGTACCATAATGGAATTTAACTTTTTGGAATTGGTGGTCTGTTTCATCTCCCCATATTTATGAATAATTACTAATAGTGCAGGGGTGTCTAGATGGCCTATTCATCCAAGTTGGGTCCAGGTTTTCTTCTATTTCTTCCATTTAAAACTCAATGAGGAATAATGGTTTTATATAAGATATTTAAGGGTAAAATAAGACCTATTAATTTTTTCATCATCATATTACTCCTTATAATAAGATACTTATGACATAAAACCTATTTCCTATGTTATTCTAATGAAGGGTCCATTTGATCAGTTTTGGAGCAAGACTTGGGTTAGAATGCTAATGGACACTCCACCTACTTATGTCACATAAATTTAATCAAGTGAAAATTTATCATCTAGCCTTATTAGTTCATCAAATTCTTGATAAGTTAAATGAAGACTAATATTATATGGCATAACACCATCTACAACAGTTTTAGTCCTGTCTTATAGTGAAAGGAGGCAATAAGTAGTTTTAAGAGGTTAATTTAATTAGAATTCATGATCAACAAGTGATGAGAGAATCATTATTTTCAAATTACCAATGAATATGGAGAAATCCAATCATGAAAAGTTTGCCTTGATCAAGAAACAACCTGCAAAAAGACTTATTAGCATATATTAAGGTATATTAGCATATGTTAAGGTTTTAAAAGAGTCTTAGGTTCATTTTTCACTATGAATACCTCCTTTATGATCCTTAAAATTGATACATATGGTAGAGGATATGCTCATTATATTATTGGATCCTCAAATTAGTCTTAACATACTCCTCATGTCCTCTTTTACCTCCATCTTGTTACCTTCATCCTGATTGCCTTGTCACTTTCTTTCCCATCGTAATAAAGCTCCTTTCCACCCTCCATTCATAGTTCCCATCCTCCATTCACATAACTACTTTCCATCTTACCTTCATCTCATGAAAAAAAATATTAATAAATATTCAAGGGAGTTTTAGAAGTTTCATTATCAACTAAGGAGGTTGTGCATACCTTAAAATCATTGCTTGACAATCATACACCTTAAAAATGACTACCTACAAACACTATATATAGGTAGACTTCCAAGTATGAAGGGTATGTTAAGTAAAGTGGTCTATGATCAATTAAAGGTTTCATGGGATAGAAAGAGTGTGAAATGGGTCAAGATAATGAAGAAGGTTACTAAATGGATGCCTACACTTAGGAAAACTTAGCCTAATGCATAATTAGAACCATATTTTATAACCTATTGTATATAAACAAGACCCATATTTGTATAGGTCACATCTTGTTTTCCTAATCCAAGATAAGAATGAATGTGAGAGTATGATAAGTAGGAGGGGTATTGAGTTGACTAAGTACCATCATGGATTCAAATAATATCAAGGTTCTAGGAGTGAACACTATGAAGTGTTTATAATCTTAGAAGGTACATAGTTCTATAAACCCCTATATAGCTAACTAGAAACACACAATACTTTGTGTTTTGGTGATTAACATCATTAAAAAGGTGATGTAAGAGTTATAACATATTAGAGGAGATGTGTGATGTTAAGATAGACCTAGTTATGGTCTTATATTCCTTGGAAACATTTTAAAACTCAATAAAATGAATTTAGAGTGCTCTTGGCCATTTATAGGCCTACACAAAACTAGGTTAGGATTTCTAGAGAGAAACTCTCATATCTCAAATTTTAACCATTAAAAATTGTCAAAACTTGGTAGTATAATGGATTGAGATATATTTAAAAGTATTAAGGTGGTTTTGAGTTTATATGGTATTGTACATAATAGATATAGTTGACTATGTTGTAATTAAGCTTAGAGACCTAATAACAATGCAAAGGGTAATGAAAAAGTGAAGATACTAAAATATTTGAGAAGCAAAACATGGTAATAAGCTATAAGGTGGAAAGGGGTACCATAATATATGATTAGTTTGTACAAAGGCTTTATGGTTGGGTTAAAATAAGGAGCTTTGTCTAAAAGGAGGCCTAATTGGTGAGACAATTACAAAGGAAGTACCTCCTAAACTTGGAGTTAGACCTTGAAACCTTATGGAAGGTTGGATGGAGATAAAGGGTGGTCAAAAAATGTCTTAGTTGGCAAAGAAGGTTTTTAGAGTGATAGAAAAATGAGAAAATGTAAGAAAAAAAGCTACAAACCTAGTGGTGTGGTTATAGGGATTCAAGGTGTGTAGTAGAGAATAGAGTTGATTAAATTTGTGCCCAAGGTGAATGCAATGACCTTATGGAAAACCAATGAAGGAATTGGTTTTCCATTTATATGATACATATGCTTAGAGTTTAGAGATAAGAATGTATAGAGGCAGGTTTGTGTAAGGGGTAAAGAGGATGGGTTTGGGATGTTTGTACAAAATTCCAAGGAGTTGAATCAGGTGCTTACATACCTGATACATACTCTCATCACCTAACAAGAGCATCTAAAAACCTAAAAAAAAATTAATGACACCTATAAGCCTACTGTAATAGACAAAACATGCTACAGTCAAGTGTCTTAGTAGTTATTAGGTCTATCTAATTATTCTTTTGACCTAGTTGGAGTAACTAAATACATAATCAGCATTAATTTGACTAACTTTATCAAGGTGGCTCAAATAAAAACACATGAAAAGCCTTGAATAGGGATTAAGAAGCATAAATAGGGACATACAACCAGCTTTAAGAATAACCTATAGCCAAGAAAGTAGACTATGCTCTTGAGAAAATATAAAGGACATAAACCTTGAAGGGAGAGTATTAACATTGTTAAAGGATCATGTTATGATAATAAAATACCTTTTCACCTCTTACGTATTTTTTAAACTCCCAAAGAATCATCAAACCATGACTCTATCTGTACAATCATGAATAGTCAAGCATAATCAATATAAAGGGTTATTGAGAGAGGTTTGTTTTCAAGAAAGGAGTAAGTATGATGAACAGATATGTTTTAGGAACATGGACATAATATTTTTATCAAATTCATATTGTAAATAATATAAAAACTCAATTTTTTTCATATTTTCATAGTAATCCCCACCTATAGATGGCTCTAAGCACTTATCAAACATATTGACAGTCAATAGAAAGATAAGGGGTCTTGTCATGATCATTGGTTTCATAAGGTTTCTATCATGATGAAGCTCTCATGGAATATTATGAGAATATTTTTCAATATATAAAATTTTAATGACACAAGGACTCAGGCTTCTTTCTTGAAATATACATCTACAACCACACATGTACAGGCTTTTCTTCAAGTTGGTAAGTAGAATAAGGGATAATGGTATATAAATTAGGTTTCATGTTCAAGAGAATATTTAAGGGGAAATTTAGATATTAATTCATAAATAATATAGAGATCATGATGTGGTTTAAAATCACTAAGATGATAGAGTCAAGGTTAGCACTTGATACCATACCTAAAACCATTCTTAAGTCATTTCTACTCATATAGTCACATACTTGCAAAGTGTAAGGTCAAGATCATTCCAATAAGAGAGTGACATATGAAGACATATTAGGTAAATCAAGTGAATATTTTTCATCTCTAAAACCTTTATCAAGACCATAAAAGGCAATATCATCTCATGGAAGTACTGTACAGGTCTATTGTACGGAATATGATTATGTATAAGGCTTAAGAATAATGTTGAGGAGAGTGGGATCAAGAAGGAGATGGGAGGGAGTTTTCAAATGTTTTAAGGAGTATATTAGGAAAAAATTCATGGTTTAATGGTTTAAAAACACCTTCACACCTCAAAATGTCCACCTACAATAGTGATGGCATATAATCATATGAGGGTTTTTAAGGAGATATAAGGTGACATAGGTGATATAGAAGACTAAGAAGTAAAAAATTAGGATTAGGGTTGTGAAATAAGGATTTTTATAACATATTAAAGGCCTATAAATATTTATTAATAATAAAATACATAGGTGAAGCATGAAAACATAGTCTATTAGCATGAAAATGTAGTCAAAGTTAACATTACAAACCTGTCTTTGAGGAATTGGTCATCTTGAGGTATCTACCGGTGGAGTCAAGCCTTAATTTTTGGTAATAATAATAATAATAATAATAATAATAATAATAATAATAATAATAATAATAATAATAATAATAATAATAATAATAATAATAATTACCCTATAAATCCTCCCATGATATCCTAAATTTCCTATCAAAAATGAAAGTTCTCACTATTTTAGCATGATCATCCATTGTTAGATATAATCAATGGCTAGTGGACTTTTTGAAGTTTTTGGGGCATTTAAAAGTCAATTAAAAAATAAAAAATTGGTAAAAATGGTATCCATGATACATTAAATATTATAATGTTATTTTTAGGGTTATAACTATGGTGAAAGTTCCAACTATTCTTTCACATTCAGACCCTAGTCAAGAAGGTAGCCATTGGAGATCAATTAAAGCTTTATCAAGTTTAAGTGATAATAAAGAGTTTAAGTCATGAATAAGTTTTAAAATGGTAAAATATGATTATTTTAAACCTAATATTATCTATTTATTTTATCACATTCAAGGTTTTAATCAAAAATTTCCTTGAGGTCAAGTTAGGCATGAAGGAAGCAAGCAGGCAACTAAGGGTAAATTGTGAGAAAATTCATCTATAGGACACAATATGCATGATCTAAGCTTTAAAAGTGGTGTAAGTGGTACTAATGAGTTTTTTATATATCCAAAATCTTTTTTAGGTAAAATTATGTGGGGAAGTGCCCACTATTTTGACATAGTCAACCCTATGTCTATTGACAGAGTTAAAATAAGTATGCAAACTTCTTGAGGTTTTCAATGCTTTTAGGAGGGTTTGAACTCCATTGAAGTATTGAAAATCATGATATGGTGTTATTAAATCTTCATACTCATTTTTATAGGGGATCATACTCTTTTTTAAAATGTAAACCATGCCCTTGGGGTCTAAAATAAATAAGCAAGCTTGTGTACTATGCTAGTAATAGTGTCACTCAGGTGGTTTGAGAGCGTTTCAAAGAATAAAGTAGATTTTAGAAGATAAATGGAGATGGAGAGTTAAATTTAAACATATTATGAATAATTATAGTTCATGATATCAAAATAAACTCATTAAAACTCTAGAAAATAAACACAGGTAGGTAATAGTCCTTATAAATAGTCTTAAGCAAAATGGAGTTTGGATAGAAAAGTTGGGTCATAAGGGATATGAAAAAGTGTAAATAAATGAATTATGAGATACATAAACCCTAATATGATATATATTTTATTATAACATCAAAACTTAATAACATGCCTAAATCTAGCCTTAAGGTCTATAAGTCATATAACACCAAAAAGCATTTGCAGACCCTATCAAGCCAAGATGAAACCTTATTAAGGTAATGATATGGTATCAATCACCAAAATAATTTTAAATAATTGTAAATGTAAATGGAGGATTAAGTTCTAGTCCAAGGAGAAATTTGAGATTTTAGGCCTAAGGCACCTAGTTTGACCCCCTCTTTAGATGCTCATATCTTTCACAACATAGGGAGTTGGTACAAAAAAATATTAATATGTTTTGAGTACCCATATTTAATTTAAATTAATTATGTATTAATCTTGGTTAAGGTCTTGAGGTTTATAAACAATCATTAAGACTCTAAGCAGGCTTAGAATACATGTAGAACCCCATAAGTAAACTTATTACACACACACACACACACACACACACACACACACACACACACACACACACACACACACACACACACACACACACACACACACACACACACACACACACGGGAGCCTAAATTTTTTAGGGATGTTTAAAGGTATATGTAATAAATATACATGGAAATAATTTCTAGACTAGAGGTCTACATTTTATGAATGGTCACTAAGAAGGTGAGACTGTCTAAGCTACCAAAGGAGCATTTTTAACTAGTTTTAGGTTTTTGGACTTGTAGGTCCATAAAATAGATTGGAAACACTTGTAAATAACTTTTAATGTGTATAATACTCTCTAAATATCATTTATGAATTATTTTTAAGAATAAATTGGCATGATTTGGTGCCCAAGAGGCCCAAAATGGCCCAAAAATGCCTATTTTTGTAGGTATTCAAAGAGAGAAATGGTATAAATACATGGAAGAGGATTAATGGGACTTTAAACACCATTATATGACACTTATATCCATTCTTAAGGGTTTTTAGGGTCTCTTTCTAAGTTAAAGGGTCAAAAACCTAGGTTTCTTGATGATTTATGAATGATTACAAGTTTAATGGTGATTTCCACCATTATTGTAGGTCTTGAAGGTGGAATGAAACTTTATTTTCTCACTCATAATAATTATATATATGCATGGAAGCCTTTTATACGTATATAAGTGGTTATCATGGTGCCAAATGGCCTTGAAAGTAGGTTCTTATGCAACTGGTTGAAGATGGCTCAAGTTTGGAGGCATCATCAACAGAGTCTATGAGATTTACAAGTTTCATGGAGTCTTTTTTAGGTTGTATGAGTAAATATGAGTTTATAATAAAATATATCCTTAAAAAGTGAACACTAAGAGATAACCTCCATGGTTAATTAAGCATAAGGTACTAGGATTGATGAGGCCAGGATATGCTCGATAAATGTATAATAAATGACTTCATCTTACTCTCTCTTTCTATTAAGTTTGATTGCATTTGTTAACTTTTATTTTTATTTGAGATGAGTTAGGATGTATTTATCCATCTTTTGTTGATTTTGATTCTAATGTTTAAAAAAACCTATAATTCCTAACAAGTGTGTTGGAAAATTTAAGTTTTGCAATAAAATAGGTCATCATCAGGCTAAAGAACAAATATGAAGTGGATTGCATGTTTTAAATTTTAAAAAATAGCTCTATAACTCTATATTTAAGCTCTATAAGTATTTGAATTAGCTCTGATACTCCTGTAGATAAGCTCCATAACTTTCATGGCTAGATATGGAACTAATAAGGATCTATTCCAAATGGCCGGTGATCTCTCAAGTCAATGATCCCATTAAATCAGGAGCAGATTCCTAATTTACATACTTGCAAATCCAAGACATTTATCACACAATTGGAAATCTAGCCACATCTTGATTTATCATTTATTCTAGGTATGATTCAGTTCCATCGTATCTATGAAATAGTTACAGCCATCAAAGCATCTATATATACAGACCTAGAAATTTAGGAAATAATAGAAAATCATTAAAGAATAGAGAGAAAAGGCTAGATTAGTACATTTTGTAATATAAAAAATTTTATCAATGAAATATCCATTTCTATTTTGAAATCAAATTAAATTATTCAATCCTATTTCTAGGCGGAGCAAGGGCCCACTCCTCCAAAGAACTAGGATCTTCATTTTTGGTCGGTATTTATATTTTATTCACAAAAGCAAATAGGTAACTCTGTTAGATTTATAAATTCTTCCAACTCCTTAAATTTGAAATTTGTTGTAAATTTGTTCCTGCAGGCATTTTAGATTAAATTCTCATTTCTTTGCAATCATTTTCTAGCAATCTATTTCATTCTACAAAAGTGTGTTTATTTCCAGCAATCTATTTCATTCTACAAAAGTGTGTTTATTTCTAGCAATCTATTTCATTCTACAAAAGTGTGTTTATTTCTAGCAATCTATTTTATTCTACAAAAGTGTGTTTATTTCTAGCAATCTATTTCATTTCTATAATGTGTGTCTACTTTTGGCAAATTCGCATAGTTTGATTCCAATAAGGTTTTAACCAAGAAGTCCTCAAGACATTGAAAATCCCCCAAAATAAAAAGAAAAAAATAAAAATACCTACAATCAATTACTAAATCACTATGATTCTTCTTGTTGCATATAGCTTTAGACACAATGTTGGTTAAATATGACATCAATAGAAAGTTAAATAAATGAAGGGAATAATGACACCCATCATTTTTGGCACTGTTGTCGGGGACTCACTAGTTGGAATTTTCTAATTACATGTCAACAAGAGCAACAATCATTCATTTAATAATTAAAGAAATTTTACCTAATTTATGAGTAGACCACGAGACTCCAAGGGTAGATTTCTCCCCAAAATATCTAAACATGAATTTCCATCATCCTCTAGTTTAAGAAAGGATGTTGAGAAAAAATTGGAGGCACCATTATCTCCTATAAGACAAGAAGCAAAATTGCCATTTTTGGAATTTTTGGATCAATCACCAGAACCAAGTAGAACCTTAAGGAGGAGGATTATTTCTCAAGATCCATTGAGGGAAATTTTTGATTCTCAATTGAGTAGTCAACCTCCTACTCCTGACTTTTCACCATCCCTAAAACATACCACATACCACATTGACTGGGAGAAGGGACTAGAAAATACTAGAGAGATGGCATGAGAAGCTAAAAGAGAACCTAAGAGAACCTTTACCTATCCCATTTAGATCGAGGATGATGAAACCACTATGAAAAAAAATTTACCTACACACTTGCCCACATTTAGAGGAATGTCATATGAGGATCCTAACCAATTTATGTTTGAGTTTAAAGTACTATGTCAGACTTATGATTACAAGATAGATAATCAAAAATTGAAGTTGTTTCCATCTACCCTGAAGGATGCAGCAATGAGGTGGTTTATGGGATTAACATATAATTCTATTACCAATTGGGAACAAATGGAAACTATCTTCCTAGACAAATATCAAGATTATTATAGAGGAAGAAATCGAAAGGAAGAATTTTTCAAAATCAAACAGGAAGAAGATGAAAATATGGAAGATTATTTGGATAGATTCCTCTTTGTGAGTAAAAGATGTGGATTTATACTTCAAGAAGATTTAAGTAAAACCATTTTTCTCAAAGGTCTGGATGTTTAATCTAGGGAAACCCTTGATTTAATTGGCAGAGGAAACATTGCTCAATTGAGAATGGACGATATCATAGAAATTTGTAGAAACTATTCAAGGACAAGGGGTGGACCTAGAAAGGGGAAAATGGTTAAAAATTTGAATGCAGATATGAATAAATTGATGGATGAATTGGCAAACTTTAAAATAGACATATTAGTTCAATTAACCTCTACCATGGATGGATTGCAAGCTAAAGCAAATACCCAACTTGAATCGTTAGCCATGTATTGTCCTAGATGCAAAAAGAAGCATGCAATAAGGGAATGTCCTTTGGATAAAATAGAAGTATGTCTTGTCTGTGAATCTAAAGAACATGATACTCACACTTGTTCTCTTCTTTCACTCATAAAAAATTATCTCAAACAAACCAATACATCATCCACCACAAAAGAATTAAATTTTGTTTAGAGACAACCTAACCAAGGACAGTTTATGCCAAGACCAGCTCCTAATCCTTGGATGATGCCATGGGTAGCTCAAACAATACCACAAAGTTGGGGATAGCCACCTTGGGCCCCTAAACCCACATGGCATCCTCAATATTGGGCAAGTTAATCTTGGTATACTGAAAGACATCAGCAACCTTGGGCTGGTCAAAGAAGTCCTTATGCTTGGCCACAACCTAAATGGGGCCCTAATAATTACGTGCAAGGGAAAACATATCCAAATCAGAACCAACAGCCATAATGGGACCTTCAGCACAAAATCCATAGGTTGAAAACATAGTCCAAACACAAATGCCATCACAACCAGTAGCAAACCCAAGAAATAAACAAACAACTCCTGTATATGAAACAAAACCAAAAAAATTAGTTGATTTAAATACAATGGATTATAAAAATATTCAAACCAAATCTGGTAAAATAGTTAATAGTCCACTTATTATAATCACTAAGATGATAGAAGAAGCTAAAACCCCTAGCATAGTTACACTTAAGGAAGATGACAAAGAAAAAGATAAGAAACCAGAAAGAAATTATACTGAGATTCCATTTCCAGAAAGACTTAAAGAAACCATAGAACTTAAGGAATCTAAATTGGTGCAAGAACTAAGAAGATTGAATATTGAAATACTATTGTTAAAATCAATAAAGGATATTCCATAGTTAAACAAGTTGATCAAATTGTTATGTTTTAAAAAACATGGAAGAAAGAAGCAGTACCCCAAGACTATTCAGGTAGATGGGAAACTTGCTGATTTATTAGCAAGAAAACTCCTACTACCTAAATATGAAGATCCTAGAAGCCCTATTATTTATGTTTATATAGGGAATATGGATATACATAATGTTTTGATTGATTTGGGTGTAACTATCAATGTAATGATAGTGGACACTTTGAAAACATACCATTAATAGGCATACAACCTACTAATACCATATTGCAGATGTTAGATCAATCTGTAGCAAAACTAGGAGTTATTGAAGATGTGGCAGTAATGGTGGAATCATCAAAATATCTAGTCGACTTCCTTATCTTACAGCTAAAAGGTAAAACACTTGGTTATCCCATTATTTTGGGGAGACCATGGTTAGCTATAGTTGCTACCTTAATTGATTTCAGGTTAGGTGATATGACTATTTCAAATGGTAAGAATTCTAAGCAAATTTCATTATATCCCTCTACATGACCTTTTATTGATAATCAAATAAAATTATGGGTTGATAATCTTGATATTAATGACCAAAATTTGTCTTCTTTGGCTATGATAATATTTTAGGATCATGTACAAGAAATAGATGATATGGTTAATCCTTCATTAAATGAACATCAATCATTATTGGAGCAGTCAAGACTAGTTCCAGAACCTACAAAATCTATTTCGGAACCATCACAATTAGTTCTGAAACCACACCAATTCTCTGTAAATGAAGATAATTTCACTCTAGAGGAACATGATTTCTCTTGGGGAAAGGAAGGATATGTAGCTTCAACTTTACAGATATCAAGAGATGATGAAGAATTTTTGTAAAACAACAGTAATGAGGAGCTTGACCTACAACAAGATAAGTATCATAACTCTTCTTGTTGTCCTTTGTCTAACATTCTGCCTCTAGGAACTTTTAAAGATGTTGCTACATATCATATGTTGTTACCACATGCCTGTCCACTAAATACCTTAATAGAACCCTTTAAACAAATTAGTTCATCATATCCTAGAACCAAACATGTTGAGATTCAACCAGGAATTTTTTTGAATATTAATAGCTGGTTAAAGAACAATGAAGAAGTCAAACTATTTGATGTTTTGAAGGATCATACTAAAGCTTTTACTTAGGACTATAGAGATATGAAGGGAATTCATCCAAGTATCTGCACCCATCACATTTATACTAAAAATATTAGACTAATTAGGCAACCTCAGAGAAGGATTAATCCAGCCTTAAGGGATATAGTCAAACAAGAAATTAAAAAACTATTACAAGTAGGTTTTATCTACCCTATCTCAGATAGTTAGTGGGTGTCTCCTCTTATAATTGTCCCTAAAAAGAATGGAAAATGGAGAATTTGTGTTGATTATAGGGAACTAAACAAAGCCACCCTGAGAGATTATTTTCCCTTACCATTCATAGATCAAGTCTTAGACAACCTTTCAGGTAAATGGTACTTTTCCTTCTTAGATGGATTTAGTGGATACAATCAAATCAGATTTGATGCTAAGGATCAAGACAAAAATACATTTACTTATCTATGGGGTACCTTTGCTTACAGGGTATTGCCATTTAGACTATGTAATGCTCCAGTAACCTTTCAAAGAGCTGTATTAGCAATTTTTATAGACCTAACAAATGACTATGTGCAGGTATACATGGATGACTTTACTATGTATAGAGATACATTTGATGATGCCTTAAAAAATTTGGATAGAGTATTAATAAGATGTGAACAACATCACTTATCTCTTAGTCATGAGAAATGTTTGATGATGGTTAATGAAGGGATCATATTAGGGCATCATATTTCAAAAAGAGGAATTTAGGTTGACCAAAACAAAATCAAGATTATTTTAAACTTGCTTATTTCTCAAACTCCCACATATATCAAATCATTTTTAGGACATGTTGGATACTATAGGTGCTTTCTCAAGGATTTTAGTAAAATTACTGCCCCCATGTTTAAATTGCTTACCAAGGACTGTGAATTTCTTTGGGATGAACAGTGTCAACATACTTTTGAAGAAATTAAAGAGAAATTAGTAACTGCCCCAATATTGCAAGGACCTAATTGGGAGAAACCTTTTCACATCCAAACTAATGCCTCAAATACCTCAATTGGTGTAGTTTTGGGATAGAAAGATGAAGGAAGAATGTATGCTATTTACTATCTCAGTAAAAATTTTACTCCCACTGAAATAAATTACACTACCACTAAAAAAGAATTTCTAGCTATGATCTATGCAATCAATAAATTTAGACATTACATTACAGGGTATAAAATATTTATACATACAGATCACTCAATAATTAAATTTTTAATGAATAAACTAGTGGTTAGAGGTAGAATAATTAGATGGTTATTACTTCTACAAGAATTTGATATTACCATTGTAGACAATCTAGGTAAATCTAATGTGGTAGCTGATTTCTTGTCAAGATTGACCACTTAAAGGGAGCAGGATCCAGTCAAGGATAACTTTATAGATGAACAATTGTTTTTTATTTTAGCTAATATACCATAGTTCTCTGATATGGAAAATTATCTTGAAACAAGGAAGTTTCCTCCTTCTTTCACTAAAAAACAAATAAAAATAATAATCAAAACTAGTACACAGTTTAAATGGTTAAAAGGAACGCTATTTAAATGTGGTCCTAATTTGGTTTTACGCAGTTGTGTAAGAGAAGATGAAATCTTTGACATCCTCCAGGCATTTCATGATGAATTAAGTGGAAGACACTATTTAGTGAAAATAATAGCTCACAAGATACTTGGCACTGGTTACTATTGGCCATCTCTGTACAAATATGTGAAGAGATATATCAGGTAGTGTGATCCTTATCAAAGGATGAGATAGCCAACCATTACCAATGAAATGCCTCTATAACCACAAGTAGTGATTGAACCATTTGAGAGATGGGGATTGGATTTTTTTAGACCCTTTAATCCTCCTTCATAGGGAAAAGAGTACATTATTGTGTGTACTGACTATGTAACAAAATGGGTAGAAATGTAGGCTTTAATAAATGCCACTGAAGAAGCAGTTGTTGATTTCTTTTGGCATAGAATTATGGTAAAGTTTGGAGCACCAAGAATCTTAGTTTCAGACTAGGGACCATAATTTATGTCCAATATGATCTAGGCCTTCACAATGTATTATCAAATCAATCATAAGAAGTCATCTCCCTATCATCCACAAGTAAATGGATAATTTGACGTAAAAAATAGAGAATTAGAAAACATCCTCACTAAAATAGTTGAAGCTGAAAGAAGAGATTGGGTAAAAATACTACCTAAAGCTATTTGGGCTTACAATACAACTTGGAAAACCACAATATGGTTTTCACCATATGAGTTGGTCTATGGGAAAAAGCCCTTGTTACCTATTGAGTTTGAACTATAGACATTAAGGACAAAAACTAAGGTGGGAATTGAATTGGATGTAGCTCAAAAGGAGTGAATCCTTCAACTCAATAAATTAGATGAATTCAGAATGGAAGCACTTCACCAGACAGAGATAATCCAAGGTCAAAGGAATCAATGGCATGATTCACATATCAAAGAAAGATAATTCAAAGTAAGAGACTGGGCATTGCTATTTGATTCTAAGTACCAACAATTCAAAGGCAAATTAAGAACTAGATGGTTAGGACCTTATCAAATCAAGCAAATATTTGACAATGGTTCTATCTAGTTACTTTCCATTGATGGCAGTAGAAGAATACTCTTGGCCAATGGACATAGGCTAAAACTTTATAGGAAGCCTCCTAATAAGGATGAATTCTTGAATCAAACAAAGAATTTGATCATATAGAAGAACCTAGTTCTTCCAAAATGATCAAATAATCAGATGAAAATATCTAGAATAAATGGAAGAGGATGAAAACTAGTAAATGGTGTTCTCTTCTTCTTCTTCTTAAAAAAAAGATCAATTGAAAACCAGTGATGGCAGTTGATCTTCTCAAATAAATGACTAATTCAAATAAAACTTTTTTATTCTAGCTATTTTTTCTAACCATTTTTTAGGAATGATGAGTCATCATGATGGAGGGATTACATCATCAAGGACGGTAATTATGTTTTTAACTTGTTAAAGGTTAAATTGAAAGTTTACATGTGTGATTAGACTTGATTTAAAAGATTAGTATGATGAGTCATTTATTGTACATCATGGTTAAATGTGCAAAATCATGAGAAGGATATTGATGATGGAATGAGTTGGTAGATAGTCATGAAGAATCATTCTTATTATTGCATCAACAAAGTAAAAGTTAGCTATAGAAAAATTTCAAAAGAGATACAATGAATTATCTCTGTCAGTTTTGCAATTGAGTATAGTAGTTCCACAGTCAAAATTGCTAAGTTCCATAGCTAAGTACAGTAATTCTGCTACTGAATTTGCCAAATCAACAACTGAATCTGCTAGTTCTGTAGCCAAAATTGTTAGTTCCACTGATAAGAGAAGCAATATTTAGCTAACCTATATAATATTAAAGAAGAATGAATCATGGGAATCAAAAAGAAGTCAGAACCAAAAAATGATACCCAACTCCTTATAGATGAAGAAGTAGCAACTATCTTTCAATAGGCAAGATGGCTAGAGTTTTTGAGGAAATTTCCCAAATATAATGATGAACTGGTAAGAGAATTTGTTATCAATTTAGAACAAACAAGAACAAAAATTTAGAAGGTTTTTATTCCTTTTTCTATGAATGTATTAAGTGAGATGTTTGGAATACCAATAGTGCATGTCCCAAACCCTATCAAAGGGACATTAAAAGAACTGGCTAAAACCCTATAGAAATAAGGGGAAGCTAAACCCTAGTATATTTATAATACAAATAAAATCATCAAAGGAGTCAAAAGGGCCAACTTGCCCAAACCCTTTGATAGAGTAGCATTTTGGACAGTTAAATATTTAACCTATGATGGACAATTTGGGACAGTAGGAAAAGAAGTCCTAAAAATCCTTATACACCTTAGATATGGAGCAAAAAAACTAGAATATATAGTAAACCTTCTAGGGTTTATTTTTGACTCCATCCATACCATGGACCAGAGGTATTCTTGGGGTGTATGAATAATTAGACATCATGGGTTAGTGCATTTAGTATGCCAGCACCATTTCCTTTCAAAGAAAAATGGGGAAGAAATGTGGGACAAATTTCTTGGAAAATTTGGGCAAAACCTTGGTATTTCCAAAAGAACAATAATAACTCCTCCTGATCCTTCAGTTCATTTGAAAAATACTACCATTACTGAGGAAAATAAAAGATTAGGGGAAGAAGAAATACCAAAAAGAAGAAAATCTACAAGAAAAGTTAAAATTGTAGACCCTACTTTGCCTTCTCAAGAAATTTATTCTACTGAAGCTACAAAAGAACTGATACCTATCTTTGACAGTGACAGTTCACTTAGGCCTAAGCAAAAGGTGAAAATTAGAAGAAGTTCTAAAAGGAAACCTATGTCTGCACATTTTAAGGCTCCTCAAGAAAGAAAATGTCATAAAAAGTCTAAAGAAAGTTTAGAGGAGATGGAAGAATAGGAAAGGATGGAAACTAAAGCTGTTCATATTTTGGGTAGCATGGCCATGACTCCTCCTGGACCAAGCCAAACAGAAAAGGAAAAAGGAGATGAAAGATTTGAAGAGCTAGTTTTCCAAGAAATGGGTGAGATAGTAGCACCATCACATGCAGAAGATGAACATGCATCTTGGATAAGGAAAGAGAAATCCCCTATGGTGGAAGAAGAATGCTTAATTCCCCAAGAAATTTCAGAAAAAGAACAAATCTAGTAGATTGAATAGGCTCTATTTTTGTCTAGAGTAGAACTCATTATCAAGGAAAAGGATGAGGAATTGAACTTCCTCAAACTCAAATTAGAATAGAAAGAAATTCTCCTTGAAGAATTAACAAACTAGTTCACAGCCAAGAATGAGTAATTAGTAGAGATTAAAATGCAACTGATGGAGAACAAGGAAAACTGTACAATACAAACCTCTGTGTCAACAATCTTTGCACATACTGAATTGACTTATCTACCACTCAAGAAGTTATGAGATGATACATGTAGAGAACTCAATGTAATCAAGGCATCCAATACAGACTTGAAAGGCAAATTGGTGGAAGAAGAAAAAGCAAGCGAGGAATTGGAAGACAAATTTTACAAGGAGGAAATGATAAGTATAAATGTTTTGTGAAAATATAAATAGTTTTTATGATGAGTGAGAAACTTCTTGTATGTACAAGACCTTCTCCTATTTATAACATGTTTTTAGAAGAACAATTCATTTGTTGGTAGTTGGCAAGGATAACATGTGGCCTTATACATGAAATAAAAGATGAAGTTGATTTCTCAGCTGCCTACTCCTTAGCCAATACAGAATAGAAAAAAATTCTTTGTGAATTTTACCTCTACAATTTTATCCTAGAAATAAATACAAGTTTTAATATTAATTTGTATGTAGGGGAAATCCATCTTAACACATTTGTCTCTATTATTCAAAATTAGATTGCATGGAAAGAAAGGAAGTCAGAGCATTGGTCAAAGGCTAGTTCATTTGGTCTCTGTATAAGAATTCATTATGGTAACCCACTCACCTTTGCTACACATTTCTAATACCATGCATTTAATGACAAATTCAGGGGACCTTATCTTTTCAATTTATAGCAAATAATGGATGTATTCACCTCTTATGAGAAGGAAAAATTTGATAATATCTATGATGCAGGTTTAAAAAGATGGGAATTTTTTTCGGTGGCATTGAAAAGAAGGGAAGTAATATCCCCTTCAAATTTTATCTGGAGTCTAGAAAGGGCAAAAGCTTTATGCACAATAATTCCTTAGAGCAATGAAATTCCCCTATGCATATGGATAGGCATGTGGACAAGGCCACCTCTACTTCTCACTCCCATATCTCTTTGGCAAAATAGAGAACTTCAAAATCCCAATCAATTTGTAGAATGGAAAAGAAAAGTAGAAATAGGAGCTAGGTATAGTACCTCTGAATCAAAGCATTGGGATATTTAGTTTCAGCCATTTTATCTAAGCAATCAAATGGAATGTAGGATATACAATCCTGAATTTGAAGAGTGAAGTTTTTAAAGGGACTTACAAACAAGTATGGGGGAAATGATGAGCCTAGGATATGCCCGATAAATGTATAATAAATGACTTCATCTTACTCTCTCTTTCTATTAAGTTTGATTGCATTTTGTAACTTTTATTTTGATCTGAGATGAGTTAGGATGTAATTATCCATATTTTATTGATTGTGATTCTAACATTTAAAAAAAAATTGTAATTCCTAACAAGTGTGTTGAAAAATTCAAGTTTTGTAATAAAACAGGTCATCATCAGGCTAAAGAACAAATATGAAGTGGATTGCATGTTTTTAGAAGCATTGGAATCAATTCAGCTTAGTTCCAGAACTCCAAAATACTATTTCAAGTTGTTGCATTTTTAGACTTAGCTCTGAAACTCTATATTTAAGTTCCACAATTATCTGAATTAGCTCTAATACTCCTATAGATAAGCTCAAGAACTTTCATGGCTAGATATGGAACTGATAAGGATATATTCCAAATGACCAGTGATCTATCAAGTCAGTGATCCCATTAAATTAGGAGCAGATTCCTAATTTCCATACTTACAGATCCAAGACATTTATCACATAGCTAGACATCCAACCACATCTTGATTCAGCATCTATTCTAGGTATGATTTAGTTCCATCGTATCTATGAAATAGTTACAGCCATCAAAGCATCTATATATATAAACCTGGGAATTTAGGAAATAATAGAAAATCATTGAAGAATAGAGAGAAAAGGATAGATTAGTACATTTTTTAATAAAAAATATTTTATCAATAAAATAACCATTTCTATTTTGAAAGCAAATTAAATTGTTCAATCTTGTTTCTAGGCGGAGCAAGGGCCCACTCCTCCAAAGAACCAGGATCTTCATTTTTGGTCAGTATTTATATTTTATTCACAAAAGCAAATAGGTAACTCTATTAAATTTATAAATTCTTCCAACTCCTTGAAGTTAAAATTTTTTGTAAATTTATTCTTGCAGGCATTTTAGATTAAATTCTCATTTCTTTGCAATCATTTTCCAGCAATCTATTTCATTCTACAAAAGTGTGTTTATTTCCAGCAATCTATTTCATTCTACAAAAGTGTGTTTATTTATAGCAATCTATTTTATTCTACAAAAGTCTGTTTATTTCCAACAATCTATTTTATTCTGTAAAAGTGTGTTTATTTCTAGCAATCTATTTCATTTTTGCAATGTGTGTCTACTTCTAGTAAATTCGCATAGTTTGATTCCAATAAGGTTTTAACCAAGAAGTCCTCAAGACATTAAAAATCCCCCAAAACAAAAAGAGAAAAAATACAAATACCTACAATCAATTACTAAATCACTATGATTCTTCTTGTTGCATATAGATTTAGACACAACCCTAGTTAAATATGACATTAACAGACAGTTGATTAAATGAAGGGAATAACGACACCCATCAAGGATCACTAACCATGTGTCAAGTAGCTTCTGGAAGTATAAGTGGAATGGGGTGTAGAAGTCAAAGAGGGATAATTTGGAGGTTAGGAGATAAATTTTGAGAATTAAATGTGTTTTATAGTATTTGAAGACTTTTATCATATGAGTGGAATGTGACATCATCATCCTTAAAGGTTTTCATCTTCTAGTGCCTTTATAGGCCAATGAGAAGGCTTGGAGACTGTTTTGACCTTTGGAGGTTAATTTGTTGAGAAGAGATCAGTGGTAATTAATCTAAATGTGGTTGAGAATCCATGGAAGGTGCTTGAGATTCAATTATTGATTTTTGAGTGCTTTTTCCTCCTCTCTCTCTTCTCTTTTCTCTTATATCTCTCATTTCTCCCCCATTTTGTAAAATATACTCTCATTTAACAAGGGAAAACTATGTCAAAATTTATAAGAACTACCTTTTTAATAAATAAGAATATTATTTCGCCTATCTCTTTGCCTTTAAATTATGCTTAGTAAGCTTGTGAATGATGGTTTTGTGAAGAAGTGTTCTTCCATGGTTATTTCCCTTCTTTCTTGCCTCTTTTTAGGTGTTTTAAACCTATTTTTAGGTCTAAACTTGTGATTTTATACCATTAATGGATGCTTAGTGTGAGTTTTATAACCCCTCTTCACTTTATCTCTTGCTTAGTGAACCTATTTTCAAAGATATTGATACAAATTGGCTAGTTTGGGAGATTGTGTGAGCAAAGATTGTCTTTATGCTAAATTAATGTTTATTTTAAGCTTATTAGAGTGTCATTCAATTTGGTGAATCACCCTTTATATCTCTTAGTCATCCCTATTATATTATTTTTTTAATTTTTCATTAAATTAAATTACTTTACTAAAAAATCAAATGAAAACAAGGTTTATGGTGAATACCTATGGATTATAAGATGTTGTGCACCGATTTGAACCTAGTGACTATGAGAGCTTCTTTTTGGCTAGGAAGAATAACTTGCACAATTGTAAACACTTGGATAAAAATATATTAATAGATAATTGGTTGAGTTCCTAGTTAGAAACCAGTCCTAGGAAGTTGTGAATTCCTCAAATGGATGTCAGCTCACTTGTTTACACAATCAAGTGGATAAACAACATATGAAATTATAATAGATAAAAGATATGATAAAAATGATAATTAAGATTAAATCCTTAATTAATATATTAATATATGCATAATATTCATCCCAATAAGATATGGTAGAATCTATACCATCTTGTTGACATCTAGTTAGTCCTTGGTGGATTCGAGAGAGGGAGATTAAATAACAATGTAGAGAGTTAGCTCAAAAGCTATGTTTATTTGATCAACAAATAGGGGTTGGGATACTATAGGGAGATCTATGATATTGATTATGTGGTAGATTAATCTACATTTAAAGACCATATCAAAATGATAGGAGATCAGTAAAGGATTGCAAATAGTGGTCTAAGATTAAGGTCTCAAGTTCTAAAAATTAAACATAGTGGATTAATGTTGATCTTGATAGGATTAGTGTTGATTTAGAATGAATCAATGTCAATTCTCTCTATATCTAAGTTCAATTGAAATCTAAGAATATATTGGATAATAAAGATAAATAAAATGATGTATAGCGATGTAAATGTTATTCTAGAGATTATACAAGTATATAACAACAAAATGATTGATAAAAAATAAAAGAAATATATGATGACTTACCTTAGATGTGATTGAAATCATAATAGAATTATTCTCTAGAAATGCAAGTGATCTTTCAAGCTCATGATAGAGGACATATATTGAATGTAATAAAATTTTGATAGGGTATCATTAAGGACATCTTTAATTCTCTAAGAAATCTATTAACAATTCAAGGTTCAAAGTTTTTGGGTCCACAAGCCAAAGGTTGGCTGGGTATTTATGGATGGATGTCAATCCAAAGAATTGACATTGATCATGGGTGAATCGGTGCTGATTCACCTAAATTAGAACCTTTGTTCCATCTATGGGTAAAATTGGATTTGATATGCATGGAGTTATTGAAAACAACACTATACAAGGGTAAAGTGGTTAGGTGGTAGTTTCTTTAGGTTATTAATGAATTTAGGAGGTTAAGGGGGTAGAAAGTTAATAGTAAAGGCAAGTTACCATGTTATCAATGGTAAATATATTAATCCTTAAGATAAGGATTATTTAGGAGATTAAATAAAAATAAAAACCTATGATACCTAATTAATCATACATATGGCATGAAATTATAGTGTCTACATTTGCTCCTTTTTATGGAGTGATATGCAATATGTGCTATGAGACAAAAACCATGAGAAGTCCACTACCCCAAGTTTATGTGAGTAGGTATCCCCATAAAACTAGAAGCTAAAAAAGGAAAAGGAGTGGGTGCTGGGTTTGAAAAATAGAATAGTGGATTGGATGGGTAAATAAAAAATGAGTGCTAATAAACATGGATGCATAACATGAAGTATATGTTTTACACTAATAGGATGTAAGGTAATACAAGCAGATATGCCTCAAGGAAAATCCTATGATAAAATGCCATAAATATGAATATGTGGGCTTAAAAAAGGCTAAATAAAATAATAAGTGATAGGACTCAGTTGATCAAAGCATCCAATGTGCTATACAGTGTATAAACTACCTAAAGATAGTTGTTCTCAAGAGAAACTACACTCTCAGGACACACTGAGGGGAGATACCCAAAAGATTACATGCCTTATGTAGGTTGTGGGACTAACAGGGGGTCAAAATACACAAACTTGAAATGGTATAGGACAAATAATAGGGTAGGTGTGGTAAGGTACTAGGATAAAGATGAGTAGGGCTGGATGTACATAAAATTGTAAGTAGGGCAAAAAAGGGCAAATCATCACAAAACCAAAATGAATCAGTGCCGATTAACTCAATTAGTATTGATCTAAAATAAATTATTGTTGATCCAAAATTAGGTATATAAGTAAGTCCAACATGAAAAAGGGCTCATTTATTATTTGTGAAAATGAAATGATGTTTGAGATCTCAAATGATGAGTGCATTACAAAATAAGATGGAGGCTAGTAGTAGTGGATTGAGGTGATGGTGATGCTCCCAAGATGAGGTAGGCTTATTATTTTTTGATTTTTTTGACTTTTTTGACTTTTTTAAGTTTTTAGGATTTTTAGAGTTAGGATAGGGATTTTATGGGTGCTACATATATAGGTGAGATGAGATAGAGTGGGAGCTTCTAGGACCAATCACTGAAGATTTCCCTATGAAGTATGAGTTGTATCTAATAGGAGAGGATGTGGAGGATGTGGGGTGTACTCCTACATTTATAGCATGGTGGGTTGAGTAGTGGGTAATGAGGTAGGATAGGGTGGTGCATCCATGCTAGGAGAGAGGTGATGAGGAGATGGAAGAGGTTGAGGATGAGATGGGAGATGAAGATGATGGGGGAGGGGGTGGAAGAGAAGAGGAGATAGAGGAGGAGATATATGTATCTACTATTATCATGGAGAGGGATACACTAAGGGCTCAGTGTATTACCTTACAGGGATAACTTGCTATACCACAAGGGACTTTGATCATAGTGTAGATAAAGTGGGACACACTGTAGACCCAATTATATAAACTATAGGTGGGGTTTGAATCATTTTAACTAAGTCATGATATGGTGGTGGAGGTTTAGGATCAGTAACAATTAGAGAGAGATACTCTGAGGAGGGAGGGGGTCATTAATGCAAATAGTTGGAGAGGTGGTAGGGTTGAGCACTGGATAGGTAGGGACTATGAAAATTGAGTGATATAGGGATCTAACAACCAAGATGAGATATTATGAGGAGATCATTCTTGATATATATCTAAACATTCCATGTTATGCATCCCATATAGCCATATAGAGTAAGTCCTCTAGGCACACACATATAGGTTCAGTGAGCATGGGGAGTGTATCTCAGAGGAGAGATAGGGAAAATGATAGAGGCGGATCCTTGTAGAGCATCCACCTGAGTAGGTTATAGTTCACATAGTAACTTTTTCATTGATGTATTTATATTCATTGTACTAGTTATAGAGCCATATACATGTATACAGATACTTTGATGTACATTGATTATTTATATATATGATTCATGATTATGGATTATGGATGTTCATGGATTATGCTTACATAAATGCTTATATATTATGGATTATGTGATTAAGGATTTAGATGATGCGATTTATTATGGTTGTTACATGTGATGGATATATATTTAATTTTTTTAATGGATTATGAGTATTATGGATGTATTTTGGATCATGGATTATAGGTTTTTATGTGGTGTGATTAGATTATTTGATTATGGATTTAAATATTAAAATTTCTTATAAATAATGATTATTATATTATGGTGGATGTGATGTTGATGTATGTATTAATGTTTAAAATGTTCATGATTAAATTAATATGGATATGACTTTGATTATATGATTATAGATTCAATGAGTTGATTATCTTATGGATTATGGGCTTTTATGTAAAAGTGCTTATGGATTATGGATGTATATTTGATTATTTGATTATGGATTATAGATAAATTATGATTTTGGATTGTGATTATGGACTCTGAAAAATGTTTATGGATTATGATTATTATGGATGCAATATATAAATTACTAATTTCATGTTTATGGATTTTTGAATTAATATATTAGGATATTTTGTTAATATATATTTGAAAAAATTAGCATAAATTTAATTTTAAAAGGGCTTGATTTCCTATTATTGAATCATATCATGACCCAAGAGAACCACCCTAAAAGGAATGCATATGCATCCTTAACCAATTGTTAATAACTATCCTAACAACTTTAAGTCAACTAAGTTTAGGATCTTATTGATTTTGAGATTTGTTTTAGGATTTGATAGAAAGTGGTTTATAAGAAGAAGATGCTTCCATAATTCATACCCAAAACTAAGGTCAAACCTAGAATCCTTTTGTGCCAATCCATGTAGACTAATAAATGCAAGAACCCTACTAAATTAAGGAAATTTAATCAATGTGGGGAGCTTTCTTGGGATATTTTATGCTTGATAGCCATCCTTCAAGGAAGTGGTCTATATTTTGAGACATGATTTTAAAAACAACTATCCTTCAAGGGAGTAGTTTGTGCTTTTGATATTTTGTAGATTTCATAGCTGTCATTCAAGGGAGAAGTCTATTTATTTTTATTTTATTTTGTAGATTATTTGCTTTGCATTGATTTTTGATCCCAATGTTAATATTTCTTTATGGATTGGCCTCAGGTATCTTAGGATAATTTCCCAAAGATTTGTTTACACAAATTAAAACACTTATTTTCAAAATAAATTAGTGATAGGGAGGGATTTTAGGGGATAATAATTTGGAGCTCCTTCAATTATAGGTAAATCTTAACCAATTAGAGCATGCTATGAATAGAGCTGGGGTACTCATATTCAAGGTTAAAAAATGGGCAATGTTTCCAGATAACCACATCTCTATATATCATTATTTGGTACAAGAATAATAGGGATATGAAACCAATAAAATAAACTATGTAGACCAAGGTGATTAGGATTTATTAATAGTAGAAAGGATGCAAATGCAATGCATTAAGAGGTTCTCATTTTGATTTTGCATCAAGAGAGGCCAAATAATATGCCCTAGATTTGTACTTATGGGTGATAATATATGGTCTAAACCAATTTGGAGTAAATTTTCCCATTTTGATTTTTTCCATATTATTGACACATTGATTTTATTTTAAGATGAGGTTGATAATATTAAATTCACATTGTTTTAGATGTTTATTATAGGCATACTTTATTTTTTCCTAATATACATGAAGATGCTCAAGGGAAACCACTTGATTCTCATCCAAGAGTTTGAGATGGACTAATTATTCTTGATGGAAGCCATCCTTAGAAATGATATCTTAAGGGGATATGCAAAGGGAAGGAATCTAAACTTTGAGAGGAAGTACAATTTCAGTACCATACACTAAGGAGAAAGGAGTAACACATGTAGGGGTTCAAATACTAGTTTGATAATCCCATAAGGCAAAGGGAACATGAAGACGTTAGTTATTTCCTACTTCATTAATGACTTTGGTTAGGATTTTGACAAGAATTTTATTGGATGCCTCAGCCTATACATTATCTTTAGGATAGTAAGGCAAGGAGAAGCTGAGCTTAATACTAAAATAATCATAGAGCTCTTGATTTTTTTTGTTTTTAAGAGATTTTCCATTATTTGTGATGATCTTATAAGGGATGCTAAAGTGGAAAATAATATATTGACTAATGAACTCAATAATTTTATTAGATTTGGTTGAGATAAGGGGGATATCCTCCACCCACTTAGTGAAATAATCAATGGTGGTAAAGATAAATTCATGATGCTAGGAAGATTTAGGATTGATCTGACCTATAAGATCAAGCCCCATTAGGAAAAAATCCAAAAATCTTGAGCTACCTATAATGATTGGCTAGGGACATAAGATAGGTTGGCATGCTATTGAAACTTGAAAAATTTATTAATGTACTCACAACAATCATAATTTAAAGTGGGCCAGTAATAACCCAACTATAATATTCTCTTAGTGATTATGCAACCACTAAAATGTCCTCCACGTGACCCATCATGAGCTTCTTTGATAGCAAGGGTAGATTCATGATTTTGGAGACAACAAAGAATAATACCATCGAAACCATGATTCTAAATAACACCCCCTAATATTATAAAACATGTGACATGATTTTGTAAAGATCTCTTACCATTTCTAGATAGATCTGGAGGAGTAATCTCCCTAGATAAGTAATCAAATATCTATGCATATCAAAGATCTGATGGATTTTCCTCCACACTATGGATGGAAGGAAGGTTGATTAACCTTATGGATGAGGACAAAAAACTTAGATTCTTGAGATGAATATGGGATAAAGGAGGCTAAGGAATCCATAGTATTTTCAAACTTGTTAGTTAATTGAGGAGTGGCTTGGATAGAATAATGCTTGAAAGTGGATAATAATTTATTAGCCAAGGTCTTATACTTATGAAGGGTATCATTCTTACATTGATATATGGCCTTAATTTGATTAACCATAAGCTAAGAGTCACCATAGATATTAAGTGTCTTAATAGCCAAGGCTAAAGTAGTTTGAAGACCTATGATTAAAGCTTCATACTCTACCATATTATGAGTGCAGTCAAAATCAAGATTAAAGGATAGAGGTATAGGTGTCTCCAAAAAGGGACTAGGATAGTTTTAGGTCCCTCCCCATTCTCACATTTAGATACATCAAATAATAGAGTCATTTGATATTGTGGATTTATTTGAGATATGGAGGCTATAAATTCATCTAGGAATTCACAATTACTTGGTTTATTATCAGAAACAGGTGCCTCAACAATTTGATCAACAATGATTTGACCTTTAACTAATTTTTTTATGGATAAGCTCTAGATCAAATTCTAATAAAGGCATAAGCCATTTGGCCATTCACTAATTTTGATAAGGCTTGAAATGCATATAATTCAGGGGATCAATGTTTATGACTACATAAGTTTTGTGATTGAGTAGATAATGGAAAAGATTAGAAGAAACAAAGATCAGAGCTAGGCACAAATTTGTATGAGAATAATGTGTCTTGTATTTAATAATTTTGTGAATGATATAATAAACCACCTTATCTTTATTTTTCTCATCACAATGGTCAAGCATGGCTCCAAGGGCATGATCAGTAGAGGAAATATACAAGAAGGGTTGTCCTTCCTTGGGAGGAGTGAGAATTGGTGGTGAAAGAAGGTAGGATTTAAGAGATTCAAAAGCCTCCTAACAAATAGAATCCCATTTAAAATGGATATCTTTCCTTAGGAGGTGATGGAATAGTTGACATCAATCATATAGCTGGGAGATAAAATGATAGATAGATTGTAATTTACCTTGTAAACTATACATCTACTTAAGATTAAATGGAGGTGGCATTTTTAAAATGGATTTGATCTTAGTAGGGTTGAATTATATCCCATGTATGGAGACAATAAATCCTAAAATCTTACCCATCAATACTCCAAAAATGCATTTCTTGGAATTTAGATGGACACAAAATTGGATTAAGTGAGTGAAGATTACCTTTAGGACTGAAAGGTGCTCTTTTCATAACTTGGATTTACCAAGGAGATCATCCACATAATCTTCAACAATTTTATGGATAATATCATTAAATATATAAGTCATGGCTCTTTTATAAGTGTATCCTACATTATTCAGGCCAAAAGACATAACATGATAATAGAATGTCCCATAGGGAGTAATAAATAAAGTATTATGTTGATTTTTTGGTGAGATAAAGATCTGATTATACCTAGAGAAACCATCCATACGTGATAAAATTTTATGTCCATAGTTAAATACACTAATTATCCAATATTAGGGAGAGGGAAATCATCCTTAGTACAAGTGAGATTAAGGTCTTGAAAGTTAGTAAAAAGGCAGAATCCCCCTATAGGCTTGGTGACAGGGATGATATTAGATACCCATTGAGGGTAATTGATAGGCTGGATAAAGTAATAGATAAGAGATGCTTTAACTCTTCTTTGACTAAGAGTGCAATGCAAGGATGCATATTTTAGATTTTTTGATATATAAGCTTAGCATCAAATAAAGTGGCAATGTTATAGATGATGATAGTAGGATCGATACTAGGTATATTTCTATAAGACCAAGTGAATGCTTCAATGTGATTTGTTAGAAACATAGTGAAATCTTGGTACTCCTAGGGATTTAAGGATTTATTGACCTTAATTAGTCATGGAGTTTTATGGGATCCTATTTTAACATTAATGGTGGCCTTATTTAATAGGTTAGAGGTTTTAGATGAAAGGTATTTACATAGATGGGAGTTCTTTGTGCCTAAATAAGTTAAGATTGACTCATCATCCTGGTACTGAAGAATATAGATGGGGTGAAAATATTACCCTAACATGTCTGGGTAGGATAGAGGAATAGTTCTGACCTCTCCATCATGATGATAGATGAATGGTTCTATAGTAATGGAATTGACTAAAAAAAAACGTTTTCAGGAATGGATATGATATTGTCTATCGAAGAAGGGGTGTTAAATGGTGAGGATGGCATGCCCTATTTAAGTATGGGAAGTAGAGTAACCTCTGGTGTAACTTTAGGATTTTTACTAAAATTGAGGCTATGTTTTTCATGGGATTTTATAAAATCTACTAACACAACCTCGTGTGGGCCTTGTTTGTAACATCCTATTATAAAACCCTTCCAAAAACACCATTATAGGTATGTATTTGTGAAGTGGGGTTTACTGAGGAATGAAAAGTCTGATGTAAATGGTTAAACATGAGTTTGTCTAGAAATACTTGAAGAAGGTTGATAAATCCCCCATAAATAAAATGGGTGTGGAGGAAAGCTAGACTAAGGGGAATAATTTCTCCTAAATTTGGACAATAAGCCTGTTGTTTATCCAAACATTCTTATTCTTAGGGAGTGGGAAGAATATTAATTGTCAATAGCTAATTTTATCTAATTAATAACTACTAAAATGTGAAATCAATGGACTCCTTACCAATTATTTATGCAAGGATTGTCATACTAGTTGATGCCTCATTAGATGATGATGGGGTAGCTTTTTTCAATGGTATTAAGATGTTGGGTTGAAAGGTGAGGTTGCATGTTTTAAATGGATGGGGATCAGCTGTAACATTATAGATTTTACCCTCACATTTGAATTTAATACATTAATACAAGGTAGAGGGAATGTAGTGCATATCACATATCTAGGGACATCTTAATAGAATGTTGTATTGAAACTCCCCTTATATTATGTAAAATAGTTTAGGGAGAATATGTGCACCTACTTAAATATGGAGGACTACTATTCCTAATGTAGCGAAGATAGTATCATTAAAAGCTCATAAAATGGAGGGGGATTAAACCACAATAGTTTTAGGTAGCTACAATTATTTAAATACATGAGAGAAGATGATGTTTATACTGGTACCATTATCAATCATAACTTGTTTGATTTGAGTTTTATCAATTTGGGTAGTGATAAATAATGCAGGATCCTAGTTGTTTGGCTATAAGGGTAGTATTTATGAATCATGGAACATTATGGATAAGGGTTTCTAAAGAAATGTAATAAAAGTTAATAAATGTTAGGGTTCATCAACTTGTATCTTAGTGCCCATAAGGATTCTAGCATAGCCTCATGATGTTGTGGAGAATTTTGGACAAGTTCATATAGAGACATCTTGACCAGAAGCTAAAGAAGCTGATTTAGAATGAATATCTATATGAGTTTGAAAGCATTTTTATTTTGTGATTTTCCTAAAATAGAAACTTTAGGTTTCAAAGTGGATGGTGTTAGGCTATTTGTGGTAGGAGCTAGTGCTTTAGCAATAATTACTTTGGCTTTTTTATGATTGTGGGTCTTATGACCCTAGGTTTGGGATCATGTATTTATGTAAACTAAGTCTATCTAAAATAAAAGGGGATTCATTGTATTCTCAAAATTATCCACATCTAGAGGGTTTATCTTCTTTTATAGCTTGTTCTAATACTATTTGTAGTATGCTACTTCCTAAGGTGGATGTAACCCTGGTAGTTTGATTTTGGGGATGGATATGATAACATTATTCCATTAAAAGATTGTCTTCTAATAAATTTTGAATTATGGCATTTAATGCATTAAAAATTTTATGTCATGATCGACTATTTGATGGTATGCACATGTCATATTTTCTCTATACCATGTTGGTTTCTGAATATTAGGATTAATAGGTTTTATGGGTGGTAGGGTGATAAGGGAAGTCTAGAGAAGTTGATTGAGGATCTTAGAACAAGATCCCTTCAATGGGTCTTGACTAGGATTTTCAATCCTCTGAGGCATTGGTATGGAAGAGGTATGTGACTTCAAACCTTAACCTTTTAAACTAGTTATTTGAATGTTACCTATAGATGGTACCTTGTGTTTAGGATAAGTCCTTACACCTAAACCTTGTGGATAATATAGATTTAAATGGTTATGTATTCGGATTATCATGGTGGGAAGATCCCATTGTGATGATACATGCACTTTGGCAGAGGATTCTATAATGGTAACTTTTAGTCTTGTTGAAGGATGGGGTCCTAATATAGATTCTCTTATTTGAATAAGGGTAGAGGTGATTTTCCTTTTCAAATTTGCTAAGAGGTATTGGGGATATCCTCTTTAGGGAGTTCAATCTTAATAGGAGGATGTTATAGAGATTTTCCTCTTGGGGATATGAGGTTTTTATTTTTGATATCTATGTCTTTTCCCTTGATTTATCTAAGATTTATTTCCTCTCAATTAATGGGGGAACTATTCTTGAGCTAGTCTAAGGTAACGTAATAGTTTCCTTAGGGGGTAATAAACTAGAGGGAATGGGTATACTAGACATAGGCATTGAAATGATGTGAGGAATGGTATGCATATCTTGTAAAATGTATAAGTAATCATTTTATTTGATAGTGATTTCTTATTTTATTTTTAATTGATCATTTTGAGTGCTTTCAGATATGGTTTCCTCTAGTGGATCCTAAATAATGAGATATAGAAAACTTGAGGAAGTTTTTGGGATATCTTCACTTAGTTTGGATGGTTTGAAGGTATCTCTTGTAAGGACATTAAGGATAGGTATAATATCAACTTATTCAAGTAGAAGCTAATCATTTATTGTGTTAATTAGATGAGTTTCATGCTCTAAGGTAGATCTTAACTTATCTTGCATGGAATTTGACATGGAAGCATGATTGGGGAATGGATATTTGAATATATATAGACTAATTTGGGGGTACATTAGGCTTATCTAGTTATAAATCCCCCTGATCAATAATATTTTATACTAGGCCCTTGAAATAGTGACATCTATTGACATTGTGACCTATTATGTGATGAAAGTTACATAAATCATTTTACCTAAAACAACTAGGTTTAGGGTGAGAATCATTGAGAGGTATTAGTAGAGGAAGCTCGATGAGAGATGACTTTAAGAGATTATCTAAAATAGATGATTAGGATTCTCCTAAAGGTGTATATTATCATAGAGGAAAACATGTCAATGGATTTTGAGGTTTTACATGTTGTCAATCAAGAGTGTGCCCTTGATAGAAAGTTTGTTATTCCTCACTCCTATTGGAACATGGAATCACTCCAAAGTGTGGGTGACTTCATAAGGGAGAGAATCTATAGAGAGGGATGGTTCCCTTGGTGCTCTCACTAAAACTTACTCTGAACCCACTATTTATTGATTCAAGTAATGAAAAGGGTGTACAAGCTATTGTTTATAATAGAATTGAAAGATAAACTAAAATGAAGGTGATGCACCAATTATTTTGTGACCACTTATGCTTGTAATGACTCTTATGATAGGGGAAAACATGCACACATTCACTACACTCATAAAATATTTATGCAAAAGTGTTTCACAAGGACTTGACAAACTTAGTTCATGAAAGGAAGGACTAAACTCACATCTAATGCTTGAACTTAAGTTGGTTTAGACACTTAAAATGATATATACATTACGATATAATAATTTGGCTTAAGAGAGGATGGTGAGTATGGTGTTAGTTCCAAAATGAAATAAACACATTAATAACATAAAATCTCTAGGCATAGACACTAGGGAGAGCTTAGTTAACAAAAAAAAATGACAAACACAACTAAAAAGAAAGGAATGAAAATATAATAATTCCTTCACCTTCTTTGGATGCTCCAAATGCTTTTGTATTAGTGTCTTGCTTATCTTATGCTCATGAAGTCCTTGGTAATGGAAGCTTGGCTACCTCCATCTATCCTTGGCACCTTTGGCTTGTGGCTTGGCTTGGATTGGAATCAATTTGGCATGGTAACACTAGTTATAATGACTCTTTGAAGATATTTGTGAATTATAACTTTGCACCAAAATAGCTTAGAAATGATGTTAGGGTGTGGAGCTAAAAGCTTCAACTATTTGCAGACACAAGAAGAGGATGCTGAAGAACCAGAAGCACTGGCATCGGCAGCATGACCGATGTCAGTCAGTTGCAGTGCAGAAGGAAACCGGTGATGGTAGGAGGTCAGCCGACATTGGTAGCACCAGGCAAGCAAGGACCGGTGTCGGTCACCTGTGTATTTCTAGAACTACTGTTGACAAACAGTTAGTTAAGTGAAGCAAGTGTTTGCATGTCAAATGACTAATTATAGTCATGAGCTGCGTGTCTAATTATTGTAGTTATATTTCTATTTTTGTAAGCATGGGATCCTATTTAAAGACCCATAAGGCATGTATTGTAATTATCAAGAAGGCAAGTAAAAGCATTGAAGCAAGCAAGGTCAAGGAGATCTACAGGTGTAAGGTCAAGGAGATCAACTGAAGCATTCAAGGAGGGATAGCAACTCAGGTTGTAGAGTTGGTTTTGTGTTGAGCAAGAGAGAGAGGGAAGAAGGTCTTGAGGTGTGGCAAACCTTTGAGGTGGAGGAAGAAGTGGCATCTTCCTTATTGTATTTTCTTCTAGTAATATTTAATACAAGAGTGTGTATTGTCTCTCAAATTCTTTGTTGTCTCAAGTTTCTAGTTACTTTATCATTCTGGTATAATTTTGTGTTTAATTGCTTATAAGAAAGTAATCAATTGTGCTTCCATTGGATAAGGGGTCACCTAACAGTTGGTATTAGAGTATATTGATTGTCGTAGGTTCTCCTGACAAGTGGTATCAGAGCTACGGTTTACAGGAAGTAGGGTATTGTTTTTTGATTACAGGTCATTCACAGGGTTTTCTGATTGAGTGGGAGTTCAGCAATGGTAGAAGAAAGTAAGCTACGAATGGAGAAGTTTAATGGCAAGAATTATCAACATTGGAGGATGCAGATTGAAGACTATCTGTATCAGAAGGATTTGTACTTACCATTGGGTGGGGTTGCATGCAAGCCCACAGATATGAAGGATGAAGAATGGAGTGTTCTTGATCAGAAGGCTCTCGGTTCCATAAGGTTGAGCCTTGCATCGTCTATGATTTCTAGCTTATCACAGTGCAAGACAACGGAAGAGTTGATAAAGTCCTTGGTGAATTTATATGAAAAGCCCTCGGCTTCTAATAAGGTATATCTTATAAAGCAGCTATTTACTTTGCAAATGTAGGAAGGTGGATCGGTACATACTCATCTCAGTGATTTCCATGGTTTGGTAAACCAATTAGCTTCAATCAATATGGTTTTTGATGATGAGGTAAAGGCTCTCTTGATTTTATGTTCTTTGCTGAAAGTTGGGATGGTTTGGTTATGGCAGTAATTAATTCTGCATCTACTTCTAAAATCTTAAAAGTTGATGATGTTGTGAGTGTGATCTTGAATGAATAAATACACAGGAGAAGCACAGGTGAATCATCAGGGAATGCTCTAAGTGCAGAAAGTAGGGGAAGGCAAAGGGAGAATATTGAGCAAGGGAAATCAAGGTCGGGAAGGAGATCCGAGTCCAAAGGTATTACCTGCTAGTTTTGTGGAAAGAAAGGGCATACAAAGAAGGAGTGTTGGTTGAGAGATAAAGAGAATCAACATTTAGGTATTGAAGAAGCAAAGGATGCAAATATTGTGATACAAGATGCTCTCATACTTTCTTTAGATAGTTAGGTAGGATCATGGATTTTAGATTCTGGTTCATCTTTTCATGCATCCCCAAACAGAGATTTTTTCTATGAGTATGAACAAGGAGACTTTAGAGTGATCTATTTAGGGGATGGTATGCCTTGTCAGATAGTTGGCAAAGGGAAAGTGCAGCTGAGATTGCAGATTGACAACACATGGGTGTTGAAAGAGGTTATGCATGTTCCAATTCTAAAGCAGAGTCTGATTTTTGTAGGAAGGTTGGGTGATGAGGGATGCACAATAACCCTCACAACAGATTCTTGGAAGGTTACCAAGGGAGCACTTATTTTAGTGAGAGGTAAGAAAGTAGATACTCTTTATCTGTCTACTTGTATTACTGATTCTACTTCTGGTGTAGATTCAGAGATGTGGTCTAATAGGCTTGGTCACATGAATAAGAAGGGAATGGAAGTTCTTGATTCAAAAGGTATGTGTTCAAATTCGGAAAGCATAGACAGAGTTCATTACGGAAAAAGGAAATTTGATGCTTTTGATATGAACAAAGAAGCCTTGGTGTTCATGGAGGAGATGAAGGATAGAGATCAGTCATAGGGGCTGAATAAATCTAAGCAGGGCAGCATGGATAGAGGTTTGATCCAAGAAGAGCTCACAGATGAAAATTTCATCACTTACAGGAACACACACACGTTGATGTCAGTCACATGGGACCGATGTCGGTCATCCAGATACCAACATCGGTCATGTGCAGACCAGTAGGGTTGGTAGATCGGGTAGGATAAGTCCAATGTCGGTCATAAAGATCAACATCGGTAGGGGGACGCCAGCATCGGCCAGAGAAATGACGTAAGTAGTTAGGGTCAGTGCAGGGAATCGACATTGGTTAGGAGCAGACTGGGAGATGGCCGATATCAGTCACTAGAACAGATGTTGGGTGGATCTATAAGTCTCAAACACCCATGTGGAGGTCAAAAAAGGTATGTGAACCTCATATTCATTGTTCACCTTCTTTATATTGCTTACTGATAGTCATGAACTAGGAAGATGGAAGAAGCAATGCAAGTAGAATCCAGAAATAGTGGGAGTTTGGCATGGATGAGGAGTGTGAGTCCTTAGAGTATAACCAAATAGGTATTTGTTGGTAGAGTTGTCAGCTAGAAGAAAGCACTGGATAGAGGGATGGATTCTTGTTTTAGAGAAGAGAGTGGATGGACACATGAGACATAAGGCTATGGTATATGGTCTTGAGTAGGCTGCAGAACAATGGAGGTTTGACCATTGTATTTTATCTTTACCGGGTTGGATAATATTAGCTACATTATCATGTTACTGTATTGTGTTACTTGTTGCAGGGTTTCATATACAGGGAGTTTTCTGAGCTAAGGGTAGAGTTGGTTCAGAAGTATGTCACAGAGAATTTGGGAGCAGCAAAATTCTTGTGGCATAAGGAGACAGGTATTACATCATAGTTCTTGTGGTATTCAATCTTCAAGAGTGACTTTGAAGAGGGATACAGAGCCTAAGGAACAAAATAGATGGTGTATAGGTACAAGTATAGTAGTAGCTATTTATCTCCAAGTGGGAGATTGTTAAGGTGTGGAGCTAAAAGCTTCAACTATTTGCAGACACAAGAAGAGGATGCTGAAGAACCAAAAGCACCGGCATCAATAGCATGACTGACGTCAGTCAGTTGCAGTGCAGAAGGAAATTGGCGATGGTAGGAGGTCAGCCGATGTCAGCAGCACTAGGCAAGCAGGGACCAGCGTCGATCGCCTGTGTATTTCCAGAACTGATGTTGATGAACAGTCAGTTAAGTGAAGCGAGTGTTTGCATGTCAAATGACTAATTATAGTCACGAGTTGTGTGTCTAATTATTGTAGTTAGATTTATATTTTTGTAAGCATGGGATCCTATTTAAAGACCCATAAGGCATGTATTGTAATTATCAAGAAGGCAAGTAAAAGCATTGAAGCAAGCAAGGTCAAGGAGATATACAGGTGTAAGGTCAAGGAGATCAGCTGAAGCATTCAAGGAGGGATATAAACTTAGGTTGTAGAGTTGGTTTTGTGTTGAGCAAGAGAGAGAGGGAAGAAGGTCTTGAGGTGTGGCAAACCTTTGAGGTGGAGGAAGAAGTGGCATCTTCCTTATTGTATTTTCTTCTAGTAATATTTAATACAAGAGTGTGTATTGTCTCTCAAATTCGTTGTTGTCTCAAGTTTCTAGTTACTTTATCATTCTGGTATAATTCTATGTTTAATTGCTTATAAGAAAGTAATCAATTGTGCTTCCATTGGATAAGGGGTCACCTAACAGTTGGTATCAGAGTATATTGATTGTTGTAGGTTCTCTTGACAAATGATGTTCTTGGCCTCTCTATTTATATATTTTTGGATTTGATTAGAATCAACTTCAACCATCCATCTCAAGATTGAGATGTGTGCTTGAGGATTAATGCAATTTTTGAAATTAAGTTTTTATTTATCCTCATCATGACATTGGAAGAAGGGGCAATTAAGAGGCATGGAGGGCATGAATCCTGATATTTATGGCATTTATGGCCTAGGGATGTCTTCCTAAGAAATGAGGTCACTTGATGATGTAGATATTCAATATTCATTTCTAAAAACAAGTTTTCAACAAGTTTTCATGGAATTATTAATTAGGCCTTGATTTGAGTTAATTATCTCTTAAGCATGATTAAGCACTTTATGCACAAATTACTCAAATTGATTAAAATGTCTTGTTATTGGTCTAAAATTTGACTGGATTAGAATTGGAAGTTAATGTCAGATGCATTGGAACCATATTCCCATTTAGGATGTTTCCAAAATAAAAAAACAAAGGCACATGTCTTGTGCAAGAGGTTTGATAGAATAGAGCAATCCAGAGCATTTAGGTTCAAAATTGGCATTTTGACTCAAAATAAACTAATCAAAGTTAGCTGGCCCATAAATTACATTTCCCCATTTAGTGATACCCTATCCAAAATCATCACTTGAATATGTCAATTTCAACTCTTTTAATGAATTTTAGTGTTTTTAGGCTAAATTATGTGTTTTCAGTGGAATTAGCCAAAATCCTGATTATAGGTTATCTATGGCTAGATTTAGGTGTCTATAGTTTGCCCCTAGTTGGGAAGATGTTGCAAACCATAAGCAAAGAAATGTATTTTCAAAGAATGAGAAATGGCATGTATGCCAAAAATAATATGATGGTTGAAGAACAAAAATCCAAATGGTTTTGGGAAGCTTATGATGATGCACCCTCGAGGGAGTGGCCATAACATTTGTTGATGGATGGTCCCTCAAAAAGAAACAAGAAGAAAGGTGCAATTAACCCATGGTTGAGATTAATCCAAATGAGAAAATGCTTTCATACATTGATGTAAAAAGGAGGTTGATTTTCCAAAAGGTGATTATAATCAGGAATAAAAGTCAAAATAATGATTTTCCCATAGGTAGTTATAATCATTAAGAGGACCTAGATTGGCTAAAGATGATTGTGACCTAGTTAGGGCTGATTAACAAGCATAACTCAAGTATATAACCTAGAATAAAGATTAAAGATGAGTGGATGTAAAGTGATGAAAGAGATGGATAAAGGAATAAGATTAATCAATGTGAATGATTTAGTTGTACCTATTAATGAGGAGATGCTCATCTTGATTAACAATGATACAACTATAATGGTCAATGGGTTTATTTGATCAAGATGGGTGAAAAGATTTTCTAAGGTGCTAAGGAGAAACTTCTATAGCTCAATCGATTGTAGACCTTCTTAAAGTTGATTTTTTTTGTAGCATGTGATGCTAGGCTTCATGATATAATACCATAAAGACTTGGCCATAATATGCATAAGGACTAACTCCCAATCCAATAATCACTCAAAAATAATGCACCAATGATAAAAACCATGATGACAATGTTAATGAATGAAATATGGATGGACGCAAGAATAATGTGCTTAAGGAATTACCCAATGAACACATATAAACTGAGTCAAGGTAACAATGCTGAAAGTAAATAAATAGGTAAGTGAATAAACAAACAAACAAATAGAAATAAACAAGCAAACAAATAACCTAAAATAAGCAAACAAACAAAATGCCTAAAAATAAAAGCAAAAGAAAGCATCCTAACAATGATAATGCCCCAGTAAGGTGGATCAAGGATAACTGAATAGGATTAGATAGGACAAATATTTTTGTATTTTTGAAATGTTATGAAGGTTTTTAGAATTTTGAGGTATCTTAACTTGTTAGATAATGACAAGCTACCTGCTCCAAAATGGTGAGAGCATTTGTCTTAAGTTGCTCACAAAATAGTGAGAGCATATGGAAAGGGGGATTGAGGTAACCTCAACATGAATTGAGCATGACCCACATAGTCTTGAAATGACCTCAAGTCATGAGAATTACATCCACACAAAAGGCAAGGAAAAACCAACTAGGTCCCAACAAGTTCTCAAATCTGGCAAATGGCAAGTCAAATGAAAATAGTAATGGCAAGGTGATGCGGTAATGCATGATAAACAAGTGTCACCCCTAGTTTTCCCATAGGTGGTTATAAATAATATACAAGGGCATAGGTTAATGATACTAATTTTCCCATAGGTAGTTATAATTAGTACTAAAATTGGTGAGATATTGATTTGCCCATAGGTGGTTATAATCAGGCTCACATAAACAAACGTGGATATAGGATGAAAGATATCTTGCCAGATAAATTGTCACACTAATTTCATAGACTATCATTGTAAACATGGATTTTATTGATTATTGAAACCTCATCATAATCCTCTCACAAAAAGTGTAGGAAGAACCAAAGTAGCTAAGATCAAAATAGGATTGGGTAGGATGACTAAAAATAAGTTGTGGTCTACATAGGAATGGAATGATAGGATGGCACAGTCTTGATAAGGATGATGATGGTTTGATAAAATGATAAGAGGGTTTCCCCAAAATGATGGGGTGAATGGTAGGATCTATGATAATGTAAAATAGGCATATGTAACAATGGCAAAAGCATGGAAATGAAATGATATGGTACATATTTTTGGCCTAGGTGTGGTTTTTGATTATGTTATTCTTACTGATGGGGAGATGTGCATACTAATCAACAAATGATACAAACAAAATACTTGAACATGTTAATTTCTAGCCCACACCTCAATGAAAAAGCTACTCTATCAAGAACTTGATTCAGATTTAGTTGTCAAGAATGCTTTTATGATCTTCATTGGTCATTGATTTTGATTCCTTCAAATGTCGAGACAAGGTATCTTTTTAGCCTCTACAAAGAAAAGTGTGACCATGGATGGTAAATAGGGAAAAATAATGGATGGTAGGTTTGATTATGAAATGGAATGGTTGATGATAATGGAATGTAGAATGATAGGGAAACAAATGAAGAATAAGACTTTCAATCACATTTAATGATGTCGATGCCAGATTCAACATAACTTTGGTTGTAGTGGGGACAAAGACTTGTTCTCTTGATAAGACCACCAAATTTTTCTATTGTTTGATCTTGAGAATAACTACCCTCTGATTAGGCTATAGATAGAAAGTTATTTTGATTTGATCTTTGATTTTATCTTCATCAAGCAGTGAATAAATTTTGTGCTTAGCTAATGGTGCCTCAAAAAGGTTTTCACCAATGAAATTATCTTGATTGTCCCATAGCACCTTTGAGAAGGTTTCACTAAGGAACGTTGACTTTTGACTTTGATTTTCTTCTAGTGCTTTTAAAAAAAATTCACTAAAAGATGCTGAGTTTTGACTTAGATTGTCCCCTAACACCTTCAAAAATATTTCACTTGGAGAGTGTCCTTCTACTACATGAATGTTATCTTGGCCTTCTTTTTCTTCTTCAAATACTATGTCACCATGGATGCAGTTTAATAAAGTGTAATTCTATCAGTCCCAATTGACACTTATGGGAGATGGAATGTTAATAATATGGCTATTTTGGTTTATGGTAGTGGCATATGGAATGGTAATGAAATGGGGAGAGGTTGCATAATCCTCATAGAAGATACTAGGATAAATTATGTCAAAGCTAAATTACTCATCCTCAAAAACCAATGATGGATAAAAAATGTATTCAAATTGATCTATAAGGCATGTGTAACCAATGTTGTAAAAATCATGAATATATTCTTCTTTTGAATCTGATTATGACTCAATGGACTCTAAATCTAATGTTTGAGACTGATGTTGATTCTAAATCTAATGTTGGTTCAAGAATAGAACCTGAATCAAATTATAATTCTTCATTTGATGGGTACTCTGTTATAATTATGTCTTGTTGAATGCTTGGTATTGGATAAGTAATAACCTATAATGACATGATGGGATCCATAGAGACTAGTTTTTCAAAGTGAGACTCCTCTAGGATGGGAAAAAGGTTAAGAGACAATTCCTCAGAGACTGGATTGTCAATAAGAAGCTCTTGAAAAATAAGCACATGGTTGAGGTAATGATTTTCCCAAAGGTGGTTATAATCATTAAGAAGTGACTCAGTAAAGAATAGCTCATCAGAGTGAGACTCCTCGATAACTAGTATAGGATCAATATGCAATTTATCATAAGTTGACTTATCACAAATGGTTGATTTAATTGAAACATCTCAAATTAGTTGGTTCTCTTAGCCTTGGTTTTTAATGAGTTGGAAAATACTAGTTTTGAATATAGCTTGGTCTTTGAATGATTGGATAGGTTGAGATTTGGATGGGATTGGTACTAGATGAGGAATGACTTGTAGTTGGATAATGGTAGGGCCTTGGGGAGCATGATTGCTTGCATGAGCCAAAGGAAAAAGTCTTGATATGGTAATGATAGGTTGTTTTGGGGCTTGATTGCTTGCACAAGCCAAAGGATTAGGTCCTAGAATGATGAAGGGGCATTGTGGAGCTTGATTGCTCACACAAACCAAAGGACTAAGTCTAAGAATGGTAATGGTATTCCTTGGATATTATGGGGATTGATAGCTCATATAATCTAAAGGAGGGTTAGGGGTAACCGATGATCATATAATAAAAGGATGTCATGAAACTTGATTGCTTGCATAAGTAAAAGAATCCAATTCTTCCTCATAAACCATATCACCCTAGTCATGAGTTGGATCATAAGCTGGTTCTTGACTATGTTCCATGTACTAATTTTTGAAAAGAGGGTATGGATTCGTATGCCAAACAACATTATCTATACTTGGGTCTTCAAAGTCCTCTTCACAAGCCTCTTCATACCAATCAAGGTTTTGAGTTGGATTATAATTTGCTTCATGACTTTGTTCCCATGAATGATTAATATGAGGTGGATAGAAATATATCTCACAAAACATATTAGCATCATTAGGGTCTTGACAAAAGCCATAAAAGTCATTTTGTGTGGCCATTCTATCATAATTCAGATCGCAAGTGACTCCACCATAAGTGTAGAAACACATATACATGTAAATGATGAAAGCTCTAAAACAAAAAAGGTTAGAGTTCTACAAACTCTAAAAAGTGATCCAAAGGACAAATGGGTCAAGCTTGGTCTAACTTGGTCAAAAGGTGGAGTTGTATCTCGAATGTGGTTTGAAAGTGGAGCTGTATCTCCAAAATGATTTGTGCTAAGACTAGGCATAAAATATCATAACTTAAAATGTCATATGCACAAAAGGTCAAGTGTCTAAATAAAAATTGGCATGTCAAAGATCTAGGTCAAAGTGTTCCAAACAAGGTCTAAACTAGGAAAGGGAAATGTTGAGTTACTAGGTCTTTTATCCAAATGTGGAGTCAAAATATAGGCTCAAACAAATAGGCATATGCTAGGACTTTTGTCCAAATAACATCAAAAGCTAGACTTAAAAAAAATGCATGATGTGATTTTTTTTAATCTAACAAGTTTGGAAACAAGTTTGACATAGACCTGGCACATAGAATCAAACATAAACATGATTAGTTGGCATAAGGAATAAGGTAAAAGGATTTTGGAGAAAGCTTGTGTTCTCCTAAATAAAGCCACAAACAATGATGAGGATAGGCATTAAACAAATAAACCACACTAGTTTTTAAATTTGGGTAATCGATTAACCAAAGTTATGCAACCCAAAAGAGAAAGATCTATGTATCACCCCCATGAATTAAGGCCTAAATAGAAATCAATAAATGTTTAAATCCAAACTTGACAAGGATAATTGAAAACTCAATGATGAAAACTAAGTTTTGACCAAATAAGCTAGATAAGATTGGACATCATGATGACACAATACAAAGGTCTAAATGGTATACGTATTCCATTATTTAGTACTCTAAAATCTTAGAGCAACCACTACATCAGTGATAGTTTTAGGAATCTAAACAATTTCTAGCTACAATATTCACATCCAAGGTAGTATCATTGAGGTCTCATGCCTTTACACACAAAGCACATTTTTAGAGATCTTCTTCTACTACTAAATGGGTCCCTAAGATCCCCATAGTCAGTTTCCACTACAGAGATTTTTTATCACTTAGAGCCTACACATATTTTAGATTCATGGTTTCATCCCTTCAATCATGCTTCATGATCACACATGATCCCTCTCCTTGATATAGGATACCATGTTAGGGAGTCTCTTATGAGACTCATCATTTAGTATCATTTCTTATTAGTCTTTCTTATACATAATTTTTAAGATTACTTATACATATCTCATTTCAAAACACCAAAAACAAGACAATATTTAAAAATAATAAAAATAATATAACATGTCAAAATACAAAAACATTCAAATAATTCAAAACACCAAACACTTTTTAATTTCATGCATTATCCATGATTTACATTTCAACTACCATGCTAGACTTACATTTTTTAGTTCTATGATATTGTTTGTCAATTTATCTACATTACCATGCTTCACTTGATCTTATTTGAGTGTGTGTAGTGATACCTAGATCCTTGATTGTTTCAATCTACCCATTGATGGGGCATCCTACTTCTACATTTGATACATACATCAACATATATGCCCATTGAAGGCATCTTCTACATGACTACACTACACCATCCAAGTTATGTCATTATTACATCATACACTCTAGTTATCATGTTGATGTACATTACTTACTATCTTACATAGATTATTCTATCAACACCCACTAATATATATCACTTGTGTATTTCTTAGCATCTACCTAGTTTTGTATTACATGTTTTTGATACTTTCACTTCTTGCTTTGATCAGTTAGATGTGATAGGATTTCCATAATTTACATGCCTTCCTTTCTTGCTTTGAGTATCTATATGTGATTTCATTTCTTAGTTCCTATTTTTTTAATTATGTTTGCCTTAGGACATTTGCCAATGTCCTTTTCTTGTACTCTTGTATGTGCTTATGGCCATTGTGCCAATATTTCTTATTTGCAATTATATGTGTATGGCATTTGAACATGCCTTGTATGCTGGCTTCCCTAGTTTGAGTGACATACACCCGTGTCCCTTGTTTTCTTGGCCCATTGGCCATGTTTATATGCTTCTTGATTCTTGCCTTGTGTGTTTGTTTCCTTCTCAACTATTTTCAATGCCATGATCTACATCATGCATTATTTTGCGTTCTTGGATGCCATGATGGACATAATGCTCCATCCCTCCTTGAAAACTAACAAAATTTATAGTTTTAGTTTAGTATACTTCACATGTTATTACATTGTTACATCTATCTAGGCATACCCCTATTGATCTAACAATCTCAACTACAAACTATGTTATATCTTGAGACATATTTTAGATTATCATTACTATATCATGTATTTTGTAGCATAACACACTTTTATGGATCTTTATTTTGAGTTCAATCATTGTAGGGTCTTCATTCCTACCCTCAAAAGAGGGGGAAATAAATAGGGGTTTTGTCACAAAGATCAGAGCCCTCTACCGATTAGAATTAGTTTTCAAAACACTTAGAATAGCAATCAGAAATCAAAACATGTAGAACAAACCAAAAAAATAGGGACAAACATAGAACAATCATTAAAAATAGTAAAGGACAAGAGCACCCCATTCAAACTATAGTACTCAACCATAAAGTGTCCACTTTATGGTGCTCTTTTCCAAATAGCCAAAAATCTAGAATTTTCAAAAATAGATAGAAAGGTAAGGTTAATTACAGTTTTGTCAACTATAATCCAATTCAGATTGGGTAGTTTTGGTATAGTTTTACTTATATTATCCATATATAGGGTACATCATGCATGGAATGATGGCTCTCACTTCCAATTTTAGATTGGGTAGTTGGTACACCTAGATCAGAATCCATGTTATAGAAACTAGTGATTAGGGGCAATATATACAACACATTCTCCTTTTCTTTCTAGTTCATTGTATTACCTAGGTATTCTTAGTACTTGTGTGCCTTATTCCATTTGTAAGTGGTTGGCATTAGTTTGGAGTGGCTTTCATATAAGCCTAGTTCTTAGTTTTGAAGTGGCTTTCATACAAGCCTAATCTCTACCTTTTGGAGTGGCCAAGATTAGCCTAGTTCTCAATACACATTTGACTATCCATACTACATTATCAGATTATAGAGCATTCATGGGCCATCTCATATGACATACATCCATATTAGTATTAGTTCATAGTTCACACTTAGTGGGCAATGATGGAGCCAAAAGACTATCTAGCCTTTCTATTATTGAGCCACCTACTAAGATGGATTGGACACACAATCTAAACATTGATTAACACACACATGATCACATAGATTCACTACATAGTTGGTAATGATGGAGCCAAAGTACTAGCTAGCCTTTGTATTCTTGATCCACCTACTTAGAGGGATTAGACAGATAGTCTAAACATTGATTAACACATGCATGATCACATAGCTTCACTATATAGTGGAGGATGTGGGTGTAGACACTAGAAAACTGCACAATATAGTTCTAGATGTCAAAATGCCATGGGATACCTTAGGGACCACCTGACTCTTCTTGACCCACTAACCAACCTATCAGACCTTGGGTCTAGTTAGCTACTTAGTTAATTAAACCTAAAACTTATTAACAAACCTTAACCCACCCCTTTTAACTTACCTTAACCCTTTGCCTCTAAACACTTGACCATTGATGGTTAGCTTAACCATCAATGGTTAGCCTGATCATTGACAGTTAGGTCCTCACCCTTATAACACATCACCAGCTATGTGAAATCTAATGAGTCACAATTAAATATGTTTGCCTTATGTGGTGACAACAAACTCCCAAGCATGAAAATCATCAATATAACCTACTAGGGAACCTTTTATCCTCCATCTCTTTACATATAAAATTAGGGGAGTAGAAGGTGAAAAAAGAGGGATCACAAGCATTCTTACACATAGGTATTCAAGCTTCCAGCTAGCTAGCCAATCTTCTTCTAGTAATAAAAAAATAGAAATAGAGATTTAAACCTCTACCAAAATTGATCTCAAGATAAAGTACCATTATTGTGCCAAAATTGTTCTAGCCATCAACCGTTATCCATTTAACAAGTAACAGGTTTATTTATACTTCCATCTTGTCATTTTGGTTTCTAACTTCCTAACTTGAATTAGACCTCTCTACACCTATCTTCCAACCTTGTATTTCTAACCACACCTTAACCAATCCTCTATCTAATCAATAACCCATTGTATAACTCTTTTCTAAGTACCTTCAAAAATCCATATGCAACCACCATTGATCAGTATAACCACTGATAGTCACCCCCAACCATCGATGGTTACCCAAATGTTGATGGTCAGCTTAACCATCGATGGTCATCCCAAAAATTGATGATCACTATGGCATGAAATAATAGCAAGTTATTTTTGACCCCTTACCTACAACCAAATCTAACTTTCTTTATCCCTACCTATTCACAGACTCCTTGATTTTTTGAACCTAACTTGATCCATGTTAGCACTAGTATTGACCCACTTTTGCTATATTTAGTCATTTTATCTATCAAGAATTCATCAACTTCTTGTATTTCATTTTAGTTACTTTCTATTATTTGATAAAAATATCTTACTTTGATCTTTTTCAACTTAATTGTTATCAAAGAGTGGATTGATAGCCTCCTAGCAAGCTCACGCTTCTTAGATCTAGCTCACACTAGGCAATCCACCTAATTATCTTACTAACAACCCCTTTTGTTAGTGATTTCTTATATACAATTTATTCCTTATAAGACAAAGAGGAGCTTTCCATACTCATTTGGATTAAGCACACATCAATAACCAAGTATTTATACCACACCCTTATTACTAGTTTCTTATCTTCTTCTAAAATTAAAAAATGAGAATAAATTAAGAGAAACATTTTGGCACGCCTGGTGAGACCCTAGCATCATCTAGGTGTCCCTTTCTTCCTTCATTCTTTATTCATATAATAAAATATGAAATTTCTTTTGGGCTTAAAAGAAACCTTGCATACATTGATTGTTTGCTTGTTTTAGTTCATCTAGTTAACTTAAAATCAAAGTAATTAATCATAGTTTCACTCTTTTTGTCACACACTTTACCAAACCACATAATCAATCAACACATCAAAATAAACTTGAGACAAGGCCTGACTAGGATTTCATCAACTAGCAGTAACCTTACCCTTCTTGGTTATCCCACTTGGAGGTCATTACCAAGGGGAGAACCAACTCAGCTCTCTGATTTAGTATAAACTCTAAAATTTAGTATATCTTAGCTAAGCACCTGACACCCTTATCATTATGGTGTGTGAATTGAGGGGGTAGGCCCCAGTATCAATCCATGTACTGATGTTCAATACAGATTCTTTTTTAGCACCTGAAACCAACCTTAGATTCCTCTTTAGTACCTAATCTACAAAGCGAATTTTCTTCTTCACACTTTCTAAGGCATAAGCCAAAAATAATCTAAAAAGAATCCTAAGTTTTAAACACACTTTTAGTGTATGTTTTTATTGCCTTGAGATTATTTTCCTCTATCTTTCTTTGTGTTTGAGTTGTGATTTATCATCATTTATTTTCTATTCCTCACATGGTCATTACTAACAATAATTGAGGAATCAAACCAACCAAGAACCACCATCTTCCTCTTCCTCTTCTTCCATGGAGTATACTTAAAATTTTAAGAGTTATCCTCATCTTTCTCTCCCTTCTACCATGCCTTAGATAATTATCAAGGGTGATGTAGATTTCACTACCTTCTTTGCTAATAACCCCGTGGCCCTCCAACATTACCTCAACACCTTGGCTCACTGCACCCTTATTACTTTGGTTATTCTTACATATCCACCCTATGGTATGCCTCCCCATCTTATGGTGGGTGCTACCTTGACCCAACCTATGATCACCCAAGCATATTTTTTTTATCAATATCCCATCCACTACCACCACCCAAACCCAATCCAACATCCCAACCAATAGCCAAACCCCCCTACACCAACCAATACCTCCAACATAGGGGCAACCTCACCTCTTGTTACCCATACTTCATTCACCATGGGGGTATCTTCTACCTTTATTTCCACCATTCATATTATCACCACCAACCCACCAATTTCCACCCCTCTTCAAAATTTGGTGCTTTCCATACCTCCTACCCTTCCACCTATTATCACAAGAGTTACCACTCAACCCCAACCAACTACCAACCCATTCATGTCACTAAATCAACCTATATCAATCCCACAACAAATACCCATGATGTATTACCAATATGTTCCTAATCCACAAGGATATTAGCACCTTCTACCCAACCTTTTGTGCCCATCACCCCTTATGTGACACCATCCCAACCTTAAATGACCACATACCAATATGTGGTTTCTTCTCAGCCCTCTACCACTTATCTATATATTGTTACCACCCAACCTCAAAAAAACTTACCATCCAATTATGGAGCTTCCCAACCTCAAACAGATTTGGTCAAAATGTTAATAGACAAAATGACCAACCTAGAGTCATCTATTTACGAGGCTCATAACCTTTTATCTTATGATCAAATCTGTAATGAACCTATTGACTAAATTTGACTTTTAGGTCAAATTAAGACCTCTATAGGTAAAAAATTAACTTTTAGGTGTTTTAAGAGTGTAATATAGATGTCATAAGGTGTTTTATAGGCTAATTTATGTCATTTAATGTTATACTAGCCTTGGTCCTTAGTCATTTTGAGTCATTTTGAGGTCAAAAAGTTGAATTTAATGAGTTGTATGGATTTTTTGGGAAGTGTGAAGGTTAAAAAAGGTGATGTCACATTACATGTGTCCTAATAAGTCTTAATCAACTATTGGTAACTAAAAGAGGTAGGTGCTTCAGAAGAAAGAGTAGTTTTCTTGAGGAAAAAGGTGAGTTTGGCACTTATATAGTCCATGGGGAAGTGTGCCATGTGGGAAAAGGTCATGGAATGACTATTCAGATTCCTTAGAGCCATATCAGTGATTTAAACATTTTTTAAGTGCCATTTTTGGCCCAAAACTATTTTTCTTCTTTTTCACCCTTCTTGGAAAGCAAAAGTAGCCTTCAAGTTTGTATTTGGTATGGCCAGCAGAGGAGGTTTTAGATAAAATTCCTTAGGTATTTTAACTTATACTTAGAGACCTTAATTTACTTATAAATATTTTTAATAATGGTGGCATGTGCTTCATGAACCATCCTCATGAAGTTGACTATAATTTTTCACTTGTTGTTTCCCTTATAGGTTTTGCTCTAGTTTTAGCAAATCTGTATGAACTAGTTATTGATGTTGTCTATATATGATTTTGAATTCCTACTCTAATGATTATTTTCATATTTTTAAAATATCTCATAGACTCTTTTATTTTATCTTGTAGGTTGATGTCCCAAGTGGAATGGTAGTCATTTTTAGTACTTGTAAAAGGTTGTATTATTTACATAGAGTTTCATGTGAAGGAAATGTGATGTTTTATATGTTTAAATACCATTGAGACCACCTACCTCCCATATTTTGTCTTACAACACCATATCTTGATTAAACATCTAATTTTGACATACACACAACAATCTTCATTTTTAGTTTGGCATTGGTATGTGCCTACAAGGGTTTTCAAACATTAAAACATAATATAAAAGTTCCTCTAAATATTTTTATATCATGATCTATTTTTTTATTCCTTTAAAATAACATGGAGAAGGTTATAGGTTCAAATCATGCTCACTACCCATCACATCAATCTTGTTGTCTGCCTGCATACAATTCCACATACACCTACATGTGCCTTTATAGGAATCATCATGTTGGAAAGAAGATTTAAAGCTATAAAAGGTCATTTAAAATTAAAAGAGCCCATTTTCAAGTTTGGATAAAATTTTAAGACTCATAATAGGTCATAATACATGTTCATTTCCCAAACTTAGACTTACTACCTGTGTGGAAAATGTCTACCTATAGGTCATAACACAAAGATATAAAGGTGTCTACATATAGAAATAAAAGAATGGTAAATGTTTATTGAATTCCTAAATTTGATTTATAGTCATTTAAAACTCATGTGGGAATTTATTTTGGCAAATTCAATTGTATATCATCTTCTAAGGTCATGTGGTAGAATTCAGGCCCATTTTCCCAAAAAGTATAGAACATAGCACCTAATGTTTTTGTTGGTATCATATGAGGGAGTATAAAAACTTATTGGAGAACATAAATGAGAATAATTTAAATCCTATATCAGTTAGAAGGAATATTCCAAGTTTGGATGGAAGGTGATAAAGGTAAAGTGATTTTTGAAGACCTTAAATATGCACATTTATGCACTAAAAACAAATCATGAAATATACAGGGTTTTGATCCAAAAGAGACCTTTCTCCACTCAAGATTGAAAATATAGAATAGGAACCATGTTTTAATGCTTAAAATAGTTAAAATTAGTGTTTTTATTAAATATATATTTAAAATGGGTCATTTACTATGTTTGTTCCTCATGTAACCACCTATAGTTGTGCTTAATTCTATGGAAAAACACACCTATAGCCAACTATAGGAGCACTCACTCTAACATGAAAGTTTGAGATGAAACCACAAAGGTTATAATATTTTTAAGCTTTTAAAATTTTCCATGATTTTTATTAATTATTTATCACCTTGAAAGAGAGTAAAACTCACTTACAGGGTTCTATCTTGGCTAACACAATTGACTATGTTGGTTGTGAGCAATTAAGGTGATGTTTTTACGTATTAGTCTAGCTCAAACATTAAGGAATGAGTTAAATAATTGTTTAATGACTATTTATTATTTAATAATGGTATTATAGGATTGTCTCAATCCTAATATATAAATCACACCTACAGGCCCTCTCACAATCAACTGTAGTTGACTGTGAGGGGCAAAGAGTAAGAGAATCAAGATCCTTAGTGTAAGCTTGACCTAAATTTGAAATGGATGAATTAAAATTATTTTTATATGAACATGGAATAATTTAAAGGGTATTTTTAAATGTATTTAAATACTAAACTTATAGGAACACCTATAGGATTCACATTTGAAGGAGGAAAATAGCAGAGCACAGTCAGAAAGGAAACTCAATCTTGTGAATTCAAGAGTATGAAGGGTGCTTGAAGGATCAGAGTATTATAATATTTATTAGAGAAATTATATCATTTTTATGATAGTATACATAGGAATTTTATATTAAACATAATAAAAGGAAGGATCCCTAACAAGTAACTCACAACCCTTATAGAAACCCTGTGCATATAGTTTGCCTTTAAAGGAGTCTATCTTGGATCTTGAGAAGGTTAGGGGGTCTATAGACATGATAAAATATCCAAATATTGTATAAAACATAATCACCACCTATGTAATCCTATATAATACCTAATTAGTCTAAATAAATAGGGTAAGTGCCCTTTGTTTTATCTTAGACAAAGGGCACTTCCCTAAGTGCACAAAACCTACAACTTTGAGGAAGGAAGATTAAATGTGGACCAAAAGAACATGGAAAGATTAATATGGTGTGATTATTTTTAATAAATATAGTATATCATATAAAACCAATTATTAATGGATGAATCTTAATAGGCTATCTCAAATCATTAGGTTTACAAGCAGGCCTAGTAAGTAAAATTAAGGCCTAGAAGCCAAAAGGAAAACCACTCCAACATCTAGTATTTAATGATAATTATAACATATTTAAACATGTTTTTGGGACCAAATAATATGTATCTAATCTATTTTATGTAGGGATAACCGTCAAAAATCCATTTTGAGCTTCAAGGACAACTCAGGTATACTTGAGCATGCTTAGGCCTAAAGCCACTTGGAGAGTAATTCACATTTATAGATTTGTATATGATTTCCAATCAATTTTATAATGTTTATGTGGAATAATATATGTGATTGAGATATTTTAATACATAAAAATTCATGAAAATGTCAATTTTGGACTTTAAGGTCACTCAGGCCTATTAGAATAGAGAGACAAGCAAGATTGGTTAAATTTGAAAGCTCACATCTCTCTCAAAGTTTTTCATGGGGGAAAAATAAGTTTTGAGGTGTTATAAAGGTCATTTAACATCATTTTTCTTATATTTTTTTCATGTTTAATGTCAAGTTTTTATGAACAATGCTTAAGAGTCAAAACTGCTCAAAACCCTTACAAACCCTTCCTAATGACCATTTTGTGGAAATGGAGTTGAAAAGATAAACTAATGTAATATTTTATTCAATATTATGATTGTAATATTTTATTCAATATTATGATTGTAAATTTTAAATTACTCCCTAAATATACTCCCCATGCTTTTTGGTTGTACGGACTTGTAAATACAAGGTGCAAAATAGGGTATTTTTTACCATATTATGTGTTTTTTCAAATACAAGAGGTATCAAGAGATTAAATAAAGTTTTTGAGTAACCTTATGAATTTTAATAACTCCATATTTTATTTTAATTCCAATTAAAACCTCCTAAGTGTCTATACTAGAGCCCTCATCTTAGCCAGTCAAAACTGGCATAGTGGACAAGCTAGTGAGAAGGGTGGAGATCTTCAAGTGAGGTGATTTTAAGGTGTCCTTGATGCTTATAAGGACATGTAGAGTACTTATAGGTGTCATAAACTCCCTCCCATGTATTTTAATGTGAAAATTATTCCAATTTTGAGGCCAAGTGTGCAAGGTACATAAAGGAAGAGTTTTTTGGACTACAGATGATAATAGCTCATTCCCAAATGATTCGAGATGACCAAGAATATAACCAATGCATGGAGAGGCATGACTAATACCATTCACATTATTTAAAATATTTTTCCTAGTCCTAGTTAGTTATGAGGTGTTCAAATAGGGCCAATCATGAAGGCATTTTTCTGAGCCAGTCAAGAAAAGTTTATGCCACTTTACAAGAGTTTTATGACTTAGATAGCCACTTGTTCCTTCCAAAATTGCATGGTTCATCCCATATCTTATTATCATGCATAATTAAATAATTATTTCATCTTTAAAAGTGTCCTTGTGACCCTTGTACTTCTCTCTTCTCCTCTCTCTCTCAAGTTCTATAAGAACTAGCCATTTTGGTCATTGTAACTTATGCTCCCCCTGAGTATGGAAAAGCCATACTCATTTTCATACAATTTAATCAATAAGACTATTGATTTTTACCTTTTTTATGATTTTTCATAAGTATTTTTTTACTTATATTATGAATCTTGCTTAGTGAATACTATGGATTCCTTAGCATGTTGTCTCATTCTTTTACCCTATTTACAGTTAGAAAGCTTCTTCTTATAGGGCATGTGAAGTATTCTAGGAAATGTCATAGATTTAATGAGTTATTTTATTCATTATTTATATTCAAGGCCTCTTGTATATTCCTCCTATCTTTTCACATTCATCCATAACCTCATAATTTAACATTAATGTGAGAAGATGCAGATTGGAGAAGTGTATGTTCAGTTTGTCCTTTGATTTCATGTGTAACATGCAGCTATTTAAAAGTCAACAATTTATGTGGTGTATCACCTCCCTTAATATAGTTTTGTTTCAATTATCTCTCTCCCTTTTCCCCCTCAAATTTTATGTTTATTTTTAATCCAAAGTGGTATATCAAGGGAGCTAGCCTTATCTAGAGATTTACCTCATCCTTAGGATACCAACAAGCCTTGAGGTGTTTCTATTATGACACTTGGATAAGGAGAGCTTATAAATATCCTCAAAGGGTGAAAATACAAGTGATAATAGAACCTATCCATCCATCCATCCCTATTTTATCTATCCTACTCAATGAGAACTACCCAAATTTTCCAAGTTTTAAAGCAAGGAGGACCCCCAACAACACTTGAGATCATTTCGTTATTCTTGTTATTTGATTGCATATGATGATGTTCTTCTCCTTCATATATTTCCCATGTATTTATCTGGACTAACCTTGGATTGGTATAGTTCTCTCACCAAGCACTCCATATTTTCATTTATTCAACTTTCCCAAGTCTTTTTAGATCACTTCTTAGTCAACATATCTAAAAATGTCTCTATTTCTAACCTCTACTCCATTAGGCAATTTGATAATGAATCAATTGCCAATTTTGAATCTAGATGGGGAGTTTTTATCAACCAAATTTCTTCCTCCTTACCCCAACCTAAGTTGATTAAACTCTTATCTTGGGGTTGTGCCAAACTTCCCTTACTCTTCAAGTTCAAACTGTTAGGACTTTTGATGAGGTTTTTACCATGGCATGAAAATTGGAAATCAAAGCCATTAATGAGGGAAAATTGAAATTGTGAAATGAAAATTCTACTTGTAAATCCAATGACCCTTTCTCAACCAAAACATCCAATAAACCTAACCATCCCAATACCAAAACAAAGGCATCTATGAATTTGGTTGTCCTTAAAACCACTCCACCTCCAACTATCAACCAACCCAACCCAACCAATTCTTCTACCTCTTCTAACCAATAAAACTAAAACCAAAATTGAGTTACCCCAAAATAATATACTCTGATAGGGGATTCTTATGCTTCAATTTTAGAAAAATTACTCAAAGAAAACATTATACAGCTTCCTCACATAAAACCTCAAAATAAATTTGATACTTCTCACCCTACACGTAGATGGTACAATGAGAATTATATATGTGCTTTCCACCATGCCATTGGACATGATGTTAGTAGGTACAACACCGTTAAGACCATTGTCTAAAACATGATTGATAAAGGATAACTTGTGTTTTATAATCCTAATATACCCCCAAATCATTCCCTTAACATCTTTCATAAACCTTTCCCCAATCATTCCCCTTCTGTTAGGAATTAAAAACATTTAAACTATATTTAATATAACCATAAATTAGATCTAAATTATGCAATAACATGCATCATGAAAACATTCCATAATTCACCATTATTATGAAATCATAAATGAGAGAATAATATAATAACATAGATAATAGAGATCTAATGTGGTTCACCCAATGTGGGCTACATCCACTAAGAAATTTCTCACTATAATCAAAACACAAGACTACAATAAACTCTTATAAAGATAGAAAAATATTCTATAGAAAATGTTGCACTTTCACCTACATCTGCATAATTTTATATCTCACAAGTTTCTAAAACACACCCTATAATGAACACTTTCACTTTGCAAAAAATGTACACTTTGAATCTAATCCTCAAATCCACACCCTGTAAATATATCATCAACCTCTAAAAGCCACACCACACCCTGTATATATAGAAAATGAAGGAAAATCTACAAAAGGAGGAGAAATGTGCAATGCTTATCCAATATAAGCATTATCCAACATATGACAAACCTCTTCCACCTAAGCAAGTTCATCCATGAAAGAACACACCAAGATTGGGTCTCCACCTTCTAAAGGAACATGTACCAACACCATGTGATCATAACCAACTCCTTAAAACAAGGAAGGCAACACATTTTTCAAGGAATAACCAAATCCCTCAAAATAGGGAAGTTAACATGGAAAATAGACATCTAAAAACAAATTCTATAAAACATGGAAACATAAAAATAAAATAAAATAAGGAATATTCCATGCACATGTGGAGCAAGGTTCTATAAAAGGTGGAGCAGGGAAAACTGCACTCCCCACATCCTTAGAACTCTCTAGGCCCCAAAAATATTCCACTAAGGTCATGTGATAGCTCCAAAGGGCTCCACACTCAACAATCTCCCACTTGGAGACCTTTTCTCTTTAATAAAATCTATCACTACTCCATGACCACTAAAGCCAGCCAAATCTAAACATAGTCTCAACTTATCTAATGTGACCACCTTGGTCATCATATCTGTAATATTCTAGCTAGTATGAATCTTCTCCAGCTTCACCAATTTTCTCAAATCTATCTTGATGAAGTGATAACATAACTGAATGTGTTTCATCCTCAAGTGGAAAGTAGAGTCATTTTCCAAATGAATAGCGCTCTAACTATCACTGTGTAGTCTCCCAACTTCCTACTCATACCCCAACTCTCAAAAAAACTCCTATAACCAAATCATGTCATTGCTAGCCTCTGTGGTAGCAATATACTCTAAATTTATGTTTTACAAAGCCACAACCTTCTATATCCTAGAAATCCAACTAGCCATTGTATCTCCAACATTAAATATATAGCATGTCATACTTCTCCTACTATCAATATCCCCTACCATATCTGAGTCCACATAACCACACAAAGTGGTATCTGATCCACCATAACATAATGAAAAATCCATGGTTCTTATCAAATATTAAAGAATACATTAACTACCTACCAATGCTCATAACCTAGATCACTCATATACCTACTCACAATTCCCACTACTTGGGTAATATTTGGCCTAGTACAAATCATGGCATACATCAAGCTACCAACTACTAATGAGTAAGGTACCTTGGACATATTAATATTTTTAGCTTCCATTTTGGGACACTGCTCCTTTGATAATCTAAAGTGGTCTACCAAAAGAGTATCAATATATTTAGCATCCAACATGCTAAACCTTTCCAAGACTTTCTTCACATACTCTAATTGGGATAAGATCAGCTTCCTCTCCTTCCTATCATGAGAAATCTTCATACAAAGGATTTGCTTTATAACACCTAAATCCTTCATAGAAAATGAATTACTAAGTTATTTCTTGAGTATATGAATATGTTGTATGTTATTTCCTATAACTAACATGTCATTGACATACAAGCATGATATAATAAAGGAACCATCATCAAAAAAAATTATGTACATGTAATGGTCAAAATGACACCTTTGATATTCTTGATCAAGCATAAAATAATCAAATTTATTATACCATTATCATGGAGCTTGTTTTAGGCCATACAAGCTCTTCTTTAGTCTGCACACATAGTTCTCCTTTCTTTTTACCTCATAACCCTATGGTTGCTTCATATACAACTCTTCATCCAAATCACCATGAAGAAAAGTAGTTTTCACATCTAACTATTCTAAGTGAAAATCCTCAACTACAACTAAACCAAGAACAGTCTTAATAGAAGTCATTTTTATAACAAGAGAGAAAATCTCATCAAAATCAATACCTGATTTTTGTGCAAACCCCTTGACCACCATCATGTCCTTATACCTTTTTCTTCCCTCTTATTTTATTATGAAGATACACTTTTTTTGCAATTTACTCTTTCCCTTGGGTAGCCTTACCAAATCCCACATTTGGTTCTCCATGAGAGATCTATGTTCTTCATCTATGGCTTGTTCCCACTTCAACTTGGAATCTACCTACATTGCTTCCTCATAGCACTCTAATTCTCCATTGTCGGTTAGTAAAAAATAATTCAAAGTAGAATAAATAAGTTCAAGTGATCTTCTTACCCTAGAATATCTTCTTACCATAGGAGTTTTGGGTCCTTATGTATAAGGTTCTTAAACTAAATCTTTGGCTACTTTGTCATCTAATATTGTGTACTCTTTCTATTCCTGATCCTGTTCCTAAAACTGATCCTTATGCATGACTTTTTCATTAAAGACTACATTTTTAAACCAAAATATATTCCTATATTTAATGCTCCATGAATAGAAACCAAATTCATCTTCACCATAACCAAAAAATGTGCATTTTTTTATTTAGTCTCTAACTTGGTCCTATCTTCTTTCTTAATGAGATAAAAAGCCTCACATCCAAAGACTCTAAAAAAAGAATAATCAACATTCTTATTAGACCAAACTTGTTCAAGAATTCCTCCATCCAAAGGCATATAAGGTCCTTTGTTAATCAAATATACTATTATGCTAACTTCTTCTACCCAAAATTGTAAAGGCAACCCTACATATAACATTATACTCCTAGCATGTTCCATTATTGTTCTATTTATCTTTTTAGATTCTCTATTCTACTGTGGAGTTCCTAGAACCATCTTTTGCCTATGGATTCCATTGCTAAAACAATAATTAAAAAAATCATTACTACAATACTCACCTCTATTATCTGATCTAAGACATTTCAACTTGAGACCTATATCATTCTCACCCAAGGATTTCCACTTATTAAAAGTGTCAAATACATTAGATTTATTTTTAATGTAATAAACCCAAACTTTTCCTAGTTTCATCATCAATAAAAGCAACATAATAATTAGATCCACCAATATAAAATACCTAAGTTGGTCTACATACATTTGAGTGTACTAGATCTAACTTTTACTCTTTTTTTATGGGTCCCTCCTTTAAGAACTTAACCTGCTTCTATTTTATATACACATAATTATCATATAAGTCTAGATCTAGATCTTTCAATCCAATAAAATTACCTTTTAAGATCTACATTCCCTTATGGCTCATATGACTAAGCTTGTAGTTATGCATAGTTGTATCTCCATCTATAGCAACTAAATCAATAGAATCAACACTACTAGTCAAATATAAAGTACCAACTTTCTTACCTCTCAAAATCACAAGAGCACCTTTGGTAACTTTCCAAGAATATATAGTAAACATAACCAAACAACACTCACTACCTAATTACCCCACTGAAACCAAATTTCATCTTAGCATAGACACATGTCTAACAACCTTAAGGATCTATGTGTTCCCATTCTACATTTTAACTTAAACACAACCTTTCCATACTATCTTACATGGTTCATCATCACCAAGATAAACATGTCCTATATTCTCTTAAACATAATCAATAAAATAATGCCTATGTGGGGTGGCATGAAAAGAAGCCCCTAAATCTAATACCCAAGACTCAAAAAAACTATCCATAAAAAGAATTAAGGCATCTTGACATGATTTACTTGATGTCATATTTACCTCATTAATTTCCTCCTTATTGGAATTCTTATCCCAAAGTGACCAGTAATATTTCTTTGAGTGTCCACTCTTCCCACAATGATAGCATATCATCTTGGATCTAGATCTGGACTTAGATCCACCTTTTGACTTTCCTTAGTTGTCTTTGCTCTTGTCCTTTTTCCTCCCTCTAGTATTAATAGATAAAGCATTACCTAAAGATGATTCACCAGTGTTTTTCCTTCACATCTCCTTGCTAAGAATCACACATAAAACATCCTCAAAATTCAAGCTTCCCTTGGCAAGGACTACATTACTCTTTGTCATAACCAAACTATCCCAACTATCAAGAAAAGAACATAAGATTAGTAAAGCTCTAACTTCATCATCAAATTTAATTTCAACTAAAGTGATCATACTTACAACCATATTAAAATCATTTATATGATTATCTATTGAACCATTCTCAAACATTTCCATGTTAAATAATCTTTTCATAAGAAAAGTTTTATTAAAAACAGAGAGTTTCTCATATAACTTTCCAAGTTTATCCATGAGATATTTTGTGGTTTTCTCATCAGAAATATTAAATGCAATAAAAGATGCAAGGCATAACTAAATGGCTCCTAATGCCTTCATATCAAGTAATGACCAATCCACATCACTCATACTTACAATTTGTTCTACTTTCCCCTCCAAGGGGAGATGTATCTCCTTCTGATATAGGTAATCTTCCATCTGCATTTTCCACAAACCAAAATGCTTACCATCAAACTTCTCAACTCTGAATCTGATTTCTTCTCCCATAGCTCTTACTCAAGCTAATAGTCTTCCTATGATTTACCACTTTATAAAAACACAACCAATGGCTTTGATACCAGTTGTTAGGAATTAAAAACATTTAAACTAGATTTAATATGACCATAAATCAGATCTAAATTATGTAATAGCATGCATCATAGAAACATTTCTTAACTCACCATTATTATGAAAGTATAAATGAGAGAATAAGATAATAACAAAGATAGCAGAGATCTAATGTGGTTCACCCAATGTGGGATACATCCACCAAGAAAGTTTTCAATATAAATTGTAATCAAAACACAAGACTACAATAAACTCTCATAGAGATTTTTTTTTAAAAATCTATAAAAAATGTTGCACTTTCACCTACATCTTCACAATTTTGTATCTCACAAGTTTATAAACCACAACCTATAATGAAAACATGCACCTTACAAAACATTTGCACTTTGAGTCTGATCCTCAATCCACACCTTGAAAATAAACCATCAACCTCTAAAGGCCACACCACACCCTGTATATATATAAAATTAAGAAAAACCCACAAAAGGAGGGAAAATGTGAAATGATTATCCAATATAAGCATTATCCAACATGCAAAAATGCTCCTCCACCTAAGTAACCTCATCCATGAAGTAACATGTTGAGATTGGGTCTCCACCTTTCAAGGGCACATTTACCAACACCATGTGATCACAACTAAATCTTTGAAATGAATAAGGAAACACATTTTATAAGGAATAACCAACTCCCTTAAAATAGGGAATTCAACATGTAAAATAGACATCTAACAACTAATTCCATAAATCATGAAAACATATAAATTATATAAAATAAGGAATATTCCACTCACATGTGGAGCAAGGTTCCAAAAAAGGTGGAATAGGTAAAACTATTCTCCCCACATCCTTGGAGCTCTCTAGGCCCCCAAAATATTCCCCTAAGATTATGTGATATCCCCAAAGGGCTCCACACTCAACACCTTCTACCAACTATGATGATAATAAACCAAAATCATCTCACGCTCATGAGGTCCATACAATTAATGTCATTATCAATGAACCTATAATTGAGGATACCTTTACCCTAACTACCTCTTCCTCCACTCCACTCATTGAAGTGGTGGACTCACCCTCTATTCCTTTGGACACCCAAATAGAGGAAGCAACCACCCCACTCTCTTTGCTCAATGAGACCACAGACCTATCCACATCTACTTTGATAGAAATACCAAAGGAGGAAACCATTGCTTCAACCACCTCTTCACCCACTTCACCTATTGAAGTGGTTCAGTTACCCTCCATTCCTTTAAACACCCAAATAAAGGAAACAACAATCTCCATCCCTTCACTTGAGGCCATCACACCTTCCTTCCTTATCCTAGAACCACTTATTCTCTCTTTAGGAACCATCCTAAGAGAAGAGATCACCTTACCTACACCTTCCATGGAGGAGACATCCTCCCAAATATTGGAACCTTCCACCAAGAATATATATGAAAAACTATCCTCTCACCTCAACCTATGGGCTTAAATCTTGAAATAAATGAGCAAGGAATCAAACCCATTTACAAGCCTTTTTCTAGATTAATCTAGAGTCTAGAGTTCACTTCCTAACCTAATCTAGATAGATTCACCTTTTGGAATCATCTTAGACTCCTTTACCAAGACAAACCTAAACCTTCAACCTCACTTTCATCCACCATCAAACCTATCATTACCTCAACCTCATCCTCAAATCCTTCCCCTTCTAAAATCATAGGAGAACCATCCAACCCACCTCCATCTAAAATTGTCAAATCACCTTACACCTCTCTAACTAAATCCATCATTAATCTAGGAATACTTCTTACACCTAGCCTTGCTCACCCATATTTGAAGTTGGACTTAACCCCTTCTAGTCCACCAAAGAAAACCCCAACCAAACTAACTAAGAAGGTGGAGCCAACCAAACTAACACCTCAAACTAGAGCTATACCACCTCTTTCCCTCTTACCATTTATCTTAAGGCCCCAACCTTCTACCATCCCATGAACTCATCCTTATACCAAGAAGGTGAACCCTCCCATAACTACCTATTCCTCATCTAATAAACCTTCTCCTTTTACTCTACCTACACCTACCTCTACCAAATCATCAAACCCCCCATCATTCTTAACTAACCTATCTACCTCTACCTTCCCACCTATCACCAAACCTTCACACTTGACCTCTAAATATTCCACCTCAAAATCAACCATGACCAAGCAATCCCAACTGAAACCACCTACCAAAATCATTCCACCACCTACAACTTTTGTAGTGAATCTTACTCCCAAGAAGGATCCTACTCCTAAAACCAAAAACCCCAACACCCTTAATTCCTTTGATCAAATATTATTCTACCATTATATAAAGGGTTTTGCAAACCTCTTCCTTAATCCTACCACCCATCAAACCTTTCAACCCTTCACATCCTAAACCATCATGGTTCAATGAAAATTTGATATGTCTATACCATATGACTCCTGAACATGATACAAAGAATTGCAAAGCTCTCCAAACACTTGTCCATAGCTTATGGGATGAGGATGATTTTTTATTAGATGAACCTTCTTTGATCCCATTACAAGTCCAACCACCAACTTGACCCATCCAACATTTGCATATTCCTCCACTCTCATTTGAAAGTGAGGAAGAACCAAATTAGCCATCTAACCCAACACCTCCCTTAATCTACACTATCCATATGGTTACCTGATCTAGGTCCCAACAAAAGGATAAGGGAAAACCAAAGTCTCCATACCATAGATGTACCCTTCCACACCTCAACATTCCAATCTAAACTAAACACCCTTACCTTTACCTTAACCTTCTCCAAAACCCAAACTATCTATTTTGGGTGCCTCCCCTTCTAACACTTTTGAATCCATCTAGTGAGTGGTTCTAAAACAACTTCACTAGATACTAATTAAGATGATCCTTTATAAACTAATCAATACCTCACCCTATCACCACCAAGCCTTTATAAAGGCCCTAAAATCAATAGAGGTTCAACCAAAAGACCCTCAACCTCTTGTATCCTTTTTCAGAGTCCTTCAACTTTCTACCTTCATCACCTTTTAGGATTCAAAAATACCTTTTGTCCATTCTAAATATCTTGATCCTCCCCTCTTCATCACTGCATACATCAATCAAACCCACATCAAAAGGGTGATGATTGATGGAAGAGCTATTATTAACATTATCTCCTCCCATGCTTATTACCAACTTTAATTGTCTAATAATATCATTTCACAAACTGTAATAGTCCTCTGCTCTTTCAATGATACTATGGCCACTACCTTGGGGATAGTCATCCTCCACATCCACTTGGGACCTCGCACAATTCTATAACTCTTTTATGTTGTAGAAGGCAAGTTCCAATATAATGTCTTACTTGGATGCCCTTGGTTCTTTTGCATGAGTTGTGTCATATATACCTTACATCGATGCATCAAATTTGAGAAAAAAGTTCAAGTTGTTACCATCAAAGCTGACCTTAATCCTTTTGCATCATGTATTATGACATATCAACCTAATGACATTCCTCTTCCTCCCTCATCCACCTCAACACCAACCAAAAACCAAGCCACCCCTACTAACAATGAAGCTTCAACTATCTCATCTATCCCTTCTTCTTAGATCCTCATAGAGGACCCCTTAGAACCCACATTCCAATGTCTTTCATTGGGGGAGTATCATCTTTTAGCCTTAGATGCTTTCCCTACTCTAAAATCATATGAGAACCTCAACCATGATCTTATTTATGATCCTAACATCAAAACCATCATCCTTTTTGGGCCTCCTAACCATCAAACCAACTTAATATATGGGGGACTTGATCATCCATGTCTTGCTTCCACCACTACCTCTACCATCTAACCATTTACCCTTGATTTCTCCTATCTAGACAAACTGGCATCTACCAAATTATACCTTCATAAGTATGCGTAGAAGGGATTTGGCCTAGGCTATTATGAGCATAGAACTCATGAGTTACCTTCCATCAAAACATAAAAACCTCATGAGCTATTTAGCCTTGGGTTCATACCACCATAAGAACCAATCAATTCACCTAAACCCATTTCCACCATTGATGAGGATATACCATCCTCACTAACCCCATCTCTTTTGAAGTTGAAATATTTTTATATCATTCCTTCTAACTTTTTTTATCAATACTATTAGTTTATGCCCCCTGACTTATCAAAAGGATGGACAAACTAAAACCCTTCCTCTCATTCATCATGAAATGGTATAAAATGATTCTCCTACCATCAACACCATCCAACATCAAGATGATGATTCCATTCTCACCTACCTCAGTGTGAGGGATTATTATATCCACAAATCCCTTCCTCTTGAGAACTAAACCATGTTCAATGAATCCACTATCGATGTCAACTTGGGTACTCAGGATAACCCTCACATTGTCAAGATCGGTCAATCCTTAGATTCCATAGAGCAATAAGATTACCCTTCTTTCCTTCATGATTAAAGTATAGAATTTGTTTTGGTCCTATCAGGATATGCCTAGAATTGAACCTTTCATATCCCTTCATAACATTGTCACCCATCATGATGCTAAATTGGTTCAGTAAAAGCTTCACAGGATGCACCTTTACATCACCCTTTTAGTCAATGAAGAGCTTTAGTGTCTCTTATTTTTCACCTTCATCCAACCCAATGATTATCCTCAATGGGTTTCAAACATCATTCCCATTACCAAGCCCACAAGGGTATTTCACCTCTATATTAACTTTTATGACCTTAATTTTGCTTACCCAAAGGAGCCTAGCATTAACCAACTTATTGATCTTATAGCTGGTCATGAGATGTTATCTCTCATGGATAGTTTCTTGAGATATAATCAAATCTTGATTGCCCCCAAGGATCAGCATAAAACTTCTTTCATCACCCCATGGGGAATATTTTTCTAATGGGTCATGCCATTTTGTCTAAAGAATTCTGGAGTAACCTACCAACATGTGATGACCTACATATTTCATGATCTAATCCATAAAATCATAGAGGACTATGTAGATGATCTCTTTGGGAAATCTAAACATCACAAGGATCACCTAACTATTCTCACCATCATCTTTGATCACCTATCCATTTTCACATCTGACTCAACCCTAAGAAATGCATTTTTGGGGTCCTATCTAGAAATCTTCTTGGATTTATCATCTCTCTTTAAGGAATTGAAGTAGACCCTACCAAAGTTAGAGAAATTTTGGAGATTCCACATCCAACCCACCTCAAGCAACTTTTTATCCTATAGGGTAAGCTCCAATCCATCCATTATTTCATCTCTCAATTATCAGATAAATGTCAACCCTTTCACCATCTTCTCGATAAAGATATATCTTTTAAGTGGACCAAGGAATACCAACAAGTCTTTGATTCACTCAAATAATACCTTCATTCTCCACCTATTCTTACCCACCTAAAGAGGACCAACCCTGCTACCTTCATACATCTACCATTGACCATTCTTTAGTGGCAATGCTAGTTCATCATGATGAACAAAACAAAGATCAAGTTGTCTAATACATAAGTCAAGCACTTATAGAGTATGAGACTTGGTACACCCATTCCAAAAAACATTGCCTCACCTTAGTCTTTGTGGCTTCCAATCTTTGTCATTACCTTCTCAACCACAAAAATTTTTTCATCACTAACACTGACCCCCTCAAAAACATGCACTTTAAACCATACCAAAACCATCATATGTGTAAGTGGCTCATGCTCTTAGATAATTTTAACCTTGATTTATTCTATAAAAAGTCAATTAAATGGAAAGTTATTACTGATCAATTGGTTGAATATCCTTTACCATACAACCAACCACTTCTCTTGCATTTCCTAATGAGTCCATCATGACTCTTTCTCAAGAGGACTCCACCTACCAAATGACCATGTTCTTTGATGGATTGAAATGCCATCACAGTGGGGGTGATAGAGTTATTCTCATTCCCCTTAATGGTAAACCTCTTCCCCTTTCTTTTAAACTTGATTTTGAGTGCACCAACAATGTGGTTGAGTATGAAGCCCTAATAATAGGTCTCCAAACCACTCTAACCTTGGGAGTTAAGACCATTAGTGTCTTTTGTGACTCCCAACTTATGGTCAACTAGGTCAATAGATCATATCAATGTAAGAATGATGTCTTACAAAAGTACAAACAATTATTAAATGTACTCTTAACATCATTTGATCATTACCTTATCTAATATGTTCCATGATCTACCAATAAGTTTGTAGATACAATGGCTTCCCTTGCTTCCCAAATCCTATCTCAACCTATTGATTCTAAACTCTTTGTCACCATCCACCATGTTATTACACCTTCTTACATCCATTTTGACCTTCCTACCATTTGTAGTGTATAAGGATCTCCATCTGACATATGGTATGAACAAACCTATAACTACCTCAACCTCAACATCATTCCTCCCAACCTCTCTAGGTATGCCCAAAGAGCCTTTATTCAGAGTATCTCTCATTATACCATACTAGGGTGTTACAATAATAGCTTTGACAATCTTCTTCTCCATTGTCTACATAGTCATGAAGCTTCCTATGTTATCAAGGAAATGCATGATAGAATATATGGGAGACACTTTAGTGGTTTAGCCATCACTAATTATATCCTTTACCTTGGCTACTATTGGCCCACCCTTAACTAAGACTATTGTGATTATGTAAATAAGTGTGTTAAATGTCAATAGCATGTTAATTTACATCATACACCTACCTATGGTCTTAAAGTATCCAAAGACTATTGGCCCTTCTCACAATGGGGACAATATCTCATTGAGAAAATCAACCATCATTCTTCATAATGACACCAATCCATCATCATTACTACAAAGTATTTCACCAAGTGGGTGGAAGTTATTCTTCTAATCTTGACTAAAGCTGACAAGATTAGAAACTTCGTCAACCATCATATCATCTCTCATTTCAATGTTCCCCATAAGATAATCACTAATAATGGCAAATATTTTTAAAATGAGCAAGTCCAAGGTCTCTTTGATGCATTTGGCATCAAGTTAAGCTTTTCCTCACCTTACCATTCACAAATAAATAGATAGGTAGAAGCCTCTAATAAAACCCTTAACAAATTGCTGACCAAAGTAGTTAGTGTTTCAGGTCAAGATTGGCACTTACACATCCATTTCACTTTATGGTCCTATCATACTATCATTTGAACCTCTATGGGTTCTACCCCCTTCTCTCTAGTCTTTAGAGTATAGGTTGTCTTGCCTCTCAAAGTCCAGATTCCTTCTCTTTGCATATCCTTTAAAGACATCATTTCTAAGAGTGACTATCATCAAGAACATCTAGCCTGACTTGAGCTATTTGATGAGCATCTCCTAGTAGAACTTAACCATCTTTGTGTCTACCAAAAATGAATCAAGTGTACCTATAAAAAACACCTAAAATAATGAGAATTCAATATCAGAGACCTCATCCTAAAGGAAAACACACATGTAACCAATATGGATAAAATCAAAATAAGCAAGTTTGCTTTCAATTGGCTTGGACCCTACATCATAACCCACAAGTATGGATCAGGAGCTTATCATTTGTCCTATTTCAAATGAAAACCAGAACTTAAGCCCCTCAATGCTTCACATCTACATCCTTTTTTTTGTTAAATAGTGATCAAACTCACCTTCTTGTCTAACTTAAACTCATCCCTTGATTTATGAGATTTTTCAACCCTCACACCTTCCTCCTATCCTTTTGAGGACAATATATTACAACATAGAACTATGTGATTAAACCATCATAGTCATAGCCTAAACCTAAATATGGGTACCATAGTTCTACCCATAGCATGATTCTCATGGATACTTTTCATCTCTAATCAGACAAAATCCCATGATTATTATCTCTCAAAACTACCCCTTTCACCTATCTTTAACCTTTTTGTCATAAAGTTTTACCCGCATAAAGGTAAACCTCTAAGCCTATATAGACTTGTCCATGTCTAAACCTAGCATCCAAACAATTTGGGATACTCAAATATCACTTGGGTCACATGTCTCTAGCATATCAGACTACACCATTGAAGGATAGTTTCCTAAAAAATTAAATTGATTAAAAGATAGACTGCTCCCTTGAAGGATAGCTACCAAATATACAAACCAAAACTTAGGCCACTCCCTTAAAGGATGGTTAATTCAAATGCGTCAAAATCAATCATTTGAAGCTTGCTACATCAATCAACTTCACAAACTTATCAAAATAAAAGCAACAAAAGACCCTATATCAAAACCAAGAATAACCTATCCCAAAAAAGTTGTAATCATCTTTCATATCTAGCATTAGTATACTTTCTACATCAATCAGTCTATAATTTTCATGAAGATATGGACTTGTCTAATTTGGTTCTTACGTCACCTATAGAAGGGGAAAACTAACCCACATAAGGTTACCTTACCTATCACCCATTACCTTTTCACCTACCACCTACCTACCCTTTATACCATCCATAAATCAAGGTATTATGAGATTACTTGACACAATATGATCAAGACACCTTTTTAACAATCAAAGCATGCTAATGTGAAGCATTTGAAAATTTTATGTTCCTTAAGACAATCTATATTCAATTTTTTTTCGTCCTTACCAATGAAAAGGCATCGTGTTTTTTCTTTACCTTCTTATCATTGGTTCATGTAAATATATGTCTCATGATTCTCATCTCTTTTCTCACATTTAGTTTTTTATCTAACTTACTTTATTTGATAACATCATAACCATAAATGAAACATTACATCTATAACCATACACATAAAATCACATCATAATACATCCTATCATAAATCACATCATATAACATCCTATCATAAACCACATCAATAACCATAAAAAAACAATTTATAAATCATAAACATCATATCTATGAATAAAAACATCATTTATAATCATCACATGCCTAAAAGATACAAAGTCCACATCTCATAAGCATAAGGCATAAAGCATTAAAACATCAAAAACATGAACCAAAAACATACATCATATATACACATCATCATGAACATCATATATATCATGTCATAAAATAAATAATACATGTAATAATGTATAAATCTCTCTCTCAAAGCATGTACATCTCATTAGCTCAGCACACAGGTTGATATCAAAATCATGTACATCTATACCTATACATCATATCATATATCATGCCCCTAGGGAAAAACTACTACTAACCCCTCCTCCACCTACACTACCACTACCATCTAGTGTTGGTCCTCCTCATATTCCTACCTATCCACTCACTAACATGGGCCACTGACCTAGAGTCACCATAGCTACCACCTACTAAATTGGCACTATACTCACCATATTGGAGTTATTCATGGCACTATGCCAGCACTATATCATTGTAATATGTCAACTCCTCCACTATGTCCAAGTACCATGCCATAAAGATGGTGTATGGTGGTCTTATTGGTGTTTTTATTTCACCTGTACTCTATCTCAAGGTATCCCTCTCTTGGGTCACCAAACCTAGGGAGGTCCTCACCTGATCTCTCTCAATAGTAATGGTGGAAACCTTACCATGTAATGTCACAATTTGGCATTACAATATGGCCACCTATCTTGTAAACACTAATATTGTGTTAACCCCCCTGGTCCCCTTCTAACTCTAACACTCCTAACCCACACTTTATTAATTTAAAATAAGTTATTTATTTTAAATTAATTATCCCCTCACCTAAACACCTCACCTAGACACCTCGCCAAAGACTATTTCTTACCCTATGACTCACCCCATGACTAAGTCCTTCATATCATAACTACCTAAGACCTATTCCAACCTTCTAACTAACCCTCGTGCATAATAAGCCCACCTTTTGACCGTTCTCCAATGGCAAATGCACTTGGTGGATGGAGAATAGGCTTCTTATCCCTTTTACCGATTCTCTGGCCACCGACGTCAGTCAACTGTCGGCCGATGCCGGTGGGATCATCGACATCAGTTACATAAACTGACTTCTAACATTGATTTAAGGTGGAATTAGTCTCTCTCTCTCTCTCTGACTCTTTCCATATCGATGCGCACGCTTTGAGACAAAGCATCAGAATTATATCATTACTCTCTCTGTGGAAGGGTTAAAAAGCCTTCCTCTGACTCTTACCCTTTTAGGACACCTACCCTTTACCTTTTGTCCTTTCTCAGACCTTATCCTCCTTCCCGTAACTCTACACAAACCCTCCAACTCCCAGAGTCTTCTATCAATCACACAAACACCCTGAAACCCAACCAAAGATTTATTACCCCTACTGACATCGGCAGTATAACCGACATCGGCACCTTTTACTACCAAAATTAGCATTATAATTGACGTCGGTGACTATGCAAACTAGAACCTACATAAACAGCCCCTAAACCAAACAAAACCTCTAACCAACCTACTGAGACTCACGGATTATAGGAGATAGGTACACAACATTTTGCCTTTTTATTTCTGTAAGTCTTTTATCATTTCAATTTCATACAAATCTCTTTGTCTTAAATAGTGGACTGTCATCCCTCACGGAGCTTTATGCTTCTGGGACCAAGCACGTAGCTTGGCAGTCCACTTTATCTTATTCTAACATTTTCTTTGTTTGAGTCTTCTTCTTATCTACAGGTGTCTTCCTCCACAACCAAAAAAGAGCTCCTACAATGTCTGGATAACGGTGCACAACTTAAATCCAGGTAATATACAAACCCCTAACCTTCATCCTTTAGTTTCTTACTTCTTTTGAATGTAATTAGCATAAAAAAAAATGAGTAGAAACATTCTGGCATGCCCGGTGGGACCCTGGAGTTTTCCTTGGGTTCATTTCTTCTAAAAAAAAAGCAAATTTTCATATAGTTGCATTAGGGAAAATTTATCTTCTTATTTCTTCTCCTTCTATCTTTTTATTTTGAAAAAAAATCATAAGCACAAGTTAAAAAGAACTTCTTTTCTTTTTCTTCTTGTCACTTATTCTATGCATCTTAGAGTAGTGAAAATTCATGCTCTTAACCTTTTCCTTGCTTGTTTGCATCTAAACAAAACATTTCAATTTGGGTTAAAAACACTATTGCATTTCATTTCTACTTGAATGCATATTTAGCCCTCTCACTTAGTAATTACAAATGCATTATGAATAAAGCGTAGTGCACCTATGTTACACAACTAGATCACAAGCACATCAAATTAAACATTTTAACATACTTGAGACAAGACCCGTCTAGGATTTAATCACCTAGCAGATACCTTACCCTTCTTGGCAATCCTACTTGGACTTCACTACCAAGGGGAGGACCCACTCTGTTCTCTGGCAGAGTATAAACTATAGGCAAAGTATATATTGGCTAAGTGACCCAGCTCAGCTCTGGGATCGTGAAGTGAAGGGAGCAAGCCCCTAGCACCAGGCCACATACAGAACCTAATACATATTTTTGAGCACCAAAACATAACTTGAAACCATCCATAGATTGCCTCTTTAGGACCCATTCTAAAATCCCAATTCTCAAACATACTCTTCTAAGGCATAAGCCACCATGATTCTAAAATTTGTTCTTAGGAATTTAACATTTAGAGGTTGCTTGCCATCATCTATTTTTATATCTGTATTTGATTTTTTGAGCTGGTGAGGTCACATTCTGAGATCCCAAAACAACTCATAATTTCTCTTTCTTTCAAAAATATCAGTTTTCTATGTTTCTAGAAATACACAGACGTCGACATCAACTTTTCCACCGACATCAGCAACTCATCCTCACAGACATCGGTTATACCACTGACCTCGGTAACTATAACTGACATCAGTTATTTAACTGACATTGATCACTATCAAAAATATTTCTTTCAAAATATCAAGTTCAAAACCTAAATTTTTGGCTATCAAACACACATTTTAGAATTCTGAGATTGAAATATATAGTTTTTAGAACCTGAACAAATTTTGCCTTGAATGGTTTTGACACGTAGTCAAGCTAAAGCTCTGTTGATCACGCAAGGCAACAACCACTTCCACCTTCACCCTCCATAACAAGTCCACTAATGGAGTATTATTTAGACACTGAGCGTACTCCAAACCCAAATCACCCACCTATTGTTCTTGCAGGGGATCAAGACTTCGATAGATTCCTTGACCTTAATGTTAAGGTTCTCCAACACTATCTCGTGAGAAACCAAACGTGAGATCCTTCAGGTAACCCAGTTTATGGGATGCCAACTTCCTTAGTTGAAACAGCAATCATATCAATAGCCTCTATTACCCAACTCATGGCCACCCAGGCCATTGCCTCAACTAATAACCCATCCATGGACAATCTTCAAGATTTGGCCTCTCCTTCTATTTCTAGACCTACCTCCATTGGGGTTTCTATACCCCCTCAACCACAAGCAATTCAATCAAGTTTAACCCTATTTCAAAACTTGATTGTCTCCATCCCACCTACTCTTGCACCCATAAACACAAGAGTGACTACATATCCTTTGGCTAGTGTTGCCACCATCCAACCACCTTTGGCAACATCAAGTCAAGTTGTGCCTTCCAGCTTCATGGCACAAGCCCCCTTGACTCAACATCAATCCCTATGACTAATTACCAATATGTTGCACCTATATAAGTGCAACCAACTATGTCATACGCCCCTCATAACACTTTCCAAGTGCCTTAAAACCTAAGGGGTACCCTACCTGCCAATCCATCAACCAATCTAATCAAGATGTTGATGGATAAGATGTCTAATCTTGAGACATCTGTTTCAGGTTCAAGAAGTGTTCTCTCATATGAACAAATCTATAATGAACCAATTCATCCTTCGGTCCCTATTCAACCATATCTTAGTTAGTGGGAACTCCCCAAGTTTACTCATTTTTAGAGTAAAGAGGACCCACAGCAACATCTATGAGCATTTAGGCATGCTTGCTACCTTATAGCACATGATGATGCATTGTTACTATACACATTTCCCATGTCACTTTTTAGTGCTGCCCTTGATTGGTAAAGTTCTATTACCAGTCACTCTCTCTTTACCTTCACTCAACTAGCTCAACTTTTCCTTGACCACTTTTCAATCAACATAACTAAAAAGGTCTCTGTCACAGACCTATATTCTATTAGACAATTCGATGATGAATCAATAGTTGATTTCGTTGCCTATTGGAGAGGATTAATCAACCAACTCTCCTTTTATTTACCTCAACTTGAGCTCATTGAGCTCTTCTCAAGAGCATGTGATAAACACATCTCATCCACTTTGTGGGTCCAAACATTCTGCACATTTGATGAAGCTTTCACCATGGCTAGGAAGCTTGAACTCTGTGTTGTCAAAGAAGATAAAGTCAAACTGCATAGTAAAAATACTAACGCAAAATCAAATGACCCTTCTTCTAATTCCAAATCTAAGGGAATGGCAAATGCTGTGGTACTTAGATCATCTTTTTCTACCATAACTAGCCAATCTGAACCCTCTACATCACAAAGCATTACATGACAATTCCAATAACGATACATATAACATCAATATACTCCAATAGGAGAATCATACACTTCTATGTTGGATAAACTATTCAAACATGGAGTCCTCAATCTCCCTCAAATTTGACCACCACCCCAATTTGATCCCTCATGAGCCATCCCAGCATGGTATAGGGAGAATGACTTCTGTAATTATCATCATGTCAAAGGTCATGACATAGACAATTGCAAAACCCTCAAGAACATTATTCATGACATGTTAGACAAGGGGGATTTTGTCTTGGATAACCCAAATGCACCACCTAACCAAAACATATACATCTTTAGACAACCATTCCCTAACCATCCCCCTAGTCAAAACAACGTCCAAACCATGGCCGATGACTCCCAAGAGCATAATATATGCATAGTCGACATGGTTTCTCCTTTCATACCTAACCAACCTCCTCTGTAGTTTGAAGAGGATAACCAACCTATTTCTCCTCCACAGGTAGAACCTTCTTTTCTTATTAGTCCTCCATTGACTTTTCTTATATTGGAGGATGCCTTGACAATATCAACGCCACTAGTCCCACCCTCATCCTTCCTATTACCGATGGAAGATCATACCTTTCCCACTCTTTGACCACAAGTGGAAGGCATGATCATCCCTGCCCTCTATCCTCTTGAGGAGGCACACCCTCCAATTCCTTCTCCACCAAGAGAAGAACTTGTCTCTTCACCTACTTCGATTGAAGATGATCTGGTAATGGCTCTCTCTCGCCTTTGGCCCAAGATCACTACATCTAACACATTTTTGGTCTCACAACCACCCACATCTTCTAAAATACCAATCATAAAGCCTCGTGCAACATCTTCTAAACCATTCTCTTGATTGGCTGAGAACTTAGGATTTCTCCATTCGAGGAATTTAGAACATGAGGCATTATGGGAGTGACTTAAAGCTCCTTATCTTACACATCCTGTTTCATCTCGTACTACCAACCCATCTGTGACAAATTATATCAAAGTCTCCAATGAAGATTAGGCTTCTACTTTTAAAACCTCAGAAGCTCAACCATCCACATCTGAACCTAAACACTCATAAGTGACCACCATAGTGAAACAAGTTAAATCTCTTGGTGTTCACCCCGTACCTAACCTCACTCACCCACAAGTGAAAGTAGACTTGAACCTCACCCCCCATACTAGTGGTCCTCATTTTGTATGGAAGAAGGCCACTAAACCACATCAGAGAACTCCTCCCCCACCATCACCATTGCCTTCTATTTTGGGCCCACACCCTTCTACCTTAATAGGAGTGCTTCCTACTCTAGCATCTAACAAAAACAAATTGCCTCCCTTGCTACGTTTACCCATCAAAAATATACTTCCTCTAAAAAACCTGGCACCTCCCACCAAAAAAGTGTCATCTACATGAGCAGCCACACCACCAACTAAAAAAGTGGTAAGGAAAATTCCCTCAATGACTTACAAAACAGAAGTTGTCAACATCTACTACAACAACAAATGTAGACCCATTAGCGGGTTCCTATGCTTTGTTGCTACGTCAATTTTTACAATCCTCTAGCATCACTCTCCTACCTATTAAACCATTTCAACCTCTCGAATCAAAACCATTATGGTTTGATGACACCCAAATTTGCCTATATCATCGCACGCCTGGACATAACACTAAAAATTGTTGTGCCCTTAAGGTTGTCATTCGCCAATACATAGAAAAAGACACCCTTCTTGTTGAAGATTCTTTCGACAAACCTTTGACACCTTCCCATACCTCTCAAACCTCCTCACCTTCATCAAAATCCCATCATCAGACTATGGTCCCTTTACCTCCTTCCTCCCCTTTATTTGAAATTAACACCATTAATGTGGCCACCAAGTCACAAACATTAAAAGATAAAGGAAAAGAGAAGGTTTCTATTCCTTGGACTTACCCATTTGTCAAACCTTCTCAACCACCAAAACCCAAGATTTCAATCTTGGGCACATCCCAACAAAAATATTCAGAGGTTATTCGTGACTCAATGGTGAAACAACTTCACCAAACTCCAGTAAAGATGTCCTTATATGACCTCATTCAAAGCTCTCCAAACCATCACCAAGCTTTAATCAAAGCTTTACATGTGGTGGAGGTCCAACCCGAAGACCCTCAACCATTATCTACTTTAGTCCAATCATTACCCACTATCGCCTCTATTACCTTTAGTGATTATGAAATTCCCACCTCTAACTTGGAAGATCAGGATGATGCCCTTTTCATCACAGCTTACATTGATCGAACTCACGTTAAGTGGGTTATGATTGATGGGGGTGCCAGTATTAATATCATTTCCACCCATGCGTATGACCAATTAGCCCTCCCAAAGAATTGCATGTCAAAAACTGACACAATTCTTCAATCTTTTAACGATTCCACCACCACTATAGTTGGCACTGTGGTCTTGCACATTTGTGTTGGCCCACGAACAATCCCAAAACTCTTCTACATCATCAAGGGGGAATTCCAATACAACATGTTGTTGGGATAACCTTGGATCTGTGCCATGACCTGTGTTCCCTCTACACTACATCATTATGTAAAATTTGAACATGAGGGACAGGTTCACATCATTCCTGCTGACCCTTCTCCATTTAAAACATGTAACACAACTTATCAACCCAATGATGTTCTCATCCCTCTGAAAACATTGACCCAAACACCGCCTCTACCTGTGGAAGCCTCCATAAGTTCACAAACATCAGTTACACCTACTCCTCCTCAAATGACTACAAAAGATCCCATGGAAGATACCTTCCAGCGGCTTTCACTTGGGGAGTATTGTTTACTTACCCTAGACATGTTCTAAACTCCTCAAGAATATGGACAACTTCATCACAACCCAAATTATGACCATCACATCGAAATGGTTGTTTCATATGGTACTCCTACTTCTCAAACAAATCTCATTTATGGAGGGCTAGATCGAGCTCATACTGATGGGAATCCTCTTTCATCACCCCAACTATTCACGTTTGATTTCTCTTTTCTTGGCAATCCTAACTTCGCTCATACCTATCTTTATAGGTGTGCATGGAAGGGATTTGGCTTTGGGCACTATGAACAAGGTTCCCACCAGCTCGTTGAGCCTCCAAATGATGAGGCAATAAAAAATGCTAAGAAACGACATGGCCTGGGCTTTGAAGAACCTACTGAAACCTCTAAAAACCCTCTCCATGAAACTATCCTAAAACAATCTCCTCTAAACTCACCTATTCCTCCATCCTCACCTACGGAGTCGGTAGTCTCCATTCCTCCTATTTTTTTGCATAAATGCCATTCGCTTAGAACCCCTAACCTATCAACTAGATGGGGTATCAAGGTCTCTTCCTCTCATTTATCCAGACATGATAGACAATGAATCCTCTACCATCAACACTATCTAATGCATGGATGATGATGCCATACTCACCTATATGGGTGCGAATGATTCTTTCATTCAACGATCACTTCCTTTAGAAATGCAGGTTATGTAAAATGAATCAACCATTGACATTAACCTACCATCTTTCGACATCCCTCACATCTTAAAGATTGGTCAATCTTTAGAAGCTCAGGAACAAACTGACTATACTAAATTCCTTGTAAATCATAGTAAAGTCTTTTTTTAGTCTTATAGCGATATGCCTGGTATCGACCCTAACATTGTCATTCACAACATCGTCATGAACCTAGAGGCTAAGCCTATCAGGCAAAAGCTTCGCAAGATGCATCCTCATGTTACACTCCTTGTCAAAGAGGAGCTTCAATGTTTTCTCTCTGTATCATTCATCCAACCCATTGATTATCTGTAATGGGTGTCAAACATCATCCCGGTCACAAAAGTGACTGGGGGAATCTAAATTTGTACCGATTATCAAGACCTCAACCTAGCTTGCCCAAAGGATGACTTTCCTTTACCTAACATCGACCAACTTGTTGATCTAACGGCCGGTCATGAGATGCTATCACTCATGGATGGGTTTTCAGGATATAATCAAATCTTGATTGCACTAGAAGATCAACATAAAACCACCTTCATTACTCCATGGGGGACATTTTGCTATAGGGTCATGCCTTTTGGCCTTAAAAATGCAGGCGCCACATACCAACACATCATGACCTATATCTTTCATGATCTCCTCCACAAAATCATGGAAGACTATGTGGATGACCTACTTGAGAAATCCAAACTTCGTTGTGACCATTTAACCATTCTCAAAATCATATTCACTTGCCTCCTCCAATACAACGTTTGACTCAATCCCAAGAAATGTGTCTTTGGGGTTCTCTCAAGGAAGCTTTTAGGCTTCATCATTTCTCTTCATGGCATTGAGATTGATCCCACTAAGATTTGAGCTATACTCGAGATGCCACCACCTACCAATCTAAAACAACTTCGCAGTCTACAAGGGAAGCTTCAATCTATTCATCACTTCATCTCACAGCTCTCTGACTGATGTCAACCTTTTCATCACCTCCTCAAGAAGGACATCTCCTTTAATTGGGATAAGGATTTCCAAGAGGCTTTTGAGGCTCTTAAACGCTATCTTGGCTCTCCGCCAATCCTTATTCCACCTAAAGATGACCAACCTTTTTATCTTTATATTTCAGCAACAAATCATTCTTTAGGTGCCATGATCACGCATCGAGATGAACAACATCGTGAGCAAGCAGTTTATTATATAAGTCAAATGCTCATTGATTATGAAACTCAGTATACTCATACCAAAAAACTTTGCTTGGCATTAGTCTTTACTGCATCTAAACTCCGTCATTATCTCCTCAATCACAAAACCTATGTCATCACTCATACTGACCCTCTAAAATACATGCATTCCAAGCCATACCAAAATCAACATATGGCTCGTTGGCTCATGCTTCTCATTGAGTTCGATTTGGAATTCATTCAACAAAAATCTATAAAAGGGCAAACAATCACTGACTAACTAGCAGATGCCCCTCTACCTGACAACCAACCTTCTCATTGTGAGTTTCCCGATGAATCAATCGCCATGTTATCCACCGATGACATATTTTATCAAATGACAATGTTCTTTGACGGATCTAAATGTCAACTCGGTGGGGGTGCGGGGGTCATTCTCATCCCTCACGAGGGTGAGCCCTTGCCTCTCTCTTTTAAACTTGACTTTGAATGTACCAATAATATGGTTGAATACAAAGCCTTAATTTTGGGACTTCAAACTACCCTTTCCTTAGGCATCAAGACAATCAACATCTTTGGCAACTCACAATTAGTCATTAATCAAATTAATGGTTCATACCTTTACAAAAATGAAGTTTTGCAATCATATAAACACCGTGTTGACACATTGCTAGAGTCCTTCGACCATTATCTCCTGCAAACTATTCCTTGTTCTACAAATAAGTTTGCAAACACTATGGCCTCTTTAGCCTCACACATACCATCTTCATCTTCTTCTTTGAGAATCTATGTTATGGTACACCATTTGGCGTTGCCTTCATATGTCTCCACTAACATCAACTTTATCAGCACTATCAACTCTAGTCCACAAGATGTTTGGTATAAACAACTTGTGGACTACTTAACTTATTCTATTGTTCTTCCTGATCTCTCTAGCAATGCACGGTAGGCTTTTATCAAAAGTACTGCTTGATATACCATGTTAGGGGGTCTTCTCTACAAAAGAGGTTTTGATGGCCTCCTTCTTCGATGTCTAACTTCCACTGAAACATCTCATGCCATCAAACAAGTCCATGATGGGATTTATGAAGGACATTTCAGTGGTAATTTGGTTGCAAAGCACATCCTTCACTTGGGCTATTATTGGCCTACTCTTCACCAAGACTACAGTGACTATGTTCAGCATTGTATCAAATGTCAACAACATGCTAACTTACTTCATGTCCCTAGCCACACTCTACAAGTTGCTAAGGATTTCTGGCCCTTTTCACAATGGGGCTTAGATCTAATCAGTGAGATTAACCCTCATTCATCTCTTTGACATCAGTCCATTATCACCATGACTGAATACTTCACTAAATGGGTGAAAGCTGTTCCCCTCATTTCCACTAAAGCTGACAAAATTGTCAACTTCATCAACCAACACATCATCTATCATTTCGGTGTACCTCACAAAATCATCACCGATAATGGTAAATCTTGCAAAAATAAAATTGTCCAAAAACTTTGTGACTCTTTTGGTATCAAACTCAGCTTCTCCTCGCCTTATTACCCATAAGAAAATGGATAGGCAGAGGCTTCTAACAAAATCTTATCAAAAATCCTCATGAAGGTTATCAATGACACTGGAAGGGATTCGCACATCCACATTCCCTTCACTTTGTGGGCTTACCGCACTAGCATTCAAACCCCTACGGGTGCTACACCTTTCTCTTTAGTGTATGGAACTGAGGCTATCTTGCCTCTTGAAGTATATATACCTTCTCTGTGCATCTCCTTACACAAAATCCTTTCTAACGATGACTTTCATCAAGACCGATTAGCTCAACTTGAGTTACTTGACGAATGTCATCTTGTTGCTCTTAACCATCTCCATATCTACCAAAATTGCATAAAACGTGCCTATAACAAAAATATGAGAGAGCGAGATTTCAAAATCATAGATCTTGTCCTCAAACAAAACCAACATGTGACCAATATGGAAAGAAGCAAATGAGGAAAGTTTGCTCCTAATTGGCTCGGACCTTATATCGTAACGCATAAGTATAGATCAGGGACTTATCATCTATCTTCTCTCGAAGGCCGGCTAGAACCTGAGCCCCTTAATGCCTTACATCTACGACCATTCTATTGTTAATCAAGTAATCACTCACTTGATATTTAACTTCAACTCGTCCCTTAAGCAACCCTCATCATCCTCATTCCTATTCCTTTCAACCCTTTTTCCCCACAAACATTAGTTAACTCTTTTTTTTGCTTTGTCCTAATAAAAAGGGAAACCCCCAAACCTCTATAGGCTTGTCCATGGCTAAAACTTTAGTCCAAAAACACAACATAAAATTGGGATGCTTGATAAAGGTCATAAAACTATAAATGTAGACTACTCCCTCGAAGGACAGCTACATCATTGTTATAATTAATAGACTGCTCCCTTGAAGGACAAATATTCAATAAACCTCCAAGCATACAAAATAAACTATAGACCATTCCCTCGAAGGATGGCTATGCCCAAATTTTTCTACAAACAGCACCCTCTTAGAAGCTTCTTGCATAAATCAGTTTCACATGACCACAAAGCAAAACATCCCCAAATAGACTCCCTACATTGATCAGTCTACAAGCTATAAAGTCATGGACTTGCCTATGGTCGTCTTTAGGGTCATCTATAAAAGGGGCAAAGTTATCCCTGCTAAACAAGGGTTACACTATCTTAACATATCGCCTAAATTACACTTATTACCCTAACATATTCAAGGGATTTCGAGCTCACGTAATGTCCAGTGATTCAACTACTTATCTAACACACACCAATGGTCAACAATGTAATGCATGAACGGGGCTTTTATTTCCAAAAACCCCCTACCTATGTTATCATTATGGTCTTTGTCAATGAAAGAGCAACACGCCTTTCACTTCTTACTTGACTTTGTCACATGCCCATTTACATTAGTTTCTATGGAAAACAATACACATGGAAACTAAAAACCAAACACAATTTATGTCAAGCATATATCATCACAAATATGAAAATTGTTGAAGCATAAATAAACTCATTTCATTTTCAATATACATCCATCACCGATATGGAAAATTGTTAAGAATGAAAAAATCACAAACCAATGTTACAGCATACACCATCACATAATATGGAAAAGGTTGTCACATCATCATAATATCATCACATTAAGCATGTATCATTAAAACATATGAGAAATGCTAAAAATACTAACATAAACATAACAAATCACATCCACAACATGTCAATAAAACCAAAATCTCATATATATATGTATATCCACATTTCAAATAGTACAATATATGTCTCTCTCTCAAAAACTATATACATCTCGCATCAACAGCTCACAGGCCAGTATATACATAATGTCTAAACTCCAAAAGCCTCAAGGATGTGGCTGTGGTGGTGGTGGTGGTGGCCGTGACGATGCTGTATCATCCCCACTCTCTGACCATCACTATCTCCATGAACCCATGGTAGTAGCACATGACATAAACCTTTGGTAACTCTGCTCAGCTCGCATCTCAGAGTATCACTGTATCTAAGGAAACTACCTAATGGTACCCTCATAATATGTGATCTCATCTAATGCAGTGTCGTAGCTAGATATAGGTACAGTCTGTGGTAGACCCATCAACCCTGATGCCATGTCCTATAACAAACTTTATGGCTGTGGCTGAGCTGGCTGCTGTGGTGCCACCTATGCTGGCTCTTGTACTAGCTACTGTGATGGTGGCTAAATAGGGCCCTGCCCTCTAAAAACCTGCCCTGCTAATGCCTGTGCCTGGGCTATAGCCAACTGCCCCTGCAATGTGGTAACCTACCCTGTCAAGGCCACCACCTAAATCATCAAAATTATGACCTGCCCCTAAAACCCTGCTACCTATCCCTATAAAATGGTGACATGTGCTCATGTTGCATCCCTCTCCTAGATGGTAGCATCTCTCTCTTACACTATAGCATCTCTCTCTGATAACTATCTAGAGATTAGGTGGTGGTCCTCTTTGAACCCCTGCATACTGCCCTACCCATTAAACTAAGTAGGCCTCTGTACACCCTGGATCTACTACACCAAGACCTATAGGTATCTCCTCAAAATCAAGCCTCTTTATCTCCTCTGGCAATGGGAGTGGCACCTCAATGTCATCTCATCTATACAATGGGAAGGTGGGAGGCACATCTTATAATAGCCCATACTGGCACCATACTCTCTCTGTTGGCACTCTCTCGAGCTCACTGACTCATCTGCCCCTCACCCATCTCAGACTCTGCACTCCCACTATCTACTCTACTTGGTCTCTGAATATTGGGTATACCAAGTATGGTCGCCAGATGATGTCTGTAGAGATCAGGGCATCCAAAACCCCCTATAGTAATCAATGTCCCTGACATGAGTCTGCACTATGACCTGTCGCCATCACCTAAACCTGACTCTAAACTCAGCACCATATGAATCTTGTGCACCTCTCTCGAGCATGCATATAAGTCTACCTCATGTATCGACAGCCACAAAATCTGGTACACATCCTCTATAGTAACTGTCAACTCTCTAGTAGGCAGGTGAAAGGTGTTGGTGGTGTGATCCCACTACTTAATCAGTGCTACCATCAAGCTGACATCTCTAGCCACTCAACAATAGTGCCGCAACCTGCCCAGTCCTACTGCAGTGATGTGGGCCCACTCCTCTCTTGTAATGTCCTAATGCATCCACATCAATAATGTCAGGAGATGATCCCACATCATCAATGTCTGCCTCGCCTGCATCCAACCAACACACACACACCCACGTTAACTAATGACTAACAACCTCTATGACTATTCTTCCCTTTTGGGAGAACTACATCAGCCTAAGGCCATTAAAATAGGGGCTACATAGGTAGCACTTAGTTGACATGGGGTCTTCTGAGGTTAGCTCGACCATTCGCCCATTCATCTACCTCATAGACCAACTACACAAACCTATATGCCTATCACTACATCCGAGAAGCCCTCGGCATGACTTTGACCCTCCAGATTATCATTTTCAAACCTTTTTTTTTTTTTTAAACTAAACAAACTCTTTAGCAACTGACATCGACAACTAAGTGACCGACGTCGGTCACGGGTTGGCTGACGTTGGCAAACCCACCAGTGTCGGCGACTGGTTCGGCCCTAGGGCCGAATGGGGCAAGCCCTAAAATTAGGGCTTCCCCATTTTTCAACCCAAATCCCTCCCATAACCTCCTAAAAACTTCCTCAACTAACCTACCTAACCAACCCACCCTTCTAATTTACCCCCCCCTCGATCTATAGCAAAAAAACATAAAAAATACCAAAAATCAAATTCAATTCCAAAACCAATCAAAAACTCAAATCATAGACCCTACCTCATCTCGTCATCACTACCGTGGTGGTATAATCGGTGCCAGTGGTGGTGGTCCTCTTGCCAGGCCTCCTCCACCCTCTGCCATCTATGTCTACCTCGTCTCCTCAATAAAAGCCTTGGTGGCCCACAACTGCCTCCATAACCTCTACAACACTCCAATCCTCACTCACACTGCCAAACAATCACAATCTATAACCCCACGCTGCTGCTACGAACAAATTGGAAGTCTCAATCACTTAATGCCTCAGAGCTCACTTTCTCTTTTTCAACAGTCACAAATGACTTTTGGTGGGCCACCAATCTGGTTTTGTCGGGTTTGGCAGGCCATTGATGTCGATAAAATGGTGCCCTAGGCCACTAATGTCAGCCGATAATTGTGACCAATATCAATTTTATAACTGACGTCGGCACCCTCAACATCAGTCTTCTTCACATAATGACTAAAATCATGCCCAAAACAACCAGCTCTAATAGTATAAGTCATCTTACACTCCTCCTAGGGCACATTGGAGATCATGTACATCTCTCCCAACAGCAATGACATACATTTGAGATCACTTATATCTCATCCAAACTCGACAAACAACCTTGGAGATCGTGACTATCTCCTCAGACCATGACCACTTTTGAGATAACTATGCTTTGGTTGTTTTCATTACATATGCTACCTCATGAATAGTTAGCAAAATTGTCCATGACCCTCATACCAATTGACGAATCACGCTCCAGTTGATCCCCATATTTGTGACATTTTAGTGTTTTCCAAGAACAATTCCTAGCCCAAGATACTTAGAACACGATGACCATTAGAGCTACAACTTTGATTATTTAACCCAATCAACTACGAGTAAAAGCTGGAGACTGGTTACTTCAATTTTAGCACTCCTCGACCTTGACCTACGACAATTTGACCTACCTATCACGTGAAGTGGTATACGTGCACTCTCAACTATTGCAGTGTTCACACTCAAACCTCACCTTATCCATCTACTGCCTATCAAATCAGCACTCGATATCAGCTTACCTTCCCTCGACTCTCACTTTGAGGGGGGATACCTCATCCCATAACTGGGGTAACTTACTCTTGTTTTTTGTCTTACGGCTCATCAAGACAAACCACAAGACAAAAAGGGGCAAATGTAGACACTAATATTGTGTTAACCCCCCTAGTCCCCTTCTAACTCTAACACTCCTAACCCACACTCTATTAATTTAAAATAAGTTATTTATTTTAAATTAATTATCCCCTCACCTCGACACCTCACCTAGACACCTCGCCAAAGACTATTTCTTACCCTGTGACTCACCCCATGACTAAGTCCTTCATATCATAACTACCTAAGACCTATTCTAACCTTCTAACTAACCCTCATGCATAATAAGCCTACCTTTTGACCGTTCTCCAATGATAAATGCACTTGGTGGATGGAGAATGGGCTTCTTAGCCCTTTTATCGATTCTTTGGCCACCGACGTCAGTCAACTATCAGCCGATGCCAGCGGGATCGCTGACATCGGTTACATAAACCAACTTCTAACATTGAGTTAAGGTGGAATCAGTCTCTCTCTCTCTCTGACTCTTTGCATATCGATGTGCATGCTTTGAGATGAAGCATCAAAATTCTATCATTGCTCTTCAGGCTATAGAAATCACTCCAGACATTGGATTGGAGACATTGTACGAGATCTTCGACATCAGCTGCAATAAGAACAAACAACTTGACACCCTCTGGTCTTCACCAAAAAGCTAAGTATTCTTCTAGTTTCTATTTCACAATTCTAGAATAGCTTAGTAATTGGTTTCTACTTACTATTTCTAGATACTATAAAAGAAACTCGACTCTCTCCGTGGAAGGGCTGAAAAGCCTTCCTCTGACTCTTACCCTTCTAGGACACCTACCCTTTACCTTTTATCCTTTCTCAGACCTTATCCTCCTTCCTGTAACTCTACACAAACCCTCCAACTCCCAGAGTCTTGTGTCAATCACACAAACACCCTGAAACCTGACCAAAGATTTATTGCCCCTACTGACATCGGCAGTATAACCGATGTCGGCACCTTTTACTACTGACATCGGCATTATAATCGATGTCAACGACTGTGCAAACCAGAACCTACACAAACAGCCCCTAAACCAGACAAAACCTCTGACCAACCTACTGAGACTCATGGATTACAGGAGATAAGTACACAACATTCTACCTTTTTATTTATGTAAGTCTTTTATCATTTCAATTTCATACAAATCTATGTCTTAAATAGTGGACTGTCATCCCTCACGGAGCTTTACACTTTCAGGACCAAGAGCATAGCTTGGCTGTCCACTTTATCTTATTCTAACATTTTCTTTGTTTGAGTCTTCTTCTTATCTACAGGTGTCTTCCTCCATAGCCAAAGAGGAGCTCCTACAACATCTGGATAACGATGCGCAACTTAAATCCAAGTAATGTACAAACCCCTAACCTTCATCCTTTAGTTTCTTACTTCTTCTAAATGTAATTAGCACAAAAAAAATTGAGTAGAAACATATCCCTATAACCCTCTAATTTATGCATGTGCAGCAACTAGTATTGCTCCTACCTATCTACCTTGTACCTATACCTATGGACCCCCACTAGCTAAATCCACATCCATGGCCTATTAGCCACCAATAACACTAGCATAATCAACCCCTACTATATCTAATAACTCCTTATGATCTAGGACTACCTACTCTAGCTATGGCTTAGGTAATAAAAACTTAGCATCCTCCCTCATATACCTCAAGAAAGGACCTAGAATCCCCTACACTAGACCAAATTACCTCTGAACTCTCTCAAAAGGGATGAGCTCAATCTCACCCTTTCTCCTCTTGTAGATCCATCTCAAACTTTGTAAGGACAATGTATGATGGCTATAGAAGGCACAACTTAAAATTTTGACATATAGATTCCACACCACATCACCCATAACCAATCCATCCAAGGCCTCCCTAAATCATTCAATATCTCTCACCCCACCTCCAGCTTCTTTCAATGCATAATATCCCCTCCATCACATGAAAACCACTCTAAAATCCATTTGGGCATAACCCTCTCATAGTAAACCCAATGGTCTTAAGACCTTGATATGATCATATGCCCAATAATGGAACATAAATCTAACACTAATCCCATATATCCTATGAGATTGAAATGCCCAGAGCTCCCTATATGCCTGAACTAGTAAAATTAGTACCCACTTCATCAATAATATCACCCTAAAATGTCAAAATGTTACATGCATAGAAAGCTCAAAGTCAACAAGTCAAAAGTGAAACATAAATTTTGTTTTTCACTTTTTATCCTTAACTTTTTAGGGTTTCCCCCTAACCATCAATGGATAGGGTGACCACTAATGGTTGACCTTAGAACCCTTAACCATCGATGGTCAGGGTCACATTTTAAATTTTTTAGACACCTACACCTAAGTTCCACCATTTTGGAAATTACCTTTCTCCCCCAAACCAAAACCAATAACTTTTGGAGATTACCCTTCTCTGACCAACCATTAGACCACATCTACCTCAACATCAACATTAGCCATTTATTTTTACCTGAATAATCAAATATTCTATGATGACCTTGCTTTTGTGTTTTTGACCATATTGATGAACCTTACCATGTTGAAAATTTGAATTTGTACCACCTCATGCACAACCAGACCATATATGGTTTTCAAGGGAGCACTTCATGCCTCAAATACCTTAAAAAACACTGACCCTATCTAGTAGACTTATATAATAACCTGATCATCTATGACTAATGCTATGGACTAGTTACCCTATCACTTATACTTCTAGAACTAACCTTAGTCTATGTGTTATCTTGGTTATTGCACTTAGTCATATTTTGTGTGCTTGTATATGTTTCAAATACCCAGCCCCCATTTTTGTCACCAACCTCATGACTCACCATAAACTACTTATCAAACCCTAACTCAATTTTAGTTTCACCTCATCAATTCTTGGTTTGAGGGGGAACACCTCCTCCCATACTTGGGGAAACCAAACCTTCAACCAAAAAATTCATTTTTGTTTTGTATCTTATTTACTCAAAGTTTCATAACAAAAAGGGGTAAAATATAGATATTATAAAACTACACATGATAGTTCTAGATGTCAAAATGCCTTAGGATACCTTAGGGACCACCTAAATCTACTTAATCTACTGACCAACCTATCAAACCTTGGGTCTAGTTAGCTACTTTAAACCTAATAACTTACTAACAAACCTTAACCCACCCTTTTTAACTCACCTTTACCCTTTTCCTTTAGACAATTGACCATCGATAGTTAGCTTAACCATCGATGGTTAGCTTGACTGTCAATAGTTAGGTCCTCACCCTTATAACACATCACTAGTTATGTGTGAGCTAATGAGGCACAATTAACTATGTTCACCTTATGTGGTTCTAAAGAACTCCCAAGCATCAAAATTAGCAAGCCAACCTATTAGGGAACCTTCTATCCTCAATCTCTCTTTACCTATAAAAAGAGGGGAGTAGGAGGTGAAAAATAAAGGATCACAAGCATTCTTTCACATGGGTATTCAAGCTTCCAGCCATCCATCCAGTATTCTTCAAATAATTCAATAAAAAGAATAAATATCTAAACCTCTATCAAAATTTATCTTGAGGTAAAGTACCATTACTCTACAAAAATTTCTTCATTCATCAACCGTCAGCCATTTAGCAAGCAACAAGTATATTTATACTTTTATCTTGTCATTTTGGTTTTTGACTTCTTGACTTGAATTAGACATTTCTACATCTATCTTCCAACCTCCCATTTTAAACCACACCCTTAACTAAACCTCTATTTGATTAATAGCCCATTTTGCAACTCTTTTCTGAGTACCTTATAAAATCTATAGGTAATTATTTATGGTTAGCACAACCACTGACAGTCACCCCCAACCATCGACAGTTACCCAACCACCAACGATCATCCCAATCACTGATGATCATCATGTCATGAAATAATAAGTTATTTTTCATCCCTTACCTCCAACCAAATCTAACTTTCTATGTCCCTATCTATTCACAAACTCCTACCTAATTTTTTAAACCTAACCTGATCCATGTTAGCACTAGTATTGACCCATTTTTTCTATATTTAGTCATTTTCTCTAACAAGAATTCATCTAATTCTTGTATTTCATTTTAATTAATTTCTATTATTTGATGTGAATATCTTACTTTGATCAAAGAGTCAATTGATAGCCTCCTAACAAGCTCATGCTTCTTAGATCTAGCTCACGCTAGGCAATCCACCTAAATATCTTGATAACCTCTTTTTTTAGTGTTTTCTTATCTATAGGTTATTACTTCCAAGACAAAGATGAGCTCTCCATAATCATCTAGATTATGAGTGCATCAATAACCAAGTATTTTTACCACACCCTTATTACTAGTTTTTTTATCTTCTTCTAAAATTAAAAAATGAGTAAAAATTAAAAGAAATAGATGGATCCAAAGGGATAGACTTTGTATTCTTGACCCACCCTCAAATAATTGAGCACTCAGATCCATTCATGATATTACTCTTGGTATAGCACATACCCAACATCACTCAACATCACAATAGGTTTTATATTAGTTTGAGTACCCAGTGAGGTGTATTTATTCCTTTCTCTTCCTCTCTCTTTTACCCAACCTTTGTGCATTCTTATTTTAGACATTGCATGTCTAGTAAGAACTAATCTACTCCTTATTTTCTCTTTTATATTTATGCTTCACGTTGTGCTCTACCTATGCACACTCAACATCACACATCTTCATGGACTTCACCTTTGTAGGTAAGTTCAGGTAGACTTTATATTTTTCTTTTATCCTAGTATTTCATGTTGATGCATCACTAGAATAAATGGGGGGAAATGTAGTCATATAAAATGTCCAAATTGGTATTTCAATTGTGGCTTATGACACCCCATCCATAGGTCCTTTTCACATGTTCTTACAACCCTTCTAGATAACTTTTTGATCATTATCAGTCATCTAAAACCTTATGAATGGTCATTCCACCTCAGCCAGATAGTATTTCCCATGCTAATCCTATTCACCATGTCTTGAGCCTATAGGACATGAGTTCCCCATTTGGACTATAGCACCCCATAGATGAGTGTCCCTTTTTTTGTGGTCCTATCCATTTTCACTTTGATCCCCAACAGTCATTTTCATCCTGTCCTTATCCTTAATTAGGTCATCCTAACATGAATACATCTAACCCATGACCAATTGTTTCCTATAAAATCCCACTCAAATCTCATTTACAAAGGGGGTGACCAAACTTACAAAGCAAGAAAGAATATAAATAAATCACTAAGGTAAACTTCCCTATTCTTTGCACACAGTCACCCAATATAGCTACAAACATACTCAAATCCTCATACCAAACCCTAGCCAACTCAAATACTATCATTTTAGAATTTTTATCTACATCACACTATTCTACAAAGAATACTAGGTGAGAGAACTACATATGGCTTGATCCCTCTTCAGAGTATTGCTATGTAGGTAGTGTACCCACATAAGGGCTATGGATTACATGTTTAGTACATCTTTCTCACTAACCCCCCTCTTTATCAAGTGACTAAAATGATATATTATCAAGCATGATTTAGGGTTAAGGTTTGAAGTCAAAATTATCTCCATAGTGAGTTTCGTCAATAACCGGTGCTTGATTTTTCACAAGCACTCTCACACAGGCACAATGAAACTACCTAGAAAGTTTCAAGTCTCTGTGATCAGTTTGGATAATAGTGGTAGGAATGAAAAATAGCATTGGACACCAAAGTCTCCACTTTTTAGTGCTCACATCCTTCTGCCTAATGAAATCCAAATTTAGGTTTATGACACCTTCCTAGTCTTGCATAGCTATTTTAAACCCCTGTATCAGCCATCTCGATCTATTTTTTGGCTAAGTTATATTTCTTCTTATTTATTTCTATTTTTAGAAAGGTGAAAAAGACAAAAAGTTACACAAATTAGGACTATATTTAATTCAATATTTTTTACCAATTTATTAATCTAAACCCTTAATTAAAATTTGAATAAAACTCCATTATTCCCAAAATAATTTATATCACATATAAGATAAATATAAAACACTAAGTACAAAAATGTAAAAAACTACAAACTACCCTATTCATTACTCTAAGAGGTGTAGAATACAATTTATATTAGATTATAATCATATTATCTTGAGGGATCATTAACAATATCTCAAAGTCTATATTTATAAAAGAAAGGAGGTAAGGGAGAGGGAGTTTTAGTACTACAAAAGGGAATCAATGAGTTCAAATATGTGAACCATAGTTACAACTAATTCTATAAACTATGCTCATTTATATATTTTGATTGATCTAGGTCACTTCAAGTGGTTACATAGTTACCTTATTCCCTCATTGATGCTCCCTGACAATTGCAACAGTAGGATCAAGCTATTTTGATCTAGGTTCTAGCATCATTGTAGTTACAATAATCAGATTAATCTGTTAAAATTTTGTCTTGTTATTAACTACTCCTAATTGGTTTTTCCTAACATGTAAAAATGGAGAGAAGAGTCTTTTTCATGTAGTTAGTCCTAGATATGAAATTATTGGGGTCTACATGTATATGCCTTCATGGCATCCTTTGAAATGCTAGCTCTGGTTCAAACTGGATCATGATCAAACTCATTCCCATGTTCATAAGTCCACTATAGATGGAAAACCAATCTTAAACTATTGGTTTTCCTATAGTCATTATTTCAATGTAGACCTATAGACTATAAATACCCTTATTGGATCCAAATAGACCCATTTTATCTCTGTAAGAACTAAGAATTCACCATATAAATAGATCCCTTTAAGAATGGTGAACACAGTCATAGAACAAAACCTACAAGCTATAAAATGTCAAAAGAGAGATCCATATTAAGCTTTAATGTCATCCCTTTATGTCCTTGATCACCTTGGTTACATCACTATGTCTTTTTCATGGTGTTTGATTGAGCTTTAATGGTAGTATGTGCCCTTTGAAAATTTTGCCCTAATTTGACTTTGGTCATGTGTTCGATCTTTAGGAAGTCCCCTAGCTTATCAACCTTTAATTTCATTAGTCATTGATACTAGCTTAGGATAATTAAATTATGCCAAACTATCTTTGTTCTCATTAGTCTCCTAGATCCCTACTATCAGATCTTGACTCTTTGACCTCCTATGCACTATATATTTCCTTGGTACAAATGAATGTGGTGTATTAATTTAGATCCTCTAAGTCCTTTGACATGTTGACTCAGGCTCGGACCATTAAATCAAGATATACAAAAGAACATGAACCATCTAATTTTCTTGGACCCACCATTTGAACTCAAATGGCTAATTCATGAGACCTAACTTTGATGTCTTCATTCTCGTATTTGACATCTAAGTGAATGTATTTGATGTCCACATGAACATTTTAGGATTTTTGAACCCTAATGGTTATTTAACATTTCTTAAATTTTACATCTATGTACCCATCATTCAATGCTTATGTATCCATAAATTATTTTCATGTGACTACCAAATTTTGGACCCCAATAGATAAATGATGAGCTTTATTTTGACATCCATGTAAATTTTGTTATTTTATAGGTTCAACTTTGAATGCTTATAATTTGAGCTAGAGAATTTACCAAGGCATGAAAATTTTAGAGGATAATATTGGCATAAATAAATTCATGTCACTATAATCCTTTAGCTCTTAGGCACTCTTGAGTCAAGATAAAAAATGCTCAAACAAGATAATCTACTCATTTCCACATGACGTCCTGGTGATGGTCTGGTCCTTCAAACTTGCAAAATTCATCCTTTGATCATTCCTTCAAGGTTGTGATGGATTATTAAGATTTTTGTGACCTATTTCATGTTATTAAATGTTTTAATCATTATGAAAACCTATTTGGATCCCTATATTTGTAATGATGAGCCTGCTTCTAAGCCATTTGACCTACTCATCAATTAGGACCCTGATAGGATTCTCTCTAGGTCTAGGCAAAGCGTGGTATGTGGGACAAAATGGAAAATAGAATTGATTTCATCAAAATATGTTGGATCATTCATAAAAGGTGGAGTATCATTCAATTATCTAAGATGGCATGCTCACTCTCTCCTTACCCTTTCTCTATATCTTTCCTTTTTGATTACATTGTAACTCTCTCTCAAAATTTTTGATAAGAAATTATCTCTCAATTATAGAAGAGTAGAGACTCTCATTTGATGAGGCTCAACCCTATTAAATTTTTTATGAAAGACCTCTTAAAGCAATAAATAATTACTTTATGTATCTCTCCCCTCTGAATTGTGTGTAGTAAAGCTTGTGCATGATGGCATTATGAAGGAGAATCTTCCATGCCCGTTGTCCTTTATTGCTCATTTTTAGGTATCTTCAAGTTAGTTTTAGACCTAATTTAGTGTTCTTTCTATCATTAATGCAAGCTCTTAGTGAGTCTTATAAATCCTCTTTCCCTTCATTTATTACTTCTTGGATCTGGTTTATGAAACACTTATGTAACTAGCTAGTTTTATGATATTGTGTGAGATAGCATTGTCTTATGTTTCCTCTATGTTTACTTCATACTTATGTGAATTATCATTTTAATTTGGTGAATTACCTTTTTAACTTTCTTAGTATCCCTATTTCCCCTTTTCTAACCCTTTTCTTAGTAGTAGCATTATTATGGGTGATCCATAAAGAGGAAGTCAGCCTTATCTAGAGGTTCAACCCCACCATAGGACACCCACAAAATGGGGTTATTCCCATAGTGTAGCTTAATTAGAGAGAGCCTAAATAACCCTCTCCAAGGGTACAAATTGATTCTATAATATTTTTTGGCATGCCTAATGGGACATCATTTCAAAGAAGATTGGTCAAAGTTTGATGATGGTTTAATTAATCTATAGTAGTTATAGCTTCCAAAAAAACATCTAGCGACTCCAAAATAATATTCAACATCCTGGTAACAGATCAGTGACTACATCTCATACTAAATGTGACTACAAGGTCAACTTCTAGAGGTATTCCCTTTGAATTTTTCAAATTGCCTTTGAACTCAAAAAAAAGATTAATATTTGCTAATACACACCTATATAAAGGCAACATTATTCCTAAGTCAATTCTAAGCCCTACCCTTGTAAGAATATCTTCATTAAAACCTTTTATTAACATAAAAACCCCTAGAGCTTTCCCCTTTGTGGCCTTTAATGGTCAAAGTCCTCTGTACCTCCCTCAATATGATCATATTCTATTAGCAACTCTTAAAATTATCTCTTATTTTATTAGAGACCAAGCTATAACCCATTATGAACACCACATTAATGTAGTTCTTTTTTTCAATATTCATAATGTCAATGAGGAAAATGTAGCAATTAGGTTATTAGCCATCTCTTTCAAAGGTAAAGCCCTAGATTGGTATAGAGCTTGCTATTGATTTTATTACCATATGAGACTAGTTAGGAGATGTATTCTATAAGATATTTGAAGATAAAATTGACCATTTATCACTTATAGATTAGTTAACTACAATTCAAAGAGACGCTCTTGAAGTTATGTAATACTTCAACACAAGGTTCTAAAAGACTTGGGATAGGATCCCAATCTCTATTAGGCCCACCCCTAACTTTTCTTTTCTTTTCTTTACTATTTAAAGGCCCTAAATAGTGAAATTTTAGTAATGATCCATTCCATGGGAGGAAACACACTACCAAATGCATATGAGGTGTAAATCAAAGTAGAAAATTATCAGTGCAGGCTGGCAAGCTTACACCTAGACCACCAATGCCTTTTATCCCTAAGATCAAACCACCCCTTGTTTATATTCCTCCCCTTGATATCATTCCTCATGTGCCTAAAATTGTTGTTATACCCTCACCTAAGCAAGAAAAGGCTTCCACTAGTTAATCTAGTAATTCCCAAGAGCATAAGAACTTTCAAGAGCTTAAGAGCATGTTCCAATCTTTTGGAAATGAAATAGTGAATTTTAAGAGGTAGAAAACTTTTAGTGGCCTTACCAAGCCTCATATCAACCTCAATAGTAATCTTATCAAGAAAATAGGCCACCCTACAAAGGAAACTTCCAAGGCCATGACCAAGGTCAAAGCTAAGGACAAGGGTAGCCTAACTATGTTAGGTAAAACAACTATAATCCAAATATTGCAAGCACTTCCAACACTTTGGTCCCCATATGGAATAATTTTTCTCAAAAATTTGAGGTACCATGCCTTAGAATTAGTATTTTGGGTAATCCATTAATCCAACCATTGATTTTACTCAAGATTTTAATGATCAATGGTAGCAGGATACTAATTATGGGTACAATCAAGCTATTATGACTCAAAACATAGAGGTACCCATTATGACAACCAAAAGAGCCTCAACAAGGTCAAATTCATGATCAAGGACCAAGCCAGTTGAGTGATAAAATGGTGAAATATGAGCAAGAAGAGTGTTATGCACTTAATTAGCAAACTAGTTCTAGCCAAGCATACCTTCCAGTGGTAGTAAATATAAGGTTCAAAAGAAGGAACATGGATAGTAACCAGGAAGCAGTCAAAGAGCCTCCTACCATTACTCCTTCAATACCAAACCCAAATAGACTTGCTACTATTCCAAAGGTTTTAATAGATCTAAGGAATCAAAATCAAGGTAATGTCTTTGTTCCTCAAAACTCACAAATTCAAAGTACAGTTGTGGCTCCTAAAACACAACTAAAGGTTGGTGGTTCACCCATCAATATTTTGGAACAAATGAAAACGTCTAATGTGAGTGTAATAATGTGGGATATAATATTCATGCTTGTTCAGGTAGACATACTTTGATAAAGTTTGTCAAGAATCAATGTTTCTAAGAAACCATCAATCAAGGAAAATGTGGTTCTTACTGATGTAACCAAAAGACCTAGTGGAGGGCAATCAAGTAAGGTGGTCAAACCTCCTCCCTTCTACATTTCAATAATCATTAGTGACTCTTTAGTGTATAATTACTTAGTATACAAAGGGGCTAGCACTTTTGGAGAGTTTTCAATGATGTCATGGTGATGTCATGGAGGTTTTTTGGTGAGTGGATGAAGTGCGTTGATAGCCTAAATAATAAAGATAAAGTGTGTATTGTGCTTATCCTAGTGTGCTTGAAGTTGGATTGGTTGATCTTCTATTTTACATGGTTAAATATGTTTAGGGATGAGTATGAACTATTAATCATGTGTAATATGTCCCTAATATGTTTTATATGTTTTGAGATCTTGTGTGTATAAGTGGAATTCATCTGGTAGTTCATAGTTTTCATCTAGACCATTTCAATCTAGTGGTAGAAAATATGAGTAGGTAGTTTTTTGACACACCATTGAGATGTGTGAGTGAGTTAATGGGAGTTGGTCATATTTTCAATGATCACATTAGTTCCTAGTTATTAAGTACTAAATTTTATGTCATGCACCTAAGTGTAATTAAATATATGTGGGTGCAAAGTTGGGCTCTCAAGTATTTTTCTATTGTTTTCCTATAGCCAAATTTGTAATGTGGCAAGAAGAGTTGAGTAAGAATTTTTATGATGGAATATCTTGCATGTGTGGAAATTTAAAGATAATTTAATCATATGGGTTTGTTTAATTTTGTGCCTAGTTGATTTTTGCTAAATTTCAAGTCATACACTAAAGCACATCAAAAGATATGCATGTATAAAGTTGGTCTTTTAAACAAGTTTTAACATAGTTGGCTCTATGATAGAAGATTTTGATAATGAATTTTAATGTTGATAAATCTCACATGTGTGAGGGTTCTAGTATCATATTTTTATATGGTTGGATTCTCCTATGTGAGGAGATCATATGGTCCAAATTTTAGATCATGCATCTAAGCATAGAAGAAGTTATTAAGGTTCAAAAATGGATTCTCATGTAGATAAGAAAGGTTCCCATAGTCAATTTTTCACAAGGTAATGTTTGAGAAACTCTTGAAGAGATTGATGATGTGTGTTTTCTCCAAGAATTTAGGAAGTAGTGAGATGAGGATAAGTCTTTATTGTTTAATACTGAGTAGAGATAAAGATCAATATTTTTCCAATGATCAATAGTGAGTGTGAGATCATATAAATAGAGATCAATGGTGTGTATTAAAGTAAAAATTTCAAAGTGATAATTGTTTATCATTGTTAAATATCACACTTTGTATAGGATATCAACTAAGCACATTGAGTTAAAGTTTCTAGATTGCACAAGATGAGGTCAACTATCAAATGCTTAACATTTGAGCATTGGTAACTATGTATTAAAGTACAAACAAGATAACTGTTGTATAATTGATATGAGCAATGATAACATGAGATGTGATCAAAGTGGTCAAAGTTTAACTATGACTATTTACATTTAAATATTTGAATTTAACAAGGGAAAAATCAATCTATGGTTTTTAGACCATAACTTTTGATCCAAGATGAATTTGCTCATGATATAAAAAGAAAAGATGAAGATAAATCCATGGCACATCTAATGAACCTAATTTGAATATTTTTAAGTTTGTATAATCAAATATATTAAGGTTCTAATTTGACTATGTGTTCATGCTTGTTTTGCAAGTAACCTGAGAAGAGTAATTGACCTTGTGTTGATGTTGTTTCGATGTTTCATGGTGAATTGGATATTAGGGAGTGTTTTAGACTCCATAAGTATGATTTGTGTATATTATTAAGGTTTTAAAAATAGTATAAAATATTAAAAAAGGTTTATAATTTTATTGTATATTCATTCATGGTGACTATATACACAAAATGTTGTTTGAATGATTTATGCTTAAGTAAAAGGGTACTGTGATGGATGTTAGCACTTAAGGAAGACCTATAGATCATATGGAGTGGGCCCATGCTTTTGGAAAGTGTTCCTATGTTTTATTTTTCTTTAATAAGTGTCAAAGAGTTTAATGGGTCTCTATAAGACCTAAAAGTGACTAAGGCCTATTTAAAATTGGATTGTGCTTAAGTGTGACCCATGTGAGATGTCTTAAGGGTGAAGGCATGTTTTGTGGCTGACAATAAAATATTGTGATCTTACTAATTCATGATTTCTCTATATATAGTGAAATTAAAGATGATGATTTTTAGAATTTTGTGAGAATATTTTTTGAGAGAGTGGAAGGTGCATGTGAGAGTTGTAGAATGAAGGATAGGTAGTGTGCTTGTTGGTTGAGTTAATAAGCAAAAAAATTTGTTGACTATGTGTATGACTTGTAGGTCATGTTATTAATGTAAAAATAGTTCTCTTATAATTTTAGTATATGTTAAGAGGTCTGAGTGTGCATATGAGGATAGTTTGACTAAAGAAGGAGAGAGATTGTGACATGCCTATGTGAGAGGACTATTTGAGATAAAGAGAAAGTTTGTGCAGGGGTTAGATAAATAGAGATCTATCATGAGGTGTTGAAGACATAATATCTAAGGTGGAAGTGTTCAAATGAGGGTCTAAATGACTTGGTCTTCCTTAGGGGTAGTTGATCCTTGTAAAATAGGTGTTTCACTAAATACCTTTGGTCAAGAGGATATGATCAAGGTTTGTTGGCCTAAAGGAGTTGATCAATCTCTTGTTTGTAATTTATTATAGGATAGTAGTCCATTTATGTTGTATGCTTGAGATTGGGTTTTATTCCCCATGAGGGTTTCCCATAATAACTATGTGTTATGTGTTTGATCTTGTGTATGCATTGAATGAATGAGCTCTCTTGTTAATATTACTTGATCAATTTGATATATGTTGATTGGATAAAAGTTTAAAGGACTATAATTGAAATTAAAATATATGGGCTCACTAATTTACCCCCCCCCCCTCAATGATTTTACCTCTAAAAATTAGTATTATAGTAGGTCTTTTGGTAAAGGTTTAACTACTTAAAGGTGATCCAAGGCACAATACAAGTAGTCATCAAGGAGGTTTCTATACTAAAAAAGCAATGATGTTCAATGTATCTAATTATGCATTTTAGAGTGTTAGGATGAGGACATACATTATGTCCCTAGGGTTTGATATTTGGTAATCTATAGTGGATGGATATGTTACTCCTAATACTCCTCCATCTAGTACTACAGATAAGAAGCAATTTGAGAACAATTCCAAGTTAATAAATTCTATCACATGTGGTCTTTTAGAGACTAAATACACCAAGGTCATCCATTGTAAATCTAATAAAAAGATATGTGGCAAAATGTAGATCATTTATGAAAGAGATTCAAAGCTCAAGCTTGCTAAGTTGTAAACTCACAAAAGGTAATTTGAAAGTCTCAAGATGAATGAATATGATATTGTGGCATCCTTTTTACAAAGATTTGATGAGATTATCAACATCGTCATAGGTCTTGAAGAGAACCTTGAAGATGTTACTATTGTTTAAAAGGTATTAAGGTCTTTATCCCTCAATTTTGATCTAAAATTATCTACTATAGAATAAAGTCATGATCTTACTTAGTTGAAGATGGATCAGTTGCATGGCACCCATATTGCCTATGAAATGAGGAAGAGTGATGATATACCACCAAAGAATGAAGAAAATTTCAATATTGAAATAAAGAAAAAGAAGAAGTTCCAAGGTAAAAAACTCAAGGAGGATGATGTCCCTGATATAGATGAGGATGAACTAATTACTTTGATTTTAAGGAAATTGAGAACAGGTTCAGGCAAGTATAAAGGCAAACTACCCCTCAAATTCTTCAATTATGGTGAGATAGGACATTTTGATAATAAGTGTCCTCATAAATATAATAAGGATGATGATGAATAGCATGATCAAGGTCATGATGATGGAAAGAGAAAATTTAGGGTTGATAAAAGCAAAAAGGGATTCAAAAGGTTTGATAACAAGAAGTACTTTAAGGACAAGAGGAGTCTCTACACCAAAGAAGATTGCATCTCATCTGATGAGAGTGAAGTTTATTGGAGATGAAGATCTATTCATGGCTAAGTAAGGTAGTTGTTCACATCAAAAGGGGTCTACTTGGAGTGATTCAGATGATGATGAAGATGAGGTGGACTATGAGACTACATTGACTAATGCTCATAAAGACCTAAAGATTGATAATAATATTAATAAGAAGATAAAATCTAAACTTAAGTACTTTGAGGAGTAATTCAGTGTGTTTGAGGCAAGAATGGATGAAATTGCCAAGGATCATGAAGATATGATCAAGCTTCTCAATTGCCAATTGAAAACCATATCTACAAGCTTAAAAGCTAAAGAAGATGAATGTTCAATTTATGTAATTTAAAATGAGTCATTAAAATATAATTTAGAGAAGGTATCTAGTAATTTAATGTCATTTGTGAGATTTGAAAAGATCTCAAGTGATCTAGACAACATTTTGAATGACCAAAAGGATGCAAGTGATAAGACTAGTCTTGGATACAAAGAAGAACTAAAGACTACAACTCAAGATCAGATGAAGACTAATGTGAACAAGGTGGATCAGCCTTTGAAAAAAAATCATCATAAAAGGAAAGAAGGTGCTGACATAATGAATACAAAATAGATCAGACAACCAAATGACATGAGGTATGTAAATTTCAATAGTTATTGTTATACTTGTAATTAGTTTGGTCATAGAGATAGAGAATGTAGAAGACCTATTAAAAATGAATTTTCATGGAACTATGATGGGGGTCATCATTTAAAAGGTGTGAGCAAGGTTGAATGCTTCAAATATCATGATATAGGACACTTTGTAAAACATTGTCCATTTAAGGTAAGGTAAGTTGAGTTTCCTTCAAGAGATATTGAGTGTTATAATTTTTATGAACTAGGACACATTGCAAGATTTTATCCAAATTTATTAAGATATAATGATATTTTTACAAAAGGTATGATGTGCTTCAACTATATATAGATAGGTCACATTTCTAGATTCTTTAAGCAAAGGCCATTAAGTCAAAATAGCTTCAATTAGGGTCTTAGAGTGTAAGTAAAAAAGCAAGTTAACTCATGGAGACCAAAAGTGGTAAGTATGATCATGATGAGACTACAGGTCCAAGTAATTTGTTTGTTATAGTGTAAAATGCTTTAGAAGGTGAAGAGTGATAAGAGATCTCATTGACTGCTCATGTTGTGAATGAAGAGACCAAGATCAAGGAAAAGACCAAGGCACTAGTTGAGGCTAATCATAAGATGTGTATGGATCCAAGTGAACATCCTATTATTATTGAATAAGATTCATGTAAATAACATCAATTGATAGTACCTAGTGATGAGGTTCCAAACTTCAGGTTGATTCTTCAAATAAAAAGACTAAAGAGAAGAAGAATAAAAGCAAGAAGTCATATAGCTATAAGAGGATTCCATTGGTTACTGAGGAGATGTGGGCCACTCTTGGATTCACTTTATTTTAGAGGATTGTGGTACAAAGGATGTCTCTATCTATGTTTTTTAATAGACTCATTTTAGTGGGAAGCAAGTGTTGTTGTGGTGTTCTTCAGATGGTCCTAGAAGACTATAGTTGAGTGTTCTTAGTTAGAATAGGTATGTCTAAGTGGAAAATATGTTGAGGTGATGTCATGATGTTGATAATTCTATATAGAGTTGTCTGTAGGGTTAGATTGAAGGTTCTCAGATGGTAAAGGAGGATTTTTGATTTGTCAAGATTATATTTTTACATAGAAAGGTATGTTAACCTTATTATAGCATGCTCCAGGTGGTTTCATGATCTGAAGGTATGTTGAAGTTAATTTGAATATTTTTGTTAGATCTTGGGTTTCTTAGTTTGTGCTTAAGAGCTTACAGGTCCTAAAATGGGTTATAGGAAGTCAAGGTTCCCAATGGTGTGAAATCTCAAATCTTAGTCCATAAGTGTGTGATGGGTGTCTCTAGGTATACAAGAAGTTTTATATGTGGACATTGACTGGAAGGTGTTGTATTGACCTTGTTTGTTTTGAGATTCTAGGGTTTTGGGCTCTACTAGAAAAGTGGTCTACCTTATGAGTTGAGGTTTGAATATTCTTAATATATTGAATGGGACAAATGGGTATTTAAATCAAGCTTCACATAGATTTGAAGGTTTATGGTTCTCAATTTATTCAAGGTTTTGTCAAGTTGGAGGCCTAATTAGAAGTTAATTTGTGAAGGAAGTATATTTCATAGGATGATATATTTGTTGAAAATTGGTGTGCTTAAAGGCTCATATGATATTTCTCTATATATGAAGTTTTAGGTCCTGAAGATGTATTTACTAAAAGGTGTGGGTTCTACAAGTTCAAAGTAGGGCTAAAAGGAGTCTCGACAAGCCTAGTCTTAAAGATGTGTTTTTTGTTTATTTTATCCAAAATAACAAGGCATGATTATTTCAAAGTATGTTCTCAAGTTGTTTTAGATCATGTTTATTATTTGGTGTATCACATGACATTTTTTTGGTGGTCCTTCAAGTGGTTTGGGAAAGAAGGCTAGTAAGCCTATATGGTGGTTCCTAATAGTGTGTGAAGATCTGAAGATGATCAAAAGGTGAAATAGATTAAATAACTTAATTTGAGTCCCTCTAAAATGCTTATTGGTGAGTTCCATCAAATTCTAATGGTTTTGTGATTTATTTCTTCATTAGTTATAGTGTTTGGTTGAAGAGAGTGTTGGCATAGAGCAAGAGGAAGTTTTCAAGGCAAGAAGAGGTTGGATCAAGGTACGAGGGAATTTGTATCATCTTTATAATAGGGTCATATATTATTGTATGGTCTTTTTAGGTCCTTCAGATCAATTGGTTCCCACTTTATCATTATGTCAAAGGGGGAGAAAGTTCCTTTTGTGAGAGTACTTGAAGAGAGAAAAGGGGAGTTGAATGATGTTTTTTGAAATCATTGATAAAGGGGGAGATTATTATATATTTTCAATGATGTCATGGTGATTTCATGGAAGTGTTCTAGGGAGTATATGAAGTGCTTTGATAGCCTAAGTAATAATGACAAAGTGTGAAATGTGTTTTTCCTAGTGTGCTTGAAGTTGGCTTGGTTAATCTTCTATTTTGGCATGGTTAGAGATGTTTAGGGATGAGTATGAAGTATTGAAAATGTGAAATAGGTCCATAATATGTTTTCTATGATTTGCGAGCTTGTGTATATAAGTGAAATTCATCTAGTAGTTCATATTTTTCATCTAGACCATTTGGGTATAGTGGCAAAACATTTGAGTAGGCAGTTTGTTGACACCATCATTACCACATGTGGATGATTCAAGGGGCATTGGTCATATGTTTGTGATCACATTAGTCCATAGTTTTTATGTGATAAATTTTAGGTCATGCACCTAAGCATATTCAAATATATATGGGTGAAAATTTAGGATTTTAGGCATTTTGATAGTGTTTTCCCCTACTTTGCAAAATTTGCAATGTGGCAAGAAGATCCAAGTAAGAATTTTGATGATGGCATATCTCACACATGTGGATGTTTTAGGAGAAGGTGATAATATGGGTTTGTTAATTTTTATGCCTAGTTTATTTATGCTAAATTTTAAATCATTTTCTAAAGTGCATCAAAATATATGCATGTGCAAAGTTGGCCTTCCAAGCAAGTTTTGACATAGTTGGCTCAATGACAGAAGATTTTGAGAAGGCATTTTAATATTTTAATATATTAATATATATATATATATATATCACACATGTGGGGGTTATAGGATTATATTTTTATATGGATGGATTCTCCTATGTGAGAATATAATATGGTCCAAATTTTAGATCATGCATCTAAGCATAGAAGAAGTTATTAAGGTTCAAAAATGGCTTCTCAGGTAGATCAAAAAGGTTCCCATAGTCAATTTTGCACAAGGTAATGTTTGAGAAACTCTCTAAGAGATAAATGATGTTCATTTTCTCCAAAAAGTCAGGAAGGAGCAAGATGAAGATAAGTGTTCATTATTTAACACTAAGTAGAGATAAAAATTGAGCTTCTTCCAAGGATCAATGGTGATCTAGAGATCATATAGATAGAGATCAATGGTGTGTGTTAAATTCAAGAGGTCAAAGATATAGTTTTTTAGATTTTTTAAAGATCAAGCTTCATATAGGAGATTTATGGAGTGCGTTGAGTCAAATTTCCTAGATTGCATGAGATAAGTTCAAATATCAAATGTTTAAATTTGAGCATTGGTGCCTATGTATTAAAGTTTGGACAAGATAAATGGTGCATAATGTATCTGATCACTGAGAACATGAGATGCAATCAAAGTGGTCAAAGTTTAACTATGACCGTTTACATTTAAATATTTGAATTTAATAAGGGATAAACTAGTCTATGGTTTTTGGACCATAACTTTTGATCGAGGATGAATTTACTCATGATATTAAAAGAATAGATAAATAGGACTCCAGGGCTCATCTAATGGATGTAATTTGATTATCTATAAGTGTGTATATTCATATATATTAAGGTTATAAGTTTACTATGTGTTCTTGTTTATTCTTAAAGCAACTCGAGAAGAGTAATTAAGCTTGTGTTGATGTTATTTCAATGTTTCATGGTAAATTATCTATTAGAGAGTGTTGTAAACTCCATAAGGATTATCTATGTACATTATTAATGTTTTAAAGATAGTATGAAGTATGAAAAAAATGTTTATAAGGTGATTTTATATTCATTCCTGGTGATTGTATGCATAGAATGTTGTTTGAACTATTTGTGCTTAATTAGAAGGGTACTATGATGGATGTTGGAACTTAAGGAAGACCTATAAATCATATGGAATGGTTCCATGCTTTTTTAAAGTGTTCCTATGTTTTGGTTTGCTCAAAAAAGTTTCAAAGAGTTGAATGTGTCTCCATAGGACCTAAAAGTGACTTAGGCCTATTTGAAAGTGGATTGTGCTTAAGTATGACCCATGTGAGATGCCTTAAGGGTGAAGGCATGTTTTATGGTCGATAAGGAAAGATTTAGATATTGTTAATTCATGATTTCTCTATATATATTTAAATCAAAGATGTTGATTTTTAGACTCTTGTGAGAATATTTTGTGAGAGAGTGCAAGGTGCATGTGAGAGTTGTGGATCGAATGATAGGCAGTATGTATGTTGGTTGAGTTAATGAGGAGAATAGTTTTTTGACTATGTGTATGACCTATAGGTCATGTTCCTAATTTTATAATAGTGTTCTTTAAATTTAAGGATATGTGAAGAGGTCTGAGTGTGTATATGAGGATAGTTTGAGTGGAGAGAGATTGTGGCATGCCTATGTGAGAGGCCTATTTGAGATAGAGAGATAGTTTGTGTAGGGGTTATATAAATATATATCCATCATTAGGTGTTGAATACATTATTTCTAAGGTGGAAGTGTTTAAGGAGGGTCTAAATGCCTTAGTCTTCCTTAAGGGTGGTTTCTCCTTATGAAACAAGTGTTTCACTAAATACCTTTGGTCAAGAGGATATGATCAAGGTTTGATGGTCTAAAGGAGTTGATCAGTCTCTTGTTTGTAATTTATTATAGGATAGTGGTCCATTTGTGTTGCAAGATTGAGATTTGGTTTTATTCCCCATGAGGGTTTCCCAAAAGAACTATGTGTTATGTGTTTGATCCTGTGTATGTATTGAATGAATGAGCTCTCTTGTTAATGTTTCTTGATCAAGTTGATATATACTGATTGGTTAAAATTTTAAAGGACTAAAATTGAAATTAAAATATTTGGGCTCATTGATCCAACCCCCCTCTCAGTGATTTTACCTCTAACAAGCACCTTAGTAATGCCAAAGTCCATAGTTGGTCAGCTTGTTATAAAATATGAGCCCCAATCTAAAAGAGTTCTACAACTTGATGGTTCTTCTACTAAACCATCTGGCATAATCAGAGCCCTCAAGTTGACCTTATATGTTTGTCTTAGTGTCTCAGTAGTTTAAGATGTGTTGATCCTATATGTACCTCCTTGCTTTTCCATATTCTTATCCAAAGAATTCACTAAAAAGATTAGAGGTTATCTTGCAACAAATTGGTCATACATGACATTCAAAACCAGATATGAAACTAAGGTATCTATTAAGGTTGAGCCCATTACATAATTACACATAGAGCCTTATGGGCCAAATAGCACAAACCTCAATTAGACCATTCTTGATGATGATGAATATATGGCTAGTCAAGAATTAAACACTCACCATGAGGAGTATCAGACATGTTCTTGGATGAACTATGGAATGATAATTATATGGTTGATCCCTTTGAAGGATTTAAAGAGAGGGACATGGGTGTCTATTGCTTACATGAATAGAATCAATCCATGCCATCCTTCATTGGACCAAAAGAAGATCCTAGTAGCTTATGGAAATTTTTCTTTGATGGTTCAAGGAGAAAACATGGAGTGGGTATAGGTGCAATGCTATTATCCCCCTTAAATGATAGGTATTTCTCTTCTTACAAGTTATAATTTAGTTTATCTTATAATGAAATAGAATGTGAGGGTCTTATCCATGGCCTTTAATGGGATAGTAAGAGAGGGATCAAGCAACTATAAGTTTATGGAGATAGTGAACTGATTGTGTACTAGGTTAGAGGCTAGAATATCACCAAGAATCCTTTGATGAAGTCTTACAAACATAGATTATAGACCTAATTAAATATTTTTAGGCCTTTAACATCTAAGTAGTGCCAAGGAACTAGAATGGACATGTTGATAGGTTGGTATCTATGGGATCTCAATTTGATATCCTAAATGAGTTTTAAAAGACCAAGGTGCAGTGACATGTCAAAGTGGTGGTAAGACCATTAGTGCTAGCTAATGAATCTCATTGGTAGGTCTTTGAGAATGATAATAAAATTGATTATTTATTTTAGTAGGAAGTAGAGTTTTCCTCAATAAACCAAGAAAATTTTCAACATCAGTATGAGGATTAGGTTATTTAGTTAAGATATAATAAGCTTCCTAAAGGGTTGGTCACCCTTAAAGGTCTTTTCCATTAGGGAGATCATATGAGAAAAGATAAAATAGTGATGTCAACAAGTAAAGAGAACTATGAAAGAGTCCTTATCCTTAAATACAAGATCCTCAAACTTCGGAAGGTAATCACTAAAGTTGAGAGGCATGATTTCATAGAATTTTGTAAAGAATATTAGACATATTTGCTTAGGAGTATAGTTACCTGAGACGATTTGATCCTAAACTAGCCCAATACACTATAGAACTAGAGGCTAATTCTAAGCTTGTTAGGAAAAACCAAAGGCATATAAACCCCAAGATTAAATAGTTGATGAGGAAAGAATTAACCAAGTTAATTGAATCTAGGATCATCTTTCCCATTAAGCACTCCACATGGGTAGCCAATTTGGTACCTATGAGGAATAAGAATAGGGAGATCAGATTGTGTATTGACTTCAAGAATATAAATAGGGTCTCTTTTAAATATCACTACGTCTTACCATCCATGGAGTAACTCCTTTAGATTGTTGTTGGTTCAAAACATTTTTCCCTTTTGGATGGGTATTTAGGTTATAATATAGTGCTGGTAAGAGAAGAAGATCAATATAAGACTACCTTCACCATGAAGTGGGGCACATATGCTTACAAAAATATGTCTTTTGGATTGTCAAATTTTTTGGTAACCTTTCAAAGAGCAATGGACAATGATTTCCAAGGATTTTTAAATCAGATGGTATTGTTGTACTTGGATGATATCATAGTTTTCTCCATGAAGGCTAGTGAGCACTTAAATCATCCAAGGTTGATCTTATAAATATGTAGAGATTATGGGATCTCTTTAAATCCCAAGAAATGTGTACTTATTATTCATGAAGGCAAAATTTTGGGTCACATTATTTCAAAATAAGGATTATCCATTGACCCTGATAGAATAAGTGTTATCTTAACACTCTCTTTACCTAAGCATAAGAAAGGAATATAGAGCTTCCTTGGGAAGATAAAATTTCTAAGAAAGTTTATACTTGGTTTTGAAAACCTGGTAAAACCCATCACTACCATGTTGAAGAAGAGCCAAGTGTTTACTTGGTCAAATGAAGGTAAAGTAGCATTTGAGGCCATCAAGTAAGCCATTACCCAATTACCCTTGCTCATGAATCTTGATTTATCAAAGGATTTCATATCATACACCTTTGCCAATGTTGACAACATATTAGCTATGTTGATGCAAAAGAATGGTGGACTTGAGTAGCCAATTGCCTTTTTTAGTTAAAGGTTGGAGGGGTATGAGGTGAAGTATACTTTTATTGAAAATTAGGTTCTTGTAACCTTGAGAATACTCAAGAAGTTCAAGTCAATGCTTTCTAATAGCAAGATTCACCTTATGGTGTCTCATCCTAGAGTTAGGGACTTCTTATTTAACAAAGACTTGAATGAGAAAAGAGCATGATGAATTACCAAGGTCATGGAGTATGATGTGGAGATCAAAGTCACCAAGATGGTAAGATGTAAAGGATTGTATGAGCATATGGTACATGATCTTTAAGAAGATAAAGAAGTTGTTTTGGTGACACAAGATAACTCACAAGAAGATGCACCTCTACTTCATAATAGTTGGCTCCAAGATATGACACATTTATTGATGATAGGAGAATGCCTCTAAGGTTTGGATAAGTCAAAAAGAATTTATTTCAAACTTTAGTCCATACCTTATGTATTGGTTAGTAGGGTTTTATTTATAAGGGATGCCAATGGAGTACTACTTAGGTGCATTGATGATAATCAAGTGACAAATCTTATGGATTAGTTTCATGATGGACCTTCAAGAGGCCATTTTGCTCCAATAACAATAGTAGTAAAATTAATGAGGGTTGGTTATTATTAGACTATAATATTTAAGGATGTCTATGCATGGGTCAAGAAATGTCAGAAGTGTGCTCTATTTGTAAGCAAACAAAGACTAGCAGATCTTACACTCAACCTAATCCAAGTGGAAGAACCCTTAATGCAATGGGGTTTGAACTTCATAGGAATGATAAATCCACCTTTAAGTGTAGGGCATAAATGGGTGCTCACTAAAACTGACTACTTCACCAATTGGGTGGATGTAATTACCTTGAAATAAGCTAATGAAATAGTAGTATTAGACTTCTATGGTATCATAGTAACCAAGTTTGGTGTCCCAATTATTATAAATTTAGATAATACATTATCATTTATTGGTATGAAGCCAAGTGAATAGGCACTTAAGCTAGGCATCTAACTCAATACATCCTCTAATTACTACCCCCAAGGCAATGGACTAGTAGATTCCATAAACAAGAACTTGATAATGATTATCAAGAGAACCATGGAAGAGAATCAAAGAGTGTGGCATACAAAGCTAAGGATATCCTTATGGGCTGATAGAGTGACTCCCAAATTTACCATTGGAAATTCTCTATATGTCTTTATATATGGAAGGGAAGCCAAATTACCCATTTCTCATAAACTACCTACTTTGGAGTTATCCCATCATCTTAATTTGATGGAGAGTGAGCCTATAAATGTGAAGATGATAGACCTCATGGAGCTTGAAGGAACTAGGGACCTTATAAGGAAGACATTAGAGTCACATCAAGGTCAGGTCAATAAATCCTTTGATAAGAGAGCCATAGCAAGGGACTTAAAATGAGGAGACTCATTCCTTAGGTGAGACTCAAATGAGGTCGAGCCATGAAACCACACCAATTTTGATATCTTATGGAGTGGTCCTTATTTGATCCATGGATGCAAATAGCATAATTATTTTCATCTTGCCCAACTAGATGGAGAGGTATTACCCATTATAGTCAATGGAATTAATTTAAATCCTTATTACTATAAGAATTTGTAGTTTTTTTATGATATTGTAACATATTAGAGTAGTTTTTCATGTTTTCCTCTAAGTACTTTGAGTACATTTCTTTCATTTATGTGTTTCCCTTTCAATAAGGGCCTTGGGCATAGTTATTATTTTATTTCCTTTTGGTCCTTGTTTCAAGAGGAGTTCCATATAAGGGACATCCTTAGGTCAATTTATATCAAATAGGAGATAAAATACTTGAGACTCCATGTACCCAATGGATAAGTAAAGGAAACTAGTCTCTTTCATAGCATGTATACAACCCCAGGATGTCACCAAAAATATTGGCCAACTTTGGCCCACATAAGAATATTTTGCCTAAAAATGGTTTGAACAAATGAGTAGAGTTATGGATAGATTAGGAGAAGAATATATCATATTACTTAAAAAAAAATTGAAACACTTAAGCAAGATTAAAGTGTAATTTGTTGATCCTTAGGAAATAGGCTTGGAAATGGGTCTAAGATTGAAAAGTGAAAAGACCAGTAGGTTCTCCTGGTGTTTCAAGAATTTATGGGAATGAATCAAGTTGCACAAAGTCTTAGAAGTTGATTAAATCCTTATAAAGAGACAATACTTTCTCTCATAATTCCATAAGAACCAGACCGTCACAAACACATCACATAGTGATGAACAGATAAATCTAGTTACACATTTGATAGATACACTTAAAAAGTCAACAAAAGATAAAAGAGTTACATGGACATGGTGTTTTTCATTCCTTGAACATCCTCTACAAATTTTGTGTCTTGATGAGTTGTCTATCTTAAGATATAAGTGTTCAAAGTTAAACTTATAGAGTGGGGTGTGCATGGGGATGTCAAGTTAAAACTACAACAAATAGTCATTTGAATTCAAATGTTTTAAGATCTAATGGTGCATGTTTGATCATGAATCAAAGATCTAACAGTGTGTAGTGACTGACAAATCCAGTGGGTCCAAGTTGATCAATGGAGCATGTCCAAGCATATAAAATTATATTAATGATGAGTGAGGGGTTAATAAGTCAATGAATCTTGAAGATAAATACACAATTATCAAGTGTCATAATCATGGTAACTACCAAGTAAATCAATGATATGCATTCGAGCCATACAAATGAATATTGATAATGTGCATAAGGTTAAAGATTCAAAAATTACCTAGAATAAGATCAATGATTGGCATTTAAGGAGATCAAAGATTTAACAATGAGTGGCAACCTGAGGACATCATTGGGTCCAAATAGATTGATGGTGCACGTCTAATTATATAAAAGGATATCAATCATAGATATAAAAATTTGGATATTGGAGACTTTAATTAGAGGTCAAAACATGATCTAGGTCAAATTAGGGAAAATTTTTCAAAGGATGCCATCGAAGCTCAATTGAAACCTCTGTTGGAGGATCTAATGCATGAAAACTCAGTTTTCTTATGGTTTCAACATCATTTCATGAAGGGATATCCCTGTGTGTAGTGACTTATTGATTCCCACAAGGTTTAGAGGTAGAATAGGTTTATTTAGAACTAATATAGTTTTAAAATGATGTTATGTAGTCTATAAGCTCTTCATGGATATTAACTATACGAAAACCAATAATTGGATTGGTTTTTAGTCTATAGTATAGATCTATGTTCAAGTTGGAGTAGATATAGACATAAATGAGATATGGTAGAGTGTATCATCCTTTAACATAATCATATCTATAACAAACTGGTACCTATAGCCACCCAAAGTAGACATGGTGATGAATCTATCAGGATTATAGATATAAGGATTTTATTCTCATAGACAGGTCAAGTGGAGGATAACATAAAGTCACAAGATAGATAAATGGCATTGATTTGATCAAAATATGGTGGAGCATTCATAAAATTTGGTGTCTCATTTAATGATTTGGGATGACATGCTCACTCTCTCCTAACCCTTTCTCTACATCTTTCATTTTCAGTTACATTATAACTCTCTCTCTCTCTCAAAATTTTTGATAAGAAATTATCTCTCAATTATGGAAGAGTAGAGACTCTCATTTGATAAGGCTTGACCCTATAAAAATTTGTATGAAAGACCTCTTGAATAAATAAAGACTTTCTTTACCTATCTCTCCCCTCTAAATTATGTGTAGGAAAGCTTGTGCATGATGGCATTGTGAAGGAGAATCTTCCATGCCCATTGTCCTTCTTTCTTGCTCATTTCTATGTGTCTCCAAGTTAGTTGTAGGTCTAATTTATTATTATTGTTATCATTAATTCAAGCTCCCAGTGAGTCTTAGAACTCCTCTTTGCCTTCATTCATTTCTTCCTAAACCTAGTTTATAAAACACTTATGCAACTAGCTAGTTTTGTCAGATTGTGTGAGTTAACATTATCTTATGCTTCCTCAATATTTACTTCATGCTTATGTGAGTTATCATTTTAATTTGGTACATCACCTTGTTAACTTTCTTAATGTCCCTAATTCCCCTTTTATAACCCTTTTCTCAGTAGTAGCATTATTATAGGTGATCCATCAAGAGGAAACCAGCCTTCTCCAAAGGTTCAACCCCACCATAGGATACCCACAGCCTAGGGGTGTTCCCATAGTGTAACTCAATTGGAGAGATCTTGAAGAACCCTCTCCAATGGTGAAAATTGATGCTATAATATTTCACTCCAACTGTAGGTGAACCATAGCCTTGGAGTGTTCTCATTATATCATCTAAATGAATAAAGCCTAAACAACCTCCTCCAGGGTGAAATTCAACACAATAACACATGTTATTACTGATAAAGACTAGGCATTGCTAGATGTTTAGAGGCTTAGGTGAGAGCATGATGAGGCTCAAAGAGCTAGTATGCAGGCATGTTTCTTGTAGATGATTATTGAAATCCTTGGGCTAAGGATGAGTTTTTGTACTACTATAGAGTATATGATACTATTATTCCCAAGGACTAGAAGGTTTCCACATTTAAGGTAAAGGATGATCAATGAGTAGGAAAAAGATTAGGTTGGTCAAGGACCAAGACACATGTTATAGGTTCTTCAAGGTAGTTTGTTCATTAGATATGGCCACCTACACCACCAGGGCCACTAGGGCCACCTCTAGCTATAGGTCCCCTAGATACTCAAAGTTAGAGTTGATCATTGGCATATTGGCATATTATATTATTGCACTTATTGTATTGGCATACTATTATACTTTGAGACAACATGATGATATGTATATATTCCTAATGTATATGAAATTTTTGAGATACATTGACATTCATTTTTGGATCCTTCAAGGTCATTGTACATGTATAATTAATATTTTGATATACATGTGATGCTTTGTTTATTACCATGTTGATCTCTCATGGTTTAGTTCATGTTTAACATTGTTTAGTATCATGGTAGCATTATCGAGGTTTACCATTGTTGATTTTTGTGCTCATGCATGTTCTTTCATTTATTACTTTGCTATGTATATGAGATGCTTCTCTACTATTATTTGTTTATGTTGTATGACTTGTATGTATGCTTATTTAGAGATGCACATCAGTATAAACACATAATAAATCAAATTTATTATTATTAATCATTATATTTAGGCATGTTTTTGGGTATTTGGTTAGTTTTGATCTTAGAGAAGTACTATCATTGCATTGATCTGATAATCTTTGTTGCCCTGATTTTTACTATAGCTTGTGATATTATGCGTCATAGTTATGAAAAACTATAATAACAACATATATCCTAAAAATAGAAAACTTAGTTTAAATACAAATATAAACAACCTAGTAATAAGATATGAATAATTAAATCCCAAGTATAAATATAAAATAAATAAACCAAGTGTAGGACTATACACAAATATTCACAACCTAAGTACAAGATATGGATAATGAAAACTCAAGTGTAAATAAAATTTAATAAACCTAAAGCAATTGAAAAACATAAAAAGGCAAAAAATAAATAAATAAATAAATAGAACCAAACAAATAAACAAAATAAACAAACATAAAAACAAATAAAATAAACAAAAATACAAAAATAGACAAACAGACAAACAAAAAACAAAATAAATAAACAAACCAACAAACTATACAAACAAACTACATAGAAAAATTAAACAAACAAGACTAAGGTAAATAAAAGCTTAATAAACAAAACTATTCTAAACACATAAAAGATAAATAAATAAACTAAGTGAAAATAAATGACAATATACACACAATGTTAGCAACAAATAAAGTACAAGAAACAAATTGTATGTGTATGTGTAATAGAGATGTTACTATTGATGACAGGTAAAAAAACATAAGCAAAAATGATACAAGGTTACCCCTGAGGTATAGGAAAACAACAAGAAAGGGTGTGATGAAAAATATTTTCCCCTAAGTTATAGGGAGAAACAACATAAATGAGATGACAAATATTGCCCTTAGGCTATAGGGGATAACAAAACAAATAAGAAGAATAGAAGAAATAGGAAGGGGTAGCCGAGTTGACTCTTCATGCGCTAGGAAAGTGGGTGTTGCCTACATAGTTCTGTGGATATGAGGTCCAACGTGAAATTCAAGATATATTTAGTTCTCCTATGATATGGAATATAGAAAATTGATGATAAAAAAAATAATTATATTATAGAGGAATATAGGAATGGTCTCGCATAACAACAAGTGCATAGAAATATAGGGGGATGAAATTCACAATCATGAAAGCATTAACACAAAAAAATCATGCAAGCGCAAAATCATGGTTTAGGCTAAAACCACACTAAAAGACAAGAGATGAGTATACACTAATGAACTAAATTAGTAATTCATAGTGTTTACTACATGTATGTCTTATAATGAGAATGAGATAGCAAAATGGCAAGAGTGTTGGCTAAGTTTTATCCAAAAATGTTGAGAGCATTGGATAAGGTTTCTCACAAAAATGTGAGAGCATTGGCTAAAGTTGCTCATAAAATGGTGAGAGAATTGGCTAAGTTTTCTCAAAAAATGGTGAGAGTGTTGGCTAAATTTGATTTCAAAATGATGAGATCATTCAAATCAAAATCCCTCATAAAATGGTGAGAGCATAAGAAAAAATTAAGGATGGGGAAAATAAAGGATAAGTGATTAATTTTAAAATAGTTATATGATCCAAAATCCTTAAGGCAAAGAAGTGGTTGTGGAATTTTCAAATGGCAAAAATATGATGAATAAGTGGTTACGATTGAGCTAACTTGAGATACCCCATATATCTAAGTGATACCTACATAGTCTATGTGGACCTCATGCTAATGTGGTTCTCTTAGAAATGGAAGGAAAATGGGAAAGATGCCTAGAAATAAATATGGATAGATAAGATAGTCCATCCAAAACAAATTGATGGATTTATATTTATCATGGAAATTCTAAGCTAATTTTCATGATTTTAGGATTTTTAGGATTTTCCTAAGTCTTTTCAAATGTTTATGAGTTTTGAAATTTTTTAAAAGTTTTTGGAATTTTTTAGTCATCTTAATTCAAAGGAGAATCATGAGATATAGAATGGTCAAATTCATAAAATGGCAAGAGTGTGGGTTAGGGTGCTCACAAAATGGAGAGAGAGTTCAAACTCAAATTTATCAAAAAATAGTGATAACATTCAAACAAGGGTGGCTGAGCTGACCTCAAAAAACATTGGTCACTACCTACATAGTCTAAATGGACCTCAAGCCACTGTAGTTCTACCTATAGTAGTGAAAGTTGGGAAAAACATTTTCCAATGTTTTGGTGTTTTTGGTATCTCAACTCAATAGAGAATTACAAGATACAACATGGTCCAAAATTGTAAAATGGCAAGAATGTGGATTAAAAATTCTTATAAAATGGTGAGCGCATGGCAAAGGGGTGTGTTGTCAAGTAGATTTTGCACCCACTATTTTTTTTAGGAGTTGTAGTACATAGGAATATAATGACACAATGGGATCACCTCCAAGTTATGGGACCTTGGTAAATTGAGGTAAACCTCCAAAAAAGGTCATATTCCTTTCATTAAGCTTAGTGCAATTGATACATGACCAGTTCACTTCTAACTATAGCTTCTTTGTGATTTTTCTCCTAAATGGGGTTTTATTTATACAAAAAAGAGTTTTGAAGGAGTTTTAAAACTGTAAATGGTGATGCACCAAAGTATTTTAGTGGAAAGTATTGCTTACTTTGATCAAACATAATTTGAACAATAATATACTAAAATCTCTTAAAACACAATCTTACATGAGTATGGAATCAAAGGTAATATTGGACATTTTATCAAATAAGAAACAAAGTTATCAATTTTTCCTCAACAAGATTTCAAAAGGGAAAGATAAAAACCAAAAATGATCCTATATGACTGAAATAAGACTTATATCATTCACAAATGTAACAAAACATTTACATACACAAGGATAACACAAAATAAGGAAGTCAAAACTTTAGTATATTAATATTCTTCAGGTTACAGCATGTAAATGAACTTCTCGAAAAGTAGAAAAAAATATCTCTCAAAAAAAAGATCCATGGGATACGTAGGAAACACATATTTATACAAAACACTTATTCTCTTGATAGAGAAGAAGTCCAAAACTTTTACACTTATTCCTAGAGCAATAAATTAGGGAGTGCTCATATAAATGTCCTCATTTTTAGCTTGAAGAGGCATCTTTGGTAGAGTAGAAGGAATAAGAAGACTTTACAAGTAGTTGAGCATTTTACCAAATATTAAAGAAGGAGAAAAATGATGTTGGATTCTTCCTTTCAAACTCTCTCTCCTTAAGCTCAGTTGAATAAGTATCTCACCAAGAAATGGGGTGCCAAAATGAAACTTCATGACTTGGTCAATATTTTAACAAAGTTGAATGCTTTTTTTAATATTTGAATATTTTAAACTTAATTTGTAAATTGTAGTTGAGACTTTTTCAACTTATAAGTCACTTGATATAATGGGATGTGCAAATTACAATGTGAGCTTTTACAACTTTTAAGTCATTCAACTTGTCAAAAAGAAAAATGCAAAATTACAAGTTATGATTTTTAAACTTGATGAAATGATAATTGAAAATTATAAGCAGCACTTTTTCAACTAATAAAAGCTATCAAAATGATAGTTACAATTTACAACTTGCAACTTTACAACTTTTCAACGTAACTTAAAAATTTTGTAATTTACATAATGCATTTTTTTCAAATAATTGAAAATTAATCAATGACAGTGACATCATAGGATTACTTTTCCGTTTTCACTTGTATCTTCTCGATGTAAGTGTCAAAGCTACCAAATATTTCTTGTAGGAATTATTCATCGAGACTAATTGTGTAAACATTACTGATATCACATTCTAAATTTACTTTGGATAATTCTCTAGAAGAAGCTATGTAGATTTGGATATATTTTCCCATCTAATCAAGTATATTGTGGCACTTGATAAACAAATGGATGGAATAAAAATTGAAAATTATTTCATGTGTTGACTCCTTAATCACCTCTTTGAATTTATCCTAGACAACTTAAATAGGAAAAGGTTCAAATGGTAATCTTTTGCCTCACATGACAATTTATGAATTGAATCTTCGATGTCATACATTAAATTTATGGACTCATCACTTATGCTTTTAGCTTTATCAATACTTTCATTAAGTATTATGACTTTGAACATGGCTACCCTCTCCAACTCATCATGCTCCAAAATATTTTTGAGTATTTTTCAAACATGAGGATGTTTCTCTTTATTTGGTCAATGGCCTACAACTTGGGAGAGTAGGGCTTTAGCATTTTAACTTCTTCCTTGTATTTGTTTATTTCTACCTTTAAATTTACAAGGTCATCCTTCAATATTTTTTAACAATCCATTGCCAACCCTACCATCTTGTTCCCTTTGGTGACTAGTTCTTTGGCCCAATTCTTTGTAGCTCTACCCATTATGCCAATATTTGTCATTATATCAAATGTCTCTTTATTAGGGAAATGAGGGGGAGATTGAGTTAGTTATGTTGTTTTAAGTGGATGTGTTGGGTCTATGACCTTCCTCAAGGAAGTCATCAACTTCTCTACCTTGTTCTTCAACTCACCCTTGGTGACCTTGTCACTTTCCATTTTCTCAAAGAGATAACTTATTATTATTTAGACATCATGTTTTAGTCCCTCTCTCATTGGATGACCAAGGTGTACCATGGATACCTGATAATACCCCACTACTAAATCTTCTTTCTATTTTTTAGATGGGGGAATTATTATTTCCACATACTTATCCCATGTTGCATCATAAGAGACTCTAGAAATAGTCTTGGGACTTCTCTTTGGTCATGTATATGCTTCTAATAGACCAAAATCTAGGGTGTTAGGAGATATCATTTGCTTCTTCTTAGAAACTGATTATGTAAGCCAACTAGGAGTGGCTACCAATGAATCTTGTCATATCCCAATGATGATTGTTACCTGTGAATATGTGATTGAAGTTGCCACACTAGTAATTATTATAAAAAATTTCATATCTACCACTGACATTTTTATTGAGCCTTCAACTGATGATTTTTCTATCTACACCCCATTATTGGGTTAACTAGCCATAGTTATGTCAGTGGGCTTCTCTATCTCCATGTCCTTTGTGGAAATTTGAGTCAAAGTGAGAATGGGATAAGGCAAGGATACTTAGATGGGTAACAAGGGAAATTATGGAAGGATGGTTCCCAAGGTAGAAAAATAATCTAGTAGTGTCATTAGAATGGCCAGAGTAGAAGTAGTGAGTAGTGTGATGGAAGATGAATATGGAATTATTACTAACCTAGTGGCTATGATAGTGGGACTATAGTCAAAATGACTGAGTCAGCATCCATGTATTATTGGGTGGTGTTGGTGATCAATGGGGTGGTAGTAGATATAGGGGATGAGGTGTAAGAGATTATATAAGATGGAGGTGAGGATAAAATTGGGATAACCAACTACATTGATTAGTTTACTACTAGGGGGATCACTTGTACTAGTGGACTAGATGGGGAAGTAATTACTTGTATAGGTTGGATGGTAGAAATAGGAGGGGTTATAGTAGCTGAGTCTCCTTTAGAAATTGTTAGTGCTTGGTCAAGTGGTTGGGTTACTAGTAGCTAGGTGCTTGAAGTGGCCCTTTTGATCTTATGTTTTTACTTCCCTTTATGTGAGATGATTGGTCCCATTCCCTAATCTGATTGGGTGGTACTACTAGAACCCTCTATTGATTTTTCCTTTACCTCTTTATCATTTGCCTTATTAAACCTATCTATGATGTTCAAGCTCTCTTTGGTTATCTTTATCCTTTTACTTATTAACTAGTTTGAATTCATGTTGATATCTGGGGTAGTTCTATATAGTAAATAAAAAGATTTGGGTGTAGACCACCTAACTTGAGGAAGGGGTTGAAGGTAGATATCATTATCATAATAAACCCTATCCACTGGTTATTCCTCATCTAGAACTAGTGTCATGTTTTTTTTTTAATATTTGTAGGGTCATCTTGGAATAATCCCTCAAACTAACCTCTTCCTCATCTTGTATATCCTTCCAAAAAATCTTCATAAAAGGGAATGTGAGTAAATGATGAACCCAATAAACTAAAAATAAAACCTATAACATCAAAAATGGGACTATCCACAAGGGTTCTCAAAGTCATCTATTTCATTTTTGCCTCTACACATTTAGCCTTGGATAAGTAAGGGCATGTGTATCTCCCTATACTAATAGGTAAGTGTATGCCTATTGTGTGCCTACTTTATAAGAACTTATGGGTTTCCACTAGTTGTCTTACAAGCTCCATTAAGGCCCACTTATCACTGACATATATGGGAGGGGTGTAAGGACAAGCACTAAAACCACCTACTCTGATATAGGAAAATGTGGGGAACTAGATGAAGTATAAACTTCAATTTTCAATCTCTATTGTCATAATATCAGAAAACCTTATCTTCCCTAGTTCTTATTCAAATGTAGTTATGATGCAGTAGATAAAGGCATCATTAACTCTCCTAAATTATTGATTAATTTGATCAAAAGTGAGATCAAGATATTAATCATAAACTCTATCAACCTAATTAGACACTGTGTTTAACCCTAGGAATATCCCCCCTTTTGCCAAAGCATAGATGAGGTAAGAAGTCATATAGAATTTTCCAGTAGTTTAACCCTATACCAACTATCTATGAATGGAATCACTAATTAATTTAGCCTAATAAATGTATTATTTATTCTATTATATTACCTAAATATAACTGTACATCTAATCTTGGTAGTTCTTTGCATTTTGGCTTCCTATAACTCTATGTAAGAGTACAATGATGTCCCCTACCTTGTCTTTGAATTTTATCTTGATTAGAGTCCTAGTTAGTCTTGAATCTAGAGCTTTAGGTGTCTTAAACCATTGTTTGTTTATAATCCATGCATAGGATGAGGTGTTGTCTTGGTATAATTTATTGGAGGATTTAAGAGTAATATCTATATAACTTTCAAACTTTAGGATTAAAAACATAGTGTCGATGAAAGATAGATATAGTTTCAAAAAAAAATCCCCCTTATCATTCACTACCTCTATTTTCTTTGCATTATAATGCTTGGCCATAATAGGCACAAGCTCTAGGATTTTCAATGATAATGGAAAGGTTGTATCCCAAGGTAAACCACTATCATATATGCTTTGAATCTTATCACTTTTGAATTTTATATTGATCCTAGTCTAGAATTCATCTAGGTCTATATGGCCTAGGTCAATGTTAGTTATCTCATTAAAGTTAGATTCCAAGTTAGAAGGGACACTAGGTCCTTTTTATTTGAACTTCATCTCCTTCTTAGACATATATACCAGGAAAATGTGTGATGGAACCAACTACAGAGCTGGTCAAGCTTTGGGTTTATAATTGTAGGTAATTTTCTCATTTTTAACTTGGTAGAGTTTCATTATGCTTCTACAGGGTATAGTCTAACAAGAATATGATATGTAATATAAATTATAAAACCTGACACAATACATGATAGGGTTTTAACTTACAAAGTATGACTAGAACTCTGTCAGGGTTTTGGGGTGTAACTCATAGTTTAAAACTCTAACCAAAGGTCTAGAAGGAATTTGGTTTGTATTTTCAAGTCATATCTTCGACATGAACTTAGGGTGAGAAAATAATCTTGATCTCTATCTAGGTTTAAGCTTAGGAATAAGTGAAGTTTTGGGAATATTCTTGAATTTTTGAAATAACTTGAAGGGGGAGGAATCAAAATCGATGAAAACCTTTCAAAAAAACCTAAGGTAATTATAATAAGAATATAGAAAAATTTCAATATGATATTAACATGTGAATGGAAAAAACTATAAATTTGTGAGTAATATAAGGTCAAATAATGATTCTTTTAACAATTTTAGAGAAAAAACCTTAAGTATGACAGGGGAAAACACTTGAGATTTGTAGAAAAAGAATAATGGTGGCCAATGATATAGATTAGACTAAATGAAAATGTATGTGACTTAGGATAATACTGAGTATGAGTGTGCATGGCTTTGTAAGTGATGGATCTAGTGTTTTTTCATTAGTAATAAAGCTCTGGTTTGTGGTGTCACTCATTTTGGAGGTGAATGGGCTATGGTTATGGAATTTCTTAGAAATGGAATTCTAGTTTGAAATGTTTAAAAATGATGTAAAAAAACCCAAAATACATACCAAAACCTTTAATTAATTCCAATCATGCCAATAATGGTGGTAGAAGGGTTAATAGGCAAAAATGCAAGTTTTTAGAGTCACCTTGCAAGTTTGCAACTTGCAATATGTTTTAAAATTTTATGTTTCCCACTTGTCTTGGTGTTCAAAAACCTGAGAAACCTCTATATACTTGTAAATTTGTAATATGCCCTTAATTCTCCATTTTCTACTTACTACTAAGGGGTTTTGAGGGCAAAGATGATTAAGAAGTGGGGAGCAGAATTTGGATTACACTTTGTAACTTTTCAAAGTTTCAAAGTGTAGTGGGAATTTTGGTTCTTGCTTAGGTCTTAATGAAAAGTGGGAAGCAGAGTCTGCATCACACTTTGTAATTCTATAAAGTTACAAATTGTAATGCAAATTTTGATCCCCTCTTGGGACTCAATAGGTAGGAAACTAAATATATAAGTGTACTTTGCAACTTTTTAGAGTTGTAAAGTGCACAAAAATATCCAGTTTTTATTTGTTACTTAGTGAGTGAAAAGTGGAGGTTTATGTGCATTTTGAAACTTTTCAAGGTTACAAAGTGCACCTAAATCTCAGGTTCCTACTTGGGTCTTGAAAAAGGGTACTTAGGCCATTTTAAATATTTTTCTCAAAAAAATTTATAGGTCTCCTCTAAGGCATAGGGTGTTTTGAGGTTTTTGGCACAAAATATCAACATTTTTGGTGACCTTTATGGGTTGATTACCTGCTAATCATTTTTTTCCCAATAGCCTTCTAGTTCATTGGCCATAGAGTCATTTTAAGTCTATCACATCTTACTTGGAGAAGAAATAAAATTGGGAATTGCCCTAAATAAGAAACAAAAATAGGGAAAATAAAAACTGAAACAAACTAAGGAATCAAAACTCCTAATGGGTTGCAGAGTATGCAAAAAAACTTATTTGTGGGAAACCAACTAATCCTAATACATACAAAGTCTCAAAAAAAATTCCAACCTTAAAAGCATGCTTTGAGGCATATCACATTGACTAGGATAGGTAGCTCTAATCCATCAAGCCTAGATATATAGAATGCATTGGCTCCTTTGTAATGGGTTATGATGTATGAACCACTCCATATTACATCAAATTTGTATGCTTTCCTGTCTTGGCCCTTTCAACATCCCATTTTAGAACCATCTCTCCTTAATTGAAGATCCTGTCAGATGATTTCTTGTCAAAATTTCTCATTATTTGAGCCTAACTTTCAAAACTTGCATTGACTAGTACCTGACCTCCTCTAGCTCCATGAGTTCTACCAACCACATGGTCATCACATCATTTTTAGTTAATTCTAACTATTGAGCAAGTTCTAGAGATGGTAACTCTATTGATATAAAAATTCTAGATTCCCTTCCATAGACCAATATAAATGGATAATTATCAATGGCTCTTTTAGGAGTGATCATGTTGGCCCAAAGTGTTGATTTTAGCTTAGTGTGTTAGGTCCTTTGGTTGTCTTCCATTATCCTTTTTATAATCATTATGAGATTTTTGTTGGTGGATTCCACCAAACCATTACCTTTTGGGTAATAATTAGATCAAATATTCAAGTAAACATTATGTTTCACTACCCATTCACTCACTTAAGTACCCATAAAATCTTTGGCATTGTCTGAGATAATCATGTAAGGGGCACTAAATCCAGTGATGAAGTTGTCTATGAATTCCAAGATAAATACTTTTGTGGCACCTTTGAATACAACTGCTTCAATCCATCTAGTATAAAAATTAGTCACTGTAAGGACCCATTTTTGGCCAGCACTTGATGATGGATTGATCATGCCAATAAAATCCAACCCCCACTGAGTAAATGGTTGGTTAGCTTGGATTGGTTAGAGAGAAAGAGTTTTTAATCTTTACTTGCCTAAAAAGTAGGCACATTTATCACAATTTTTCACCCATCTATGTGCATATTTGAATAGATTAGGCCAATATTATCTTGCCTGCATTATTTTGATATTAGTAGCCCTTATATAAAAATGGCCACCTGATGAGCCATCATGAAACTCTTTGAGTACTTTAAAAATTTGATCATGCTCTATACACATCAACATAACTCCATTAATATCTTTCTTAAACAAGATCCCATTAATGAGAGCATAAGGAATAAATTGGAGCTTGAAGTAATTTTTTTTTGACTACTAGAGCTCATGTGGGTATTCACCAATTTGTAGGAAGGTAGTCATATCAGAGATCCAGTTGTTGAGCAGATGAGGATTCATTAGTTGAAATACTTATAGAATGTATATTACATCAGTAGCTTTAATATTAGAAACATGTTGATCACATAATCCTTTTACTCTTATGAGCTTTTTTATTTTAATGATCACGCCATATTCTATGACTTTCATGATCCAACCCACTCTTTTCTCATTATTTCTCAACTCAAAAAGAACTCCTTTAAACTTTGGTGACTAACCATCAGTTGAATCTTGTTGTTTGAGATCATTTGTCTACAATTTTTGAGGGATTTTATTACTACATACACTTACTCCTCAATAAAATTATACCTTTCCTCATAATCCTTTAAGGATTGACTAAAAAATAATATGGGTTGTTCCAACTGATCTTTGTTTTGTTGGGTTAGAATAGTTGATACACTGCCTTCCCCTCCAAAAGCATAGAGAATTAAGTCATTCTCATAGTTAGAATTTAAAAGAGTCAAATCTTGCTTAATGGCTTTAAAACCATTCTTTCCTTCCCTTTCTAGTCAAAATTGATCCCTTTTTATGAATATTGGTAAGGGGTTGGCCACGGTGGTAAAATTTGGAATGAACATCCTCAAAAAGTTGATTTTCCCTAGGAAACTCTATAACCCCTTTTTATGGCTTAGAAGTGCTAGTGAAGAGATAGAACTTACCCTATACATATCTATTATAAGGCTTTCTTTCAAGACTATATGTCCCAGTAGTTTCCCTTCATGTATTGTAAATACATACTTCTTTATATTAAGGGAAACTCAAAACTCTCTGTACCTTTCAAAAAAATTCTTGAGGTGATCTAAGTGGTCACTAATCTATTTTGAATAAACTATGGTGTCATCTAGATATACTAAGATCATTTTATTGATCAAACCCTTGAAATCCATGTCCCTTTTTAAGGTATCACCAGTGTTGATCAAACTAAAAGGCATCTTCTTATAGGCATATGTGCCCCATTTGGTAGTGAAAGTGGTCTTGAACTGGTCAGATTCTTGAACTAAAATTTGGTTATATCTAGAATAACCATCTAGAAGGGAGAACCTCTCAGATTTTCTCCATGAGTGGAAGGGAATAATATGGTCTTTTAAGGATGTTTTGTTTAGGTCATGAAAATCTACACAATGCCTAATTTCACCATTGTTTTTGCTAACAGGGACCAAGTTAGCTACCGAGGATGAGTGTTTAATGGGGAAAAAAATGTTGGCTTCTATCAACTTGGACAAATCACTCCTCATCAAAGGATATATTTTTGGGTTTATTGGCCTCTATTTTTGTCTATCAGGTATATTATTTAGGTCAACCTTTATTGTGTGTTGGGCTAGGCTAGGGTCAAAACCCCTTAGATCTTTGTAACTCCAAGAAAAGTTATCATCAAATTCTTGATATAATTCAATAAAAGATTTCTTTTTAGAGGTGTTATATACCTTTCCAATCTTTAAAGCCTTTCCTTCTAAGATGGATAATAGCTCATAGTCTTCCTCCTTGATTGTGAGATTTTTATTCTCACCCTTCAACTGATCATTAGAGTTTAAAATACTTTATAAAGTAATAAAACCCTTTTGGGTAACTTATTAGTCTTCAACTAAATTATTTGTTTCCCATACTGTTCTTGGAGCTTTGACTAATTTTTGTCAAAGAATTTAGACTCATATCATAGAAAGTTAATCATTTTTTCATCATTGTCAAAAACTTTCCAATTAGTTGTATGGTCAGGGATGGATGGTCCTGTTATCATCTTTACATGTTGATTATTGTCCTTCTTAATCTCTTTAGGTAGATTATATTGATAACCCACTAAGGCTATGTGATCAGCATCCTTTTTTTGTGTCCTTAGGATATATTGAATGTTTAAAGCAATGAAATATTTAAACATGTCCCAAACCCTGTATTTATAATATATCAACAAGTTGTTCTTGGTCATGCTTTTTGATCTTACCTAGTGAATAATTAATTCACTGTCACCGAACACCTATAGCTATTGAATCCTCCTTTCCTTCAGCAACTGGAAACCTCAAATAATTTCTTCATATTCTTCCACATTTTTAATACAACTAAACTATAGTCTAAAGGAATAAAAATAACTCTCCTTTTGGGGAGAGACCATTACAATACCAACACCTACACCATTCATGCTCCTTGAGCCATCAAAGTATAGTTTTCACATTCCCTTTTGATCTTTAGCTAGTTTAACAAGATTTGGGATGATCACATCATCTTCATGGATGCAATATATACCCAACCTATTTAATTAACATAGTCATAAGGGTCAAAATGGAAAGTTGATCCCCATTCATCAAGGTGAGTGTATGGGATTTATTCCAATGATGTTGAAAGTTTATGCTCAAGTTCCTCTTCTTGGTTTTGCACTACATAATTCATATCCATAGGGATAGGAGTGTATGGTTCAATGTGTCTTTGGAAATTAGTTCAGCCCTTATGGTCACTCTAGTCTCATATCTTATCATGAGCAACATATGTAACCAATCAGTAGATAAGTACCCTCCCACTTTACAATGAAGTCTTAGGAAAGGTAGATGGAAAAATAGGGGGTAGGTTAATAACTGAGATGTCTTGTGATATGGATAAGCTTGGACATGCATGGATGGTAAGGTCTAGACATTTAATAAAATAAACTATTTGGATTACAATTCCATTCAATTAAACCATGCCTTTTGTGATAGGTGTGTATGCAACACCCAGTGCATCTATTATTTTCTTGGGCATAATAGAGTTGTTAGCCCTAGAGTCTATCATACAATTTTAGATAATACTTTTTTCCAACTATGAGGGAAAGGTATAAATGGGGGGATTACCATTTTCACTTACTTTTATGTTTGTTTGAGGTTGACACAAGCTAACTACAGTAGTGGGTCCCTTAACTGAGACCTTTTCTATTTGTTGGATATTTTTTAGAGCAACTGAAGCAAATCACTCTGTGTTGGGATTAATAATGCTTCCCACATGGTAACATTTAAGTTAGTCCTTTTCATTTGTTCTACAATACTAAAAGGAATGACATCGACCTTTATTTATGCCTTCATGGGAGTTACATCTTATTTTATGAGATTTGGGATCAACAATTTTGACTTCAATTGAACCATCAACATATTGGGTGACTTTTGATTTATGTTTCTTTTTGCAACGTCTTGTACAACTTTAGAATTTGTACCTATTCAACCTTGGGGTATGATCACCTTCTATTTCCCTATTATTAGAGTGTGCATCTTCCACCATTGAACTACAACCATTGGTTAGTACTTCCTCTTAGTTCATGCCTCAAAAAATCCTCTTCTTTCAACTTTAAAAGAATGGTCTCATTTTGAATAGGCACCTGTACTTCTTCTTGCTGAGTAGTAGTTTTCTCTCATTGCCCTGGGGGGATTGATATGCTTTGTACCATCAAGGATTGACTAATGACACCATGAAGGTAAGCATTTTAATTATGCAGTTAGGCACAAGGATAACACCACTTGTATTCCTAGGCCAAGTTATTCTAGATGGGAATGATGGCCTTAAAATTACTTAGGGCAGGTAGAGTATGGATATTTGGGGGCTTTGTTTGCATGATTTGGATTTGGAGTTGTGAGTTAGCTTGGTATGGTTTTTATTATACTGATATGCTTGGTTAGGTGATTGATAAGGCCTATAATTTTGGGATTGTTGCCTTTTCATGGCTACCAACTCATTGTCAAAGCTTTGAAGCAATGTCTTAACTTCATATAAGTCATTAGAAGGGATAGGAGGTAAAGCTGACTAATTACTTTTTGTGGGAATTAGGGATAAAATAAGTTGAGTGGAGGTAATTCTAGGAATAATGACATTCAAGGCCAAAGAGAAATTTTCTTGGATTAAATGAGGTAATTTTTATCTCTTATTGCAATGTTGTAATCATTGGGGAGTGTAATGCCACCCATTGATTAGATCCAGATAGTTATATCACTATTTAAAGCTCTTAAAAAGTAAAAGAATACATTACTCGAGATGTTTTGATCAACATTGGGATCCTATTCCACATCTCTTAGAAGTAAAAATTAAAGTCACTCATGAACTCATGGAGATCCCATTTAATGGTGGTTAGTTTCTCAACTAGAGAGAGGTGGTCACTCTTATTCTCAAATTTTATGTATAGGGTAAACCCTAAATCATCCCAAACATGGATGGAATTGGGAAGAAGACTTATATACCACTATAGGTATTTCCTCTTAAAAAATGAAGTAAGAAATTTGACAACATTTTATTTTGTAATGTTATGGACTAAATAGAAGTTAGCAACATCCTGAATGTGTTCAATGGGTGTGGTAGTAGTTTCACCAATAAAATATGGAAGGCTTTTTAGAGTCAAGGTGGGTATATCATCATATTGGGCCAACATAAGTGGGTTTCCTCCATTTAATGGTAAAAATTATGATTTCTATATGCCATAGTGGGAGGTATGAAAAAATTGAGGGTATTTTTGGGCGATGTAGTTGATTGATAGGATTTATTCTAGGGTTAAGTAAAATTGATCTTGTTTTCTTTTTCTATGGAAAAGATAATTCTTGCAAGACAGTCCTCTTACCTTTAGTAGATGGTTGTGTCCATATTTTTGGCATACATAAACATGAATTTATTGAATTCATAAGTTGGAAGAGTCACTAGATGCTCTTTATATGTGTACAAAGTCTGCATAATGATTACTAAGAATAGCACCAATTTCTTAGCTATGATCTTTGAGTCCCATTAGGCATGCCAAAAATTATTATCATTTAGATTTTGCACCTGCTATATTTTATAGGAGTTGTAGTACATAAGAATTTAATGACATAATGGGATCACCTCAAAGTTTTAGGACCTTGGTGAATTGAGGTGAACCTTTAAAGAAGGTTGATTTCCTTTCACTAAGCTTAGTGCAACTGATGCATGACCAGTTCACTTATAATTATAGCTTCTTTGTGATTTGCTCCTAACTAGGGTTTTATTTATAAATAAAAGAGTTTTGGAGGAGTTTTAAAACTAGAAATGGTGATGCACCAAAGGGTTTTAGTGAAAATTATTACTTACTTTGATTGAACACAATTTGAATAGTAATATATTGAAATCTCTTGAAACACAATCTTACATGAGTATGAAATCAAAGATAATATTAGACATTTTGTAAAATAAGGAACAAAGTGTTTCAATGAATTTTTGTTTATTATTAGAAAGAGGGAAAAGAAGAAACTAAGTACAAGTATGGTTGAAAAACCTATTTAATTATGCATGTACTGAATCAAAAGATTATGAAAAGCTCCTATTTGGCTTGGGAGGATGACCTACAGATAAGAAAGCACTAAATCAAACTTTTTTATTAGATATATAGTTGAGTGGATTACTTAGCAATAGCTAGATCTTAGAAGTGAGAGATTCCTTAGTGGCTGTCAATCCACACATTTTAAACAATTAAGTTTATAAAAGAGAAATAAAATTACTTGCATTAATAAATCAAAGGTACTAAAATTGAATACAAGAATGCTTGCTAAGAAATATGTTATAAATGATTAAAATAATGATTAAACTAATTAATACTAGTGCTAGGGAGTTGGGTTATGCTTCAAAAAATCATAAAGGGATCTATGAATAGGCTAGAACATAAAAAATTAGGTTTGATTAGGTGTAGGTAGGTGAAAACAACTTTTTTTTCACTACCATAGTGACCATCGATGGTTAGGCTAACCATCGATAGTTAGGGTGACAGTCAATGGTCAAGGTGACCATTGGTGGTTAGATAGACCATCAACAGTTGAGACAATCATCGATGGTTACTATGTTTGGATCTAGGTTGCTAAAAGCTGATTGACAAGATCTAAAAGATGGATTTTGAGAGATGGGTAAGGCCTGAGTTGATTGCAAAAATGAGAATAAAGTAAATAAATACTGAGAAATAACTCCTTGTCTTACCAGAAGTCGATTGGGTGGATAATTGAGGTAGTTAACCTATTGGTAGAATCTAGCTTGATTATAATAGAGTAATGGTACTTGAAGACTTGATAGAGAGGTGGTAGAAAATTGACTCTCTAATATGATTACTAGATTATTGGATTTTTGATGGTGATTGACCTGTAAGAAATAAACTCTTGGATGCATAAGCTCTTGATAAAAATTATGGATGGATTTCACCTCCTAGATCTTCTCTTCTCATAGGCATAAGCAAGAGGTGGAATTGAAGGTTCAATTGGGATATCTAATTATAAATTATTCATGTAATGACTCACAACAAGAGTTAGATAACTTATATTTAAAAAAGCAAAGTAGGTAGTTTGCATGTTCTTGGTTGAAGAGGTGGACCCTAACCATCAATGGTCAAGGTGATCATCAACGATCCACTTGACCATCGATAGTTGAGGATAAAAGGTAAAATAGGGTAAAATGTTAGGTTAAGTAAGTTTAGCCAAACTGATCATGGGTAAGCTTGATTAAGGGTTAAAGGGTTAGGTTGGTTTCAAGAGGGTCCCAAAGTGGTCAAAGGGTACTTTGACCCTTGAAGTCATAGTGTGTAGATTTTTGGTGTCTACATTTTGCCCCTTTTTGTTATGTGGCTTGACTCAATAAGTTATAAAAAAAATTGATGTTGGTCAAAGGTTTTTTGATTGCCTTGAGTATGGGAGGAGGTGTTCCCCCTCAAACTAGGAGGCAATGAGGTAAATCATAATTGGGTGTAGGTTTGGCAAGGTAGATGAAGGTGAGGGTGAAGCTAGACATTATGATAGTATATGAGATATTAGACACTAAAGCAAGAATAGGTGCACAAAGTGTAAAAAAAAGTTATGATAGCCAAGATCATGTAAAGATAAGGTTGCCATAATTAATATTAATAAAATTCAATGCTAAGGGACAAGTGACCAGTTTACCATGTGATCGCATTTAGGCATGGTAGTTGGGTACTCATATTAGTCTCCTAGATAAGGTTAATGATTTCATGGTTATCCAAGGTAAGAAGTGCTCCTATGGAAAACACAAATAGATTGAGTGTCATGGGTATTTGATGTAGGAAGTGCTCTCAAAAAGACACAAGTAGTTTAAGTAAGTGTGAGGTGGTGCAAATTCAAAAGGTGGTCAACATGGTAATGTTATCATTATGATCAAAAATATCAGGTAAAAAGTGTCACAAAATGCATGCTAATTGGGCCAAAATAGACCAACGATGAGGTAACGAGGTGGTCAAGGTGGGTGAAGAAGGTGATCTCTAAGGGTGGGTGAGAAATGGTAGAGTTGTGATAAAAATGGGTTGGTAGAAGGTAATATCCAAAAAAGGTGGGGCAACTTGACCATCAATGGTCAGGTTCCCTAAGGGCAACCATTGATGGTTACCCTAATCATCGATGGTCAGGGGTGAAACCCTAAAAGTCCATGGGGTAAAATTAAGTTTGGAATTACTTTTACTCATTTGTCTAGTGCATGTTTTTGAATTTAATCTTTAGATTTTTGGCATTTTTTGGTGGAGGTGTGTACTAAGGAGGGTTGACTAAGTGTTTGCTAAGGTGGATTATGTTGACCAGTCAGGATGCAGGGAGCACATGGGCATGAACAAGGATGGGCAAGTATATGACTGACTCCATGACAAAGTTCATGAAATGAGGTAGGGGATGCTCTTATTTTTTATAGATAGTTTTGATTTTATGTATTATATTAGGTGGGGCAGTCATAGTAGGATGAAATTATTAGTTGGGTTTGATATGCCCTAAGGAGGGGTTTTGTTGATTTTGGGTAAATTAGTAGGTAGAATTGGAAATTGGTGGGCTGGGTAGCTAAATTAGGTGGATTAAAGGTTTAGGGTAGAAAATTTTGTGGTTTTCCATTTATTTTAGGGTAATTTTGAGGTGGGATAAGGTTTGGGCATTCCAGCCATGGAATACCCATTGTGATCATCGACGATCAAGGTTGACCATATATGATCAATACCCTTAAAAAAGAGGATGTTTAACCATCATAAATCATCATGACCATCAGTGATCAATTAAGGGTAAAATGGTTTTTGATAATATTTTAACAGTTAAGGCAAATAGAATGTTGGTTTGGTAGGGATTATAGTATAGAAAGTCACTTCACAGGAATGAGATAGATGGCTAAAGGGAATAAGAGAATACACCAAGGGTTCAAAATGGTTGAAGGGGTGTGGGGTAGATAAAATATAAAGTTTAAGTTAGGTTAGTGTGATTTTTAAGTAGGGGTAATGTACTACCAAAGGGTAAGAATGTAGAGTGTAGGTTAGATAGGATGGTTTAAAATGTAGTGGATTGGGGTGTGTGTATGTTGGGAATGGTAGTGAGGTATTAGTTTACTAAGTTAGGGTAGGCATCAAGAAAGAGGTTTAAGTGCTTATTGGAAGAGAAAATTAGGTATCAATTTGATAGGCTAAGGTAGGTATCAAAATGTTTGGTAGGTGAGGATCATAAGAGGTAAGGTTGTTTAGGTAATGGGTGTGGGTTAGGGTAGAATAGGTTGCATTAGGATGGTGTAGGTTAGAAAATATGTCAATTTGGAAATGAGCAATGCTAAAGTATGTTAACCTTGATTTTTATAGGCATAAGAGCAGATGTAGATGAGGGATTAGGTCCTAAGGATCTTTATAGATATTTAGTAGGGTATGATCCCTACCAATTAGGTCTACATAGATGAGGTGGGGTTAAGAATGATGAGGCACTATCAGCACATGCTTCAAAATACATCTATGGTCATAAGACTCATTAAGAGATGGGATCTTACTATGAACACCTTATTGATATTGATTAGGGAGATGATTATTTTACTTGAAGATGTTCATAGGATCACTTAACTTCCACTCTGTGGTGATCCAATATACCACATAGAGCAAAAGGAGTGAGATGATCATGTTGACCTATTATATGGGGATGAGAGTGATTAGTTTAGGTGGCATGCTAGGGGATTCAGGTATATAGCATTGTATTAGAGGGCTCTCACTAAGCAAAAACTCATGATTATTGTGACATGTTTTGAGCTTCTTGACTCAAACAGTGGGAGATTTCTTTATTTATTGTTGGTGGTTCTTATCGAGCTATTAATGGGTAAGATAGTATTTGGTTTGGTGCTAGTTTTACATGTATAGATATACAAATAGCTATGGGGGTTTAAGGCCCATAGGAGATATGGTATCAGCATCGACCTAATTCTACATTATTGGTCTTAAGAGCACATTCAGGTATTAAGGCTAATGGGGTTACCATGGGTCAAGTACACATAGATTGACTTCCTTATTAGCTTCATGTGATAGAGGGGTGAATTTTATACATTAAGTGTCAAGGGTGGTGCTCATGACATGGAGTGGTTTAGGGGTGCACTAGGTGCACTGGTGATAGGAGATATCACATGAAGTCCATACATCTAGTTCTCGATATGGCTAGGGTATAGGAGACAAATACTCTCCCTCCAGAGCTATAGATGGATACTCGGTAGGTGAGGTGGAGAGGTAGATCTGATTCTATTTGATAGGGTATGTTGATAGTTTATCCTGGTATAAGGTATCTTAGGTCTATTCCTTAGGTATAGGAGAAAGGATTTAGAGATCTAACTACTAGAGCCACATCATAATCTTACTATGTTAGATTTTAAGGAGTTACTTGCTAGGGCATAGATAGATGAGGTCAAGTTTGTAAATGGGTACATGGTATGGTACCAGTCCATATATGTAGCTACAAGTATTGGTAGAGATGATGGAGGTGTGAGGTTGATGGCCATGGATCTGACTGGCCATGATGGACAGGTAAGAGTGGCTCTAGTTGCTACACAAGGATAGGTACATGTATTATAGGGATAGGTGGCCATGTTGTAGGGCTAGATTAGCACATTATAGGGTTAGCTTGCTAATTTCATAGGTGAGAGGGATCAGGCCAAGACCTCTCTAGGCTTAGTAACTTAGGAGAGGGAATCTCTAAGGTAGAGAGGAGGAGAAGTAGCAAGACAGGTAATGCCACTTGGATTTACCCATATAATATGATAACTAGTTACAATAGAGGAGCTATGGTATTTTAAGGCTATTATTTTGGCATAGTGTCCAAATGGGCTCTGATGGGGTGAATATAGGGATAGCTTAGCAAGTGGGGTAGTTTTGGAGACCCCAGGTCAGTGGGTAGGATCTGTATTTAGATAGATAGGGATAAGTGGGGGGTCATCATGCACAACAAGTGGGTAGGCACCAGGATATAGCAGTGCCCCATGAGGTAGTGGTGCCCTATGAGGTAGTGGTGTCCCATGAGGTAGTGGTGCTCTTGGAGCATAAATATAGCTAGATATATGACTTTTTTATATAATTTTGATTCCATCCTATGAGTCGATGTGGTGAGATGTACATTTTTTAGTGAGAGCCCTATCTATCTAAATGTACACATTGTTTTGGTTATTTGACTCATAAGTTGTGTGTGTGTGTGTGTGTGTGTGTGTGTGTGTGTGTGTGTGTGTGTGTGTGTGTGTGTGTGTGTGTGTGTGTGTGTGTGTGTGTGTGTGTGTGTGTGTGTGTGATGCTCATGGTGTATGATTTGATGTTGATGTTCATTTTTAATGATGTGATGTTTGATATGGGCTAAGCTAGGCATGAAATGGTTCTTTTTATGGTTATGCTTATGACATGTTAAATCTTAATGTGTACATACTACATTTATAGAATTTATACATGTGGTGAAAAATGGTTGATTGCTTAAATGCTCATGGATGTGATGGTGTCATTATGCATGTCATGGTTATGCTTATATTAAGCTTAATATGGTTATGCATGTTGTTAATGTTTGGAGAATAAAACACATGAGGTATTTTAATTAACAACACTAGATAGGAGACTTAAAGAATCTAATCAAGAGACAAATGTCACAATGAAAATATCAATTAGTCATGATAAGGTAAGAAGAGGGCATGATGCTTCTTCATTGACATGGATTAAAATAAAATTGAAGTTGGATTAACTCAATAAAGATAAGCCCTTTGAATGCTTTGCATGAGCATTCATTAGTTGGTTAAAAAGGAGTCTTGACCACATAATGTAAAGAAAGCTCAAAAATCCTTTGCATATAGTGTAGAGGGGAGATGGGTGAAAATGGAAACTTTTTGAGAGACTAGCATGCCTCTTATGTAGGTGTCCAAAGAACCAAGATAAATAAGCCTATGTCAAATTTATGTAGACTAATTGATGTTGGAAGTATAATTATAAAATATGATTGTGGCTTCCATCTTATTATATTGTTGGAGAGCCAATTTTGGCTTTAAAAACTAGTTTATTTGTGGTGATTTTGATAATGGATCTTTTGTTGATTGTTGTATATAAGAAGTTGATTGATGCAAGAAGCTTTCAGGAAATTATTATTCTTTTGACAAATGCTTACTCAGCCAACCTTTGAGTGAGTGGTCTAAGTTTATGTGTTTTTCTTAATGATTTTGATATTTTTCCTTTGAGGGAGTAGTCTACCATACATTTTGGCAATTTCAAATAGATTTTTAATAGCTATCCTTCAAGGGCGCAGTCTATAAATGTTAGGAATGACCCATGATTGCTAGTGATAAAAGTTTTATTATTTTTATTTGATTTTTATTAACATATAATTATTGAGGTTGTCTTAGTGGTTCACCTTTATGAAGTCAAAACTAAAATCACAAGAAGGTTGATTAGGTATGAAGAGGTCTAGGTGACAACAACCATGGGAATCCATCCTATGGAGGTGTGGAAGGTATCATGAGAACCATGCCTTTTGTAGAGCCATGATACCCATTATTTAAGATAAGGTTATGTCAGTGACAGATAATCACATGATTTATTTTTAATCAATTTCCCTTAAAAGAGTGAGATGGAACATGGGTAAATAGCAAGGGATGAGCTTAAGTTAGATAAAAGGTGAACACAATCCTTCTTAATAAAAGAATGGATACAAATGCAAAGCATTGAGGGGCTCAAGTTTTAGGTGGCCTTTGAGAGAATTCAAATATTAATCTCTTAATCCATACTTATGGGTTATGATATAAGGTCCAAGCTAATTGAAATCAAACTTGCCCTACTTGCTTTTATCCATATTAGTGACATATTGGTTTTATTTTAGGATGAGATCTTTGATATTGAATTCTTGCACTTTAAGGTGTTTTTTATTGGCACACTAAACACATTATTGATATACATGAATATGGGTAAGGGTATTAAACAATGCTCATCAATTAGCTTGAGCTAGGCTAAACGGTGCTGACAATAACCATCCTCCAAAATACGCTCTTATAAAGATATGTGAAGATAGGGGTTTTGGACTTCAAGAGGCAAGATGGATTTTATTCTAAACATAAAGGAAAATGGGTTGGCACCCATAAGTGTTATAATGATAGTACAATATTCCCATAAGGTGAAGGGGATGTGAAAATGCCAATCTCGACTAGATGTATTGACCATTTTAGTTAGCATGTTATTAAGAGTTTTGTTAGAGGCCTTGGCCTATCCATTCACTTAAGGGTGATAAGGTGAGGAAAAGATTAACTTAATGTCAAATACATCACACAAACCCTAAACTTGCTTGTTCTTGAAGTATTTATGATTATTGATTATAATATTATAAGGAACACTAAAGCGGTAAATGATATGATGGTTGATAAAGTCAACAATATTTTCTACTTTGGCTGAGACTAGAGGAATAGCCTCTACCCACTTGGTATAATGCTCAATTTTAGTGATGAGAGAGTGGTGTCATTGTGAGGAATGGGGGTTAATTTCACTAATAAGGTCTAGACCCCATTGTGAGAAGGGCCAAAAATCATTAAAACATGAAGGCTATGGCTAGGTGCATGATGCAAGTTAGAGTGTTGTTGACATTTGACATACTTTTTTGTATAATCACAATAGTCTTAGTTAAGGGTAGGCCAATAGTAGATGAGGTAAAGGATGTGTTTAGCTACAACAAGGCTACTAAATTGGCCTCCATAGATGCCATCATGCATTTCCTTGATAGTGTGAGAGGCTTTTTGATAATGCAAATAGTGAAAGAGAAGGCCATAAAAGTTGTGATTATATATAATTCCTCCCATAATGGTATAATGAGAGGTAGTCTTGATAAATGCTCTTTGATCATTCCTAGAGAGGCCAGAAGGAACTATGCCAAGGTTAAGGTAGTCAAAGGTTTGCTGATATAAAAGGTTAGTTTGGGTTTCTTCCACATTAAAAATGGTGGAAAATTAGGTTTGACATAGGATGGTTGGGTAATCCTATGGATAATGATAGAAATCTTAGAGTTTGAGAGTGCGGATGGGATATGAGATGCAAGAGAATCCATGGTGTCGACAAACTTATTGGTAGATCGTAGGGTTAATTGAATGCAATAGTGTTTGAATGATGCTAGGAGTTTGTCAACTAGTTACTTATACTATTATAGGATATCATTCTTACACTGATAAGAGCTATTGATTTGATTAACCATAAGTTAGAAGTCACCAAATATGTTAATTGTTTTGACTCTTAGGGCTAAGGCAGTTTGAAGGCCTATCACTAACGATTCATACTCAGTCATGTTATTAGTATATTCAAAATAAAGCTTGAAGGATAAAGGGAAAGGCTCACCATCAAAGGGGATAAAAATGATACTAGCTCCCCCACCATGTTAATACTTTGATTTGTCAAAGAACATGGTGACTTGATAGGTGAAATTTGATTGAGTGAGGATCATGATGGACTCATATAAGAACTCAAAAGGAGGAGTTTGGTTATCTGCTAAAGGTGCTTCAACTAATTAGTCAGTAATGAATTTCCCTTTAATTGACTTTTGTTGAAGGAACTCAAGGTCAAACTCTATTAAGAGCATGAGCCACTTGGACATACACTAGTTTTGGTATGGCTTGGAGTGTATGTACTTGAGTGGGTCAGTATTGGTAATGACATAGGTTTTATGGTTAATAAGGTAATGGAAAAGTTTGGTAGCTATGAATACTAAAGCTAAGTAAAGCTTCTCAATATGGGTTTACTAAGTTTGTACTCTATAAGTGTATGGCTAATGTAGTATACGGCTTACTCTCTATGTTATTCATCTTGGTGAGCTAGCATTGCCCCTAGGGAATCATTGATGGTAGAGATATATAGGTAGAAAGGTTGGTCATCCTTGGGAGGGGTGAGGATAGGTGGAGATAAAAGGTACCTTTTGAGAGAATCAAAATCCTTTTGATAGTCACTATTCCACTTGAAAGAGGCATCCTTCTTTAGAAGGTGGTGGAAGGGTTGGCATCGATCCAAAAGCTAAGAGATAAAATGATGAATGGATTATAGCTTTCCCTACAAGCTATAGAGTTTCTTAAGGTTGACAAGAGGAAACATATCAAGGTGGCTTTGGTTTTGGTGAGAACGACCTTGATCCCACAAAGGGAGATAATGAAAATAAGAAACTTTCCTGATAATACCCCAAAATGCACTTCTTGGGGTTTAGGCAAACATGATAATGGATGAAATGCTTAAAGATGATCTTAAGAATGGATAAGTGATATTTTTAAAGATTTGATTTTTTGATAAGGTTGTCCACATAGTCCTCGACAATTTTATAGATGAGGTCATGGAAGATATAGGTCATGACACATTGGTAGGTTACACCAGCATTCTTTAACCTGAAAGGCATGAATCTATAGAAAAAGGTTCCCCAAGGGGTGGTAAAGGTGGTCTTATGCTTATCTTTATGTGTAATTAAGATTTGAATGTAACTCAAGAACCCATTTATGAGAGATAACACCTTGTGATCGACTGTAAGACTAACAAGCTAGTTAATGTTGGGTAAGGGAAAGTTATCTTTAGGGCAAGCAAGGTTGAGGTCATAAAAGTCTCCATAAATGCATAGTCCCCCTATGGCTTGAGTGATAGGTACAACATTTGAGACCCATTGGGGGTAGTTAATGGGTTGAATAAATTTGATAGATAGAAGATGTTAAAACTCTTCTTTGATGATAAGGGCTATACAAGGATGTATGCATCAGAGATTTTGCTTGACAATTTTGAAATCATGGTGAGTGACTATGTTATGGGTAGTAATGGTAGGGTTAATTTCAAGCATATCACTATAAGACCAATTTTAGTCTTGAAAGAAAGAGGGGAAGTCCCAAATTTCCTCAATGGTCAATGATTGGTTGATTTTAACAATTTGGGGGTTATCTAAAGTACCTAAGTTGATATCCATGGTGGATTTATTCAACATGGTCAAAGACTCAAGAAGAAGGGATTTATGGATTAAAGAATCTAGGATACCAAGATAGGTGAGAATGGAATCATCATCTTGGAATTCAATATTATTAATGGTAGGGTAATTTTCCCTTATCATCTCAAGATGGGTCAAAGGGATGGTTACAGTTTCCCCCTCCTTTTGATAAGTTAGGGGTCTAAAGTTGATCATGTTGATGAAAAAAATTTAGGTGGGATGATGTCATCATCCTCACATGCAAGTAGAGGTGAGGTTGGTAAGGAATGGATATCTTCCTCAATAATGGTAATTATGGGTTTTTTAGATTCTTCTTATTAGGTAAGATGAAACCAAGTTTGTCATTCTCATGTGGCTTCCTAGTTTTTATCATGACCAATTCATGTGGGTCATACTCATATCACCCAAGACTAAAGCCTTTCCAAGCACATCGATAAAGGTATGTCTTTGTGAAGCTTGGTTTATCTAGGTAAGAGAAACTGATGGTGAATGGTCAAGGTGGAAGAGAGGTGGTAGAAGCACCAAAGGATTTTTTGAGTCCTTCATAGACAAAATGGGTCTGACAATGGGGAGGTCTAAAGGGAACAATAGTCCTAATATTAGGGTCATATCTTAGTTGGTTAGTAAGTTTCCCATACTTTTGAGGGGTAGGGAAAGTTTCAAGTGTTAAAAGGCAATACTCCCCCAGTGAAAAGTGATGGAACATGGATTCTAAAGGGTCTATGGTAGGGATTTGGTGTAAAGGTATAAAGGAACTAATTGATGCCTCATTAGTGGAATGAGGTATGATATCCACATTAGTGGTTAAAGGTTGAGTTTTGACTATTGAGGGTATGTTGGATGGGGGTATGAGGACATCATTGGGGTGATAGGTAATGTTGTATGTTGAGAAAGGACTTGAGTCATCCCAAATGGTGATGACCTGGCCTTCATACTCAAACTTAATGCAATAGTGGAGGGTAGAAGGAATGTAACCCATAGAGTGAATCCAAGGTCATCCCAATAAGATGTTGTATTTGAATTAACATTATACAACATAGAAAATTTCAAGGAGCATATGGGCTCCTAAAGGATATGAAGGATGATAGTTCCTAAGGTAGTGGCCATGGTATCATTGAAAGAATGAAGGACAGCCAAATATTCAAACATGACATTGTTTGGCAAGTTAAGTTGGTTATAGGCATAAGAGGAGATGGTGTTAATGATATCTCTCCCATCAATCATGACCTATTTGATGTGGGTTTGGTTGATGTAGGTATTAATAAATAAAGGAGGATCTAGGTCCTCAGGATAGATGGAGGGTATTTTTGAATCCTTAAAGGTAACAAGGTTAAAAATTTGAAGGGCACCAACAAAGGTTGCTAGAGGTTGGGGGTCTTTGAGTTGGACCTCAATGGATTTCAAATCCTCTATTAGTGCTTGGTGGTGATGGGGAGAGGTAGAGATAAACTCATATAATATCATCTTTGCTAAGGTCTAGTGAAGTTGATTGAGGATAACTCTCTTGATGGATTCTGAGGGATTAGATTGAGAGGCACATAAAATAGACATCCTTGGTCTATTTGAAGATAGAGATGATTGGGTGTAGGTTAGTTGGGAGTTTGAATATGGGTACATCCAAGGAATAAACACCTTATAACTTCCTTTATCCTTCTACTATGATCTTGGGACCATGTTGATAGTATGGATAGAAGAAGAGGTTGAGGTAGTAGATTGGTCAAACTCATCTTCACTCTTAGGTCAGAGTGGAGGAGTAGATAAGCGTTGGGTAGGTATGATTGATGGTTGGATTGGTATGGGGATCATAGGAGGTTTGTCTTCTAATAGATCATGCTTGTCATAAAGTTGGTGGATGAAGGTTTAGAGATATTTGGAGGCATCATCCTTATCATTGTACTAAATGGGTTTGGAAGCAAGAGGGTTAAAGGGTCTGATAAGATGTAAGTCTAAACAAGAATTATATAATAACCTATATAAAATGGCTGAGTAGGATTCATCCAAATATGGTAAAGGTTTAGTGGTTTTTGCATTGATGGTTGAGGTAAGAGGTTGCTTAGAAATAAGTTTAGTGGTAGGTGTTTGGATAGGATGGTACACTTGGTTGGTGGCTTTAGTTTAAGCAAAGAGGTTGATGAACTAAGGGTATAATATCACAAGGTAGGTAATTTAGGTATTGTTGGCATGATGAAAAGAGGTTCATTAGAGAGTAATTGCAAAAGTGTAACCAAAAGAGGTGGTGGGGTTTTGGTAGAGACAATTAGCTTCCTACTCAAGGTAGAGGGATGATGCCCCAAAGTGGAGGGAAAGGTTGAGAGAGGTAAAATTTGAGATTTTTGGCCTTTTTATGGTTTCACCTCTTTGGTTTCTTTGGTCTGGTGTTTGGTTGGTGGGTTTGAGGGGTTTAAGGCCACTTTCAAAGATGGATGAACTAAGGCTCGATATAGGGAGGATACTAAGGTTGTTTATTGGTTTGGTTGGTTTAGTGTGAGAAGGTGACTCAATTGCTTAGGGTCTAGGTGCCTTGGGTGGGTACAGGTTCATTAGATCGGTAAAAAAATTTATTGGTTTGGTTGATATGATAAGAGTTTGGATAATGGAAGTGGTGAGTTGGTCTACTAAAGGTATGGTTGGAGGTTCTTATTTGGTAATACAAGGTAACCCTAATTAGTGTCATAAAGTGGCTTGATCCATGTCAAGGTTGGAGATAAACTCCTATTTTTTTCTAGCCTAGAGAATGGTTTGTAGGTCAGTTTGATTCCCTAAATAGTGGACCTAAAAGATAATCCCCTAGGTGGAGACATAGGGATGGTAACCTTGTCCTCTTCCTCAATAAAAGAATGCAAGGTTGGGATAGGTGGCCCCTCCATAAGATAAGTTAACATGGGGGTTTCCTCCTTGAGAATGACTTCCAAAATGGGAGTGGTTTACTCGGTAGTCAAAGGTGAAGATAGGGTAGTGATGGTTGGTTGTTCTGATATACTAGTTGAAAGAGAGGCTAGTGGCTCCACTACCTCAATAAGTGGAGGGAGAGAGGATGGTATCCCCTCAATTTGAGTATTCAAAGGAAGGGAAGGTGATCCCATTATCTCAATAGATGATGGAGAATCAAAATATTGGATATTAGATGGTTCAACAATGAGTGCATCAAGGACCATATTAACTATATGGGTATCATGAGAACACTCAACATTATTGCTCTCATTCTTGGTAGGATCAGGGTTTGGGAAAGGTTGCCTAAATATATCAAGGTCTTAATTTTATGGTATATTAGATTTATCTAATGTAATCTCCCCCTTATCAATGAGGCATTAGATAAGGCTCTTGAAGGTGTTACACCTACTGACATCATGCCCTATCACTCAAGGGAAGGCATATAAATCATTCTCATTGTACCAATTAAGTGTGAGATGAGAGAATTTAAACTATTAGTGTGGATTGATAGGAATAATTTGGATGATGTTTGCTTTCAATAACTTCTCTAAGATGGATGCATAGGATTCTCCAAGTGGAGTGAATTGCTTTTGGTTATTTTAGGTTTGGTTCCCTGGATTTTGCTTTGAGGAACTAGATTAATTAGATTGGTTGATGAAAGGTGGAGTGGTTTTTAGGACAACCACATTCATGGTTCCCTTGATTTTGGTGTTGGTATTGGACTGGTTGCTTGACTTGAAGGAAGAAGCCTCATTGGTTTTATAGGTTAAATTCTTGCTCATGATATTTAGCTTTCCTTCATCAATGGATCAATTTTCTAACTTGCATGCCATGGTTAAAGCTTCATCAAAGGTTTAGAACCTTTGGACACACAGTGTGGAGGAGATATGCTTGGCACATGCTTGAGTAAAGATATATATTAGTTTGGGTTGAGGCAAGGAAAAGGAAAGTTGATTAATAAGGCTTCTCCAATGATCCACAAAATCAGCAATGGACTCATCCTCAAACTTCCAAATATATTAGAGGTCAGTGATAGAAATTTCTTGGAGATATTGATCAAAAAGTTGTCCAAGAAGGTTTGAGCTAGTTGGGTAAAAGAGAAAAGGGAATGCCTAGGTATGGCATTATACCAATCCAATTCCCAACTGGCTAGAGACATGGGTAAGGTATGAAGAAGAAGGGCATCATCATAGGTGATGAGATCGTAATAATGCCTAAATTCTCTAAGGTGTTTTTGTGGATCCTCCTTAATTTGAAATTAGAGAACTTGGGAAGTTCTCATTGGGAAGGATATGGTTTGATAGGTTCAAATGGATGGATGGATGGTCTCATTACAAATTTGGTCATATAATAAAATGTTTTGAGCACCTAAAATGGATTACTCAAAGGTGTTCATCTTATCCATAAGATTCTTCATTAGGTCTACTTTGGGTTGTGCACCTGAAGGGTTATAAGATGCATATTGTTGCAGTGGTTAAGAGACATGATGATAGTGGGTATATGGTTAGGAGGCTACCATATATGAGTAAGTGGATGTCAATGGTTGGGTCAAAGATACATAAGGGTAGGTATAGTTAGGTGGTTGGGTAGTGGGTACATTCCTTTATAGATTAGGTATGTAGCCAAAGGTTGGTCTAAGAGGTGCTTATTGGGGAGCAGTAGTTGGGTTAGTGTCGATGAAAGGGTGGTGACCCTTGTGCTAATTGGTGGTAAGGTAGAGGGTATGGACACCACAAAGATTTGAATTGAAGTAGTGGTTGATGGGTTGGAGGTAGCTAAAATAAGGTTGTTAGTGCTAGAGGTAGGCACTCCTATTGCATAGGAGTGGTTGGTAGGAGTAGAAGGTATAAGGACAGTGGTAGTTTGAGTTGGTTGGTTTTCAATGGTAGTCTCAAAGGGGTTTTTAGTTGATGAGGAAGTTTGGTAGTCAATGGTTGGGTGGTAGCTATGGAGATTTAAGTACTCCTGAAGATGGAGAGGTATGTCATATGGTGGATTTATGGATGGGACCAAAGTTAGGATATGGTAAGATGTGGTTGTAAGGTAATGTTGTAAGGCTACAGGATTGTTATCTAGGAAAGAAAAAAAATCCACATCTCCTTGAGGAACCTCCTAAGGGAAAGTAGGACTTCCTAATGGGTGAGGAGAGTCTACTAGTTTGAAAACGTAGTCCATGGATGAAGAGGTAGAAGAGGTAGATTGGCTTGGTGATGGGTTTTGCTCTGCAAAGTCTCTTCATTGCTGGTGAGTGAGAACCATATGAGACAAGGGAGATAGAAATCATAAACAACCTCACTATTCAAACAAAGATAAGAAAATAAAAGATCAAATCACACTCTAAAAGATGTGTTAATCCCTAGAGTTTTAATTAGTCTCATTTTTATATTATGCCTTAATAAAATGTGTGACTAGAATTGGTTTGTAGATCGAGTACTAAAAAGAAAGTCTAAGGTTGGTTTCAAGTTATGTTTAGGTGCTCAAAAATATCTATATTATAATAAATACATGGCTTGGTATTGGGGCCTACCCCCTCACTTCACACACCACAGTGATAAGGGTGTCAGGTGCTTAACCAATATATATTTATATCCATAGATTATACCCAACTAGAGAGTTGAGTTGGTTCTCTCCTTGATAATGACCTCCAAGTAAGATTGTTGGGAAAGGGTAAGGTAACTGTTAGGAGATGAAATCCTAGTTGGGCCTTGTCTCAAGTTTATTTGATGTTTGATTATTGAGAGTGGTTTGGTTTAATGTGTGCAACAAAGAGTGAATCTATGATAGATTATGTTGCCTTTTAAGTTAAGCTATGTGAACTAAAGTTTCAAGCAGTCGATGTATGCACTTAATTTTTAAGCCCAAAGGAAATTTATGATTTCATTAATGAGCATAGAATGGAGAGAGAATACAAGCAAACAAGAACCCAAGTAGAGACATAAGGGTCCCACTAGGCATGCCAAAATGTTTTAATGAATTTATTCTTATTATTAGAAAGATGGAAAATAAGAAACTAAGTATAGATATGGTTGAAAAACATGTTTGACTGTACATGTGTTGAATTAGAAGATTAAAAAGAGCTCCTCTTTGGTTTGGGAGGATGACCTATAGATAAGAAAGTACTAAATCAAACTTGTTTGTTTGATAGATAATTGAGAGGATTGCCTAATGATAGCTAGAACCCAAAAGTGAGATTTTTTTTGGGGGTTGTCAATCCACACATTTTAAACAATTAAGTTTATAAAGTAAAAAGGAAATTACTTGCATCAATAAATCAAAGGTATTGAAATTGAATAAAAGAATGCTTACTAATAAATATTCTATAGATGGTTAAAATAGTGATTAATCTAATTAATATCAGTGTTAAGAAGTTGGCGTATGCTTTAAAAATTTAAAAAGGGATCTGTGAATAGGCCAAAACATAGAAAATTAGGTTTGATTGGGTGTAGGTAGGTGAAAAAATCTTGTTGGTTCTCACTACTATAGTGACCATCGATGGTTGGGCTAACCATTGATGGTTAGGGTGACCATTGATGGTCAAGGTAACCATCGATGGTTGGATAGACCATTGGCAATTGAGACAACAATCAATGGTTACTATGTTTGGATCTAGGTTGGTAAAAGGCTTATTGACAAGATCCAAAAGATAGATATTGAGAAATGGGTAAGGCTTGGGTTGATTGTAAAATGAGAATAAAGTAAATTAATACTAATAAGCAATTACTTATCTTACCAGAAGTTGATTAGGTAGATAGTTGAGGTAGTTGACCTGTTGGTGGAATCTAGCTTGATTTCAATAGAATAATTTTGCCTTAAGACTTGATGGGGAGGTGGTGGAAAATTGACTCTCTGATATGATTTTTGAATTGCTAATGTATATTGACTTATAAGAAAGAAACTCCTAGATGCACAAACTCTTGACAATAATTATAGATGAATTTCACCTCCCAACTCCTCTCTTTTTATAGGCACAAGTAAGAGGTGGAAGTGAAAGTTCAACTGGGCTATCTAATTATAAATCATTCATGTAATAACTTGTAACAATATTTAGAAAAATTATATTTATAAAATCAAAGTGGGTACTTTGCACGTTCTAGGTTGAAGAGGTGGACTGTGATCGTGATGGTCAAGGTGACCATCGATGATCAGCCTAACTGTCGACCATCGAGGGTAAAGGGTAAAAAGGGGTAAAATTTTAGGTTAAGTCAGTTCAACCAAACTGACTATGGGTAAGCTTAATTTGGGGTTATAGGGTTAGGTTAGTTCCACGAGGGTCTCAAGGTTGTCAAGGGATACTTTGACACTCAAAGTTGTAGTGTGTGGATTTCTAGTGTCTACACAAAGTTATCAATTTTTCCTCAACAAGATTTCAAAAGGGCAAGATAAATACCACAAATGATCCTATATAACTGAAATAAGATGTATATCATTCACAAATGTAAAAAAATATGTACATGCACAAGGATGACACAAAATAAGGAAGAAAAAATTTTAGTATATTGATATTCTTTAGGTTATAGCATGTAAATGAACTTATCAAAAGTATAAAAATTTATATATTAGAAAAAAAGATCCATGGGCTACGTAGGAGACCCATATTTATATGAAACACTTACTATTTTGAGAGAGAAGTCCAAAAAATTTAAACTTCCTCCTAGAGCAAGAAATCAAGGAGTGTTCATACAAATGTCCTCATTTTTATCTTGAAGAGCCATCTTTTGTGGAGTAGAAGGAAGAAGAAGACTTTGCAAGCAGTTGGGTGCTTCGTCAAATGTTGAAGAAGGAAAAAAATATTGTTGGAGTCTTCTATTCAAACCATCTCTCCTTGAGGTCAGTTGAAGAAGTCTCTCACCAAGAAATGGGGTGGTAAAATGAAACTTCATGACTTGGTCAATATTTTAACAATGTTGAATACTTTTTTTCAATATTTGAATATTTTAAAACATAACTTGCAAAACCTAACTTGTATATTGCAGTTAAGACTTTTGTAATATAAATCACTTGACATAAAGGGATGTGAAAGTTACAATATGAGTTTTTACAACTTTTAAGTCATTCAACTTGTCAAAAAGAAAAGTGAAAAATACAAGTTGCACTTTTTCAACTTAAACTTGATGAAATGATAATTGAAAATTACAAGTAGCACTTTTTCAACTAAAATCTAAAAGTTGTTAAAATGATAGTTGTAATTTATAACTTGAAATTTTACAACTTTTCAACATAGCTTACAAAATTTATAATTTAAAAAATGCATTCTTCTCAAAAACTTAAATAATTAATCAATGATAGTGACATTAGAGAATTCCTTGTCCTTTTAAGCTTGTATCTTCTTGATGTAAGCATTGAAGCTATCAAATATTTTGTTGATGTGGATTTTATGCACACCACAACCAACAAGGTAGCCTCTAACCTTTTAGGATCTTAGTAGAGGTAAACTCCACTCCAAGACATGAGTTGTAGGTATGTGGTCTGAAGAACCTATTGATGGAATAGCTGGTAGAGCATACGAGTTGTTGATAAGGTTTATTGGATGGAGGTGTGGTCTCTTAAAAAGTAGTGAATATCTATGTGAATTGCATGGATGGATTATTTTTAATCTAAAATGGGTAGATCTCAAAACAAACTCAAAAAAAGAAGGGAGGGTAACGCAAAAAAAAGATTTTATGTTTTTAGGAATCGCCTCTCTAGTTGGTTTATAATTAGATAAGTGCTTTCAAAACTTATGCATGTTATAAGTATCTATTACACACTAATAATTAGGCATGATTTAGAATTCTAAGGGGATACCAATATAGGAAACTCACAAGCCTCAGTCAAAGGTTACCCTTTTTAGAGCAGTTATTACACACCCTTAATCAGGGTATTATGGCTCAAGATAATGAGGTATCTGAGGCACCCTTTGCACACACATATAAAATTATATTAAAAAATCACTTCTACACACTTAAAACATGAATCAATCAACTTAATTACCAATAATCAATCTAATTTACTAATCCTTTAATAGATTTTGCACATCTAAGACTAGCATATCAATCAAGATAAGAAAGAATTCATTGCATTTATTGCACACTAATAATTATCAAATCATGAAATGAAAAGAAGATAATCTTGATTACACATAAAGTGGAGAGAGAATACACAAATACACTCATTGACAATCAAAATTGATGTTTCTCATGTATATATATAAAAAATTGACCCTCCCTCCAACTATTGGATTACAATTGTTTAAATAAGCTTGGGGAAGGGGTTTCCTCATCTTCCAAGTCCATGCAAATTCATTACAAGTGATAGTTAGAACTTGAGTTCTGAATACGGTCAAATTCATATAAGATTCTACATATAATGATCAGTTTAAGTTAGCCTTTGCAAAAGCTATGAAACATGTGAATGTGTACAAAGAAGGGTAACTTTTATAATTATAGATTGAATTGCATGAAAACTACAACTATATGCATTAAATGATAATAACTTATTTTATAAGTTATGAGAACAACCTTTCAGATACTTTAATTTTTTCATTTCAAATTAAACTCAGACATGTGTCAAGGACAAGTATCCCTTTAGAAATGCCTTAGAACCAATAACATTATCTAACTATGACCAACTTCCCATTACTGTGTGTTTGAACAACCAAGTATAACTTAAGTGCCAAAAGATCCATGTGTTTAGTCTATGTGCTAATGCCATGTCACAATGCCCACTTGATATTTGAAATTTGATTGTTTGTCCTTTCAAAACATGTGTCACTTCCTCGTGCTATCTTGACACTAGATCAAAGTCGATCTTCATCTTTGAACTCATGAGATCTTGCCACATGGTAGATTTCTATTGGTTCTAGGACCTTTAAAAATTATGTCTCAATTTGCACTATTGATATTAATTGCATGAATTAATCACACTCCATTTATATTACTTCTGCATGATTGGATGCATATGTGCCAATTGGCAGCGCCTTAGGGCTTTATGTGTAACTTATAGTCAAATTTCATAGCTAGAATGCTTTTATGCCATGTGGAAGCTATTCTATCATATTTACCCATGATTTTGACACTTATGACAACTATATTTGCTTTGAGCTTTTTGAAATATCAATTTTGATTTCAGAATATTGATCTCGATTGCATGGATCAATGCGATTCATAGATATTCAATGTACTAGGTTCTACATAAAAATGCCACCACCATGTTCACTTTAAAAAAGTCTTTGTCACTTTGATTTTGATCATGCACCATTATATCTTCAGTGCACGAGTTAACACACATCATAGATCTTGGTGCTCTACTTATTGACTCCTACTTTACTCGTGAGCTTGACACTTGTCATTTCTGGGTTCACTCCATTATACAACATAAAATAGACTTAATAAAGTTCCCCAAAAAAATAAATTAAGACATAATTATAATATAAGGTTTTATTCATGTTAAAAAACATGACTAAAAAACCTTAAGATAAAGTCTAAGTTGTTCAAATGTCTGCATATAGAAGCAAGAAAGCACACAAGAGGGACATGGGCACATGTCCATGGCATACAAATAGAGAAGTGGCATAGAGCCAAAGAATAATGGCACATTCAAATGCCCTCAAAGGTGGAAGAATCATAGGAACACAATCAATTCTAATCTAGGGTAAATAGAAATGAAAGTATGTATAACTATGTAGTACAAATCTACGTATTTACTAGGATGCATATATACTGATTCTAACTAGTGACAGTCGACAAAAAATCTGAGCAATAAGGAGAAATAATCAATATCAAGATAAATCAATGTGTAAACTAAAATGCATAGTATGTAAAAATAAAACTTGGTTATAGCAACTCTATAGGATATGCCCCTAAGTGGGTAGTTGTATCGAATGTATAAACTTAAATTAGTGTAAATTCACCCAATGGGTAGATGATAGTTGGTTTGGATCAATATAGTGGACCAGAGTCCTATCTAGAATCTGCAAGCACTCAAAAATAATAAGTGAATCATATGTGTATGATAAAATTATTTGTACTATGATAGCTAGCAATATGCAATATTTGGCAAGTAGTAGAAATGTAAACATACCAATGCATACAATTTGTAAAATTTGTGTTTTTGAAATATTTGAATGTTTTTATATTTTGACATGTTATATTATTTTTGTGTTTTCTAAGTATAAGCTATGTACAAGTAAATGAAAATAAACTATGTATAAGGCATGAGAGAGAGAAGTATGTATAAGGGTAGGAATAATACTAACTAATGAGTCTCATGGGAGACTCACTATCACTGTGGCCTATGTCAAAAATAGGAATGATAATCTCTTATGCAATGTAATTTTTATGTTGTAGTTGAATGTGTATATACATAATACTTTTATTAACTTTACCACTTACTAATACTTTTTATCTTGTAAGAATAAGTCGAGTTTTAATCTCTCTGTGTGGCAAACCATTAGTCTTTTACATTATTATTGTGGCTTTGTATCATTCCTACCATTTCTCCAACCACTTAGTAGCAACATAACCTTTTCCTATGTACTTCCCTAAGCCTTGTCTCCTCTCTTTCACCCTCCTCTAGTCTTTTTTTGCCTTCATTAGCCCTCCCTAAGCCTAAAACTCTTTTTTACACTTTACAATACAAAGTCGACTAGGCCAACTTAGTATTCTAATTGATACTTGTTATTATCAATTAACAATATAGATTCAACTATGATGACTTAGTATTTTAATTGATACTTGTTATTATCAATTAACAATATAGAGTCGACTGGGTCGGCTTAGTATTCTAATTGATAATTGTTGTCTATTAGGCCAACTCTATCAGCTAAACTTTTGGAAAGGTTTAGGGTTAGATCAATTATATATACACATCCATTTCCATCATTTATTAGAGACAAGAAAATAAGTAAGATATATTGTGCATATGCTTATCCACCATTCTACTTGAGGAGCAAGCTTAGGGTTTTATACTTTCTTTAGAGATATGAATCTTATCTTATGGAGAAGTCTTTTAGATGCATTGATAGTTTGTGTAGCCTAGATTTGATTTATCCTTGTCGTCCTTACATACCACAACAACATCTTGTGAAGAACCTTAACCAAGGGAGATATTGAGGCTCGACGGGTTCATCTTCAAAGGTAAGTATTCCTAACTTTGTTTCTCCTTTTTAAGAGTAAATAGATATGTATTTTTACTTATCTCCCATGTACTAGGATTTCATATACATTAACATGAGTATATGTCTTTTATGCATGTTTATTACTCCCAATTTTTGTCACAAGCTTTGATGAACACTAGATTAGACTTTGCTTTACTTGTTATTAATTTAATGAATATGAAAACATAGGACCTAGTTAGGTTTATTGCATAGTTTTTCTTGACTAGAGGCTTTGGAACCCTCCCTAGTGATATTATTATGGTAATATATCCCTTGGCTAGGTCTAGTGGATCCATCTTGATCGTGACCTTAATTATCTAATGTATCCCCAATCGAAAGTGTAAGTAGTATTTATCTTTTGTGAGCTAAGATTGATTTATAGATCTATTACATTTCCCATTACATACACTCTAGTGAACCCGACATTAAATCTACCCTTACAGGTTTTCTTTCACACTATCATTTTTATCATCTTATTATATTTTTATATGTCTACGGTATTGTATCGAACTAGTTGGTATAATTCTAACTTTATGTGCGTAGGTTTAACACAAAGTCATATCAAAATGACTTTATTATGTCTATATGGGTCTTCATCATATACATGTTACTAGATCAAATAGGTCAACACATTATTCTTCTTCAATCAGATTCTACCAACTAAGTTGACCTAGTCAACTTAGTTTATACTATTTCTTTTTGGCATACAATCATTCCTAGCATGATTTAGTGTGTTCTACTTTCCTTTTTTCCATTTATGTTTTACATGTTTCCCAACACGATTTTGTGTGTTCTATAATCATTTTTCCTTCATTTATCATCATTTTTTCATTTACATACTTGATATTTTGGTTCTAACCTTGCCTTAACAACCTTAATTTGCTAATTTTTCTAAGTAATGTATTGTTACTTTAACCATCCTATGTATGCACACATTACTTCTATTGTTAGTCTTGTATCCCTAGGGTTTCTCAAATGTAGGTATTATACCCTCCATAATCAAGACTAAGATGTTTGCATACAATCATTTAGAATAAAGGTAACTTAAGGTATGCATATTGTATTTTCAATTACTCACTTCATTTTAACATTACTTTTCATATGTCATTTTTAGTTATCTCACTTTCATGTGTTGTTCTGTTATTTCTTAAAGCACCATCCCCTGTTACACTCATGTGACACATGATGAGATTCGAATGGGGCATATATATACACAAAATATTTTTATTGACTTTACCACTTACTAACACTTTATATCTTGTAGGAATATGTTGAGTTTCAATCTCTCTGAGTGTACGCCTTAAAGGGTACACCAAGAAAAGGGTGGGCAGAGCATTGGTTCTTTACGAGATTATTGTGGATTTGTATCATTCCTAAAATTTATCCAACCACTTGTTATCAACACAACCTTCTCCTATGTACTTCCCTAATTCTTATCTCCTCTCTTGTACCCTCTTTTATTCATTTTTTGCCTTCATTAGCCCTTACACCTAAAACCCTTTTTGACAATTTACAATGCAAAGTCGACTAGGATGACTTAGTATTCTAATTGATACTTATTATTATTAATTAAAAATAAAGAGTCAACTGGGATAAATTAGTATTCTAGTTGATATATGTTATTATCAATTAACAATATATATTTGACCGGGTTGACTTAGTATTCTAATTGATACTTGTTATTATCAATTAATAATATAGAGTCGATTGGGCTAACTCTATTGACTAAACTTATAGAAAGGTTTAGGGTTAGATTTAACTATATATACACATCCATTTTCATCACTTATTAGAGATAAGAGAAGAAAAATTAAGATATATTGTGTGTTTATTTATCCACCATTCTACTTAAGGAGCAAGCTTAGGGTTTCATACTTTCTTTGGAGATATGGATCTTGTCTTGTGGAGAAGTCTTTTGGATGCATTGATAGGTTGTGTAGCCTAGATCTAATTTATATTTGTCATCCTTACATACCATAATAAATTCTTGTGAATCACCTTGGCCAAGGGAGATATTGAGGCTCGATGGGTTTATCTTCAAAGGTAAGTATTCCTAACTTTAGTCCTCCTTTGTAAGAGTATATAGATATGCATTTGTACTTCTCTCCCATGTATTAGGATTTCATATACATTGATGTGATTATATTTCTTCTATGCATGTTTAATTTTCATTTTTATTACCTCCACTTTATGCCACAAGCTTTGGTGAACACTAGATTAGACTTTGCTTTACTTGTTATTAGTTTAGTGATTATGAAAACATAGGACCTAGTTAAGGTTATTACAAGTTTTGCTTAATTGGAGGCTTTTGAACCCTCCCTAATGATATTATTGTGGTAAGAGATCTAATGGCTAGGTATAGTAGATCCATCTTGGTTATGACCTTGATTATCTAATGTATCCTTAGTTAGAAGTGTAAGTAGGATTTATCTTATCCAAGCTAGGATTGTGTGAGTCATCTGTATCTATTATCTATTGTATTTTCCTTTTAAATGCTAGATATGAATCAGTGTGGTGCCCATGCATTCTATGATTTACACAAAAATATTTGGATCTCTTTATTGGGTGCAGAGGAGGTAGGTTGATCAACTTAGCTTTAATCATTTCCCTTAGTGTCGCACTTGAACTCTTATTGGACCTTTGAATTATTTTTAAATCACTAGTTATAGATGTAATTAATTATGATTTTGTGTTATGATATTTAACATTGTTTGCCACCAATTGACTAGTTGAAGATGTATAAACATGATTTACACTATTGTGACCTATAGGGCTTTGTCTTGTAAATTATTTTTCTAATGTTGTAATCTTTTCATGTAGTAGTTGATTTTGATTTTGTAAACCTATAATTATCTTTCTCATACTGATAAGTTGATCACATAAATTTTCACAAGTGTAAACCCTAATTGTTTATGTTTGAACATGTAGGCACATACCTTGTAGGGAAGAGGTGTGAATACGCTGAGTAGGGGGATTAGTGATAGTGTTATAAGTTAATGCATCTCATGAAAGAATGATAGCATAGACCTGATTGGAGGGAAATTGGATATCACCCTTATGGATATGAGGAGGAGAAGGAGATTATTTCTTATGTGACATTGAATCTTGAAACATAGTTGTTATCTTATATGTTAAATCCTCTATGTGTTTATAGGTTTGCTTTTTAATGGAACATGTAGGAGAAAGATAACATGCTACAAGATATGACATATATTGCAATTGATATAAAACATCATTTATACATGTGTTTATGTCTTTTTTGAGTTCATTCAGAATTAAAGGGAACAAACATGTAAATCAAAGCATTATAATTTGCAACAAAAAGTAATTGATTTCTTCTAGCATTATCATCATGATTATATGAGTTATAAGATACATGAATCTAAAATTTGAATTTTGGAAATAAAATCTAAGTACAAATAGAAAAGGATACAAACCTTAAGTGTGTTTAGGGTTAAGATTTTGGATTCTATGGTTTGTTTGCAATAATTTAAATTATATGTAAAATAAATTGAAACCCTAATGTGAAATTGATTTAATTTACCTAGGTTGTTTTAAAAAAATTAGAAGTAGGTAGCCCTAAATCATTGCATAAAAATTTGGATTAATGCAAGCTAGGGTTTGAAGCAATATTTGAAGTAAGATGGGTTCACAAAATGACTTAACCTTTTAGGGTTTAACTATGTAAATCCTATGTTTGGATTAAAGGGTTGAGATGTATAAATTAGTTAAATAATTTGAAATAATTAACCACCAATTTGTTATGGATTTTGACATTTTTTGACTTTTTAAAAATAGTAATAAATAGGCTTACATAGAAACTTATCTAGGAAGTGACTATTGTGGATGATCTAGGTTCTAAAAACTATGTTTTAGATAGTTCTAAGTGTCATCAACAAGATTATAGAATCTGTTAGCTCACTAGACAATATCACCCCATATAGATAGTAGTGTCATGTTGTTGTACTATCCTTAAAGTGGTGTTAATGTCCTCTTTGTGGGATTGTTCCTAATTTTTGGGAGTACATGCACCTATGTTTTTAGGTCCTATCCTATACGCATGAAATATGGAGCTCTGTATTATGCCTTAAAAACTTGATTTAATGTCAAAACTTTAATCCTCTTTGCAAGTATGGCATGAGCAATAATTATGTGTTCGTTAGTAAGATAGGTTGGACATCCTCAACACCCCATTATAAAGAGAGTTTCCTACATACCAATACTCTGAAGAGGGATCAAGCCCAATGTAGTTCTTACACTTAGTGTTTGATGCAAGTGCAAGTGATTGATAGAATGAGAGTGGCCTTGGATGACTTGAATGTGTTTGAGCTTTGAAATCTTTGTAAACTAGGCTTAGGGTTGTTTTAGATGGTAGTATGTAGAAGTAGGGCATAATAGGGATCAAATATCTTAATTTTAATTGACTTGTTTTTGGTTTGAATGTGTTTTTGCATCTATTCTCCATCTCGTGAATAGAGGTCAATTAGACTTGTATTTATAGAGATATGTAGCTTATATGGATAATAAAATGTGCTTAGGCCAACCTTAGGAGGGGCACACATTTGAAAAGTATCTATTCAAGAGAGTTAGGGTTAAGGATAGTAGCACCCAGTTGGGGACACTAATGCCATGTGGTTGTAATATCCCAAATGTGATGTTAATGTCCACTTGGTAGACTATTGGAAAAACTGGGTCTAGATCTGAGAAGATAGTCTTAGGACTATGTTTTGGTTGACTATGGTCTGCTTAATGACTAGAAAACTGTGTTTAAGAGTCTAGTATAGGTCTAGGGCTAAGATAAGAATAAGGTAACTCAAGTGACAGTTTTAGCATCTAATTACCACTTTTAGGTGATTAAAATGATCAACCCTTATTCATTCCTCATCTAACACAAACCCAGTAACTTCTTACCTCTTACAAGACAACTTACCAAAATCATTCAATCAAGCACTCAAATGAGCAAAGTTTAACTATTTTCTCCTATTTCTATATTGGTAATAGGGACAACACATCTATAGGTCCAAAGTACTGAAGGAGTATCCCATGAGCCACATTTACCATGTTACAAGTCAGGTCAATCTATGTACTTATTTATCACACATTATATGATACACATATAATCCAACATGTAGGGGATAACTACATAAGTTTGAAGCCCTCTTCAGAGTATTATATGTGTAGACAATGTTCATTGATAGAGGGGTCTTTAGGGTAGCTCGACACCATGTGACCACTAACCCATTTTTCTCACATCCACTATGGATATGAAGAACTAAGGTTTTGCTATTTGACAAGGACTAAAAATCCACGAACTAGATTTGAGCACACTAAAACAAAGATAACATAAAACCTATAATATTTTATATGTCACATCCAGATCCAACATGTATTTTATATGGAAAACCTACATCCAGGAGAGACATAAGTGTCAACATAATCATCTAAGGTCGACTTAAGTGTCTGAGGTCACAAAAGTGCTTAATCCATAATCTGATTGATCTAGAATCCACTTCTAGTCTTATTATTTCTTGTTTTATATCTATATTTATTTCAACATCACAACTAGTTAAGTATCTTATTTTCATCATCATTTCAATATCTAGCATAGATGTACTTTCTATTTTTAACATATATTAGTATAATAAATTTAATATATGTTTATCTAAGTTTTGTAAATTGATAAAGATAGTTTACAATCCTTGTGCCCTAGGTTATCTCTACTCATTTAACCCTGGGTTTGAGTGGTGAAATAGTGTCTTTAGGGCACACCAACATCCTGTAAGGTTTTATGCTCTTAGATTGATATAGAAATTTTGTTTTGCCTATGTGTTTTATTTGACTATTTGAGACCTCAAAATATAATTCAAAAATTAATGGGTGTCATATTTTTTACTTATAACCCTAGCTCAATAGACCATAAATGATAAAATAAAAAAGAGGTTAGTGATTAAAGTTGTGCTAGACCTCAACACCCTTTATGTTGAGTGCTTCCTATATACCAATACTTTGAAGAGAGATCAAACTCCATGTAGTTCTCCCATGTTATGGTGGTGTATGTGAAAGGTTAGTGCATTGCTAGATGCATGTGCAATTCTAGTGTGATTAAATACTTTAACCCTAACTTGTGACCTTGGAGGTATACTCAAAATTTAACTTAGGGATATTCGGGTTGTATGTATTCATAATTGGAAGAATTTAGGAATTTACTTTCAATGCATAATTAAAATTATAGTGATTTTCAATGTGTGATCCTCTTGGGTAGAAAATAATTTGAAATTGTGGCTTTATAGTGATCAATTATGAATTCTTTCAAATAAATCTTGTTAAATGTGTGAGAAGGCCCATTATATGAATTTAAATTTGAGTAACTAGCCATTATTTAGTGGGAGGATGCGGTCAATGGAACTAGACATGAACATGAAGTGGGATAATCGAAATGGCATGACCTTATATAAAGAGTAAAGATAATTAAGCTAGAAGTATGGACCAGTTAGGGGATAATCGAAATGGCACGACCTTATATAAGGAGTAAAGATAATTAAGCTAGAAGTATGGACCAGTTAGGGGATAATCTTGAGCTATTTTGAACTAGGAATAGAGATATTTTGTGATCATTAGTTACTTATGAGAATGGTTCTCTACATATATATTGAAGGAAAGGTAGTTAAAAGTTTGTGGAATCAAGCATGAGTTAAGTACATAAAAAGGGTGGTCACAAGTACATTATGTCAACTTAAATGTTAATTTATGTGTCTACACTTTTATACATTATTATCTAACACCTAAAAAATGTTCTAACCATAAAAAAACCTTCTAATCATCTATACAAACATCCTTGGACCCAAAATTAACATGTTTTCCTTAAGGACACAAATGTCTAGTAGGGGATTATAGTGGCAAATGTTCTTGTCCTTAGTTTTTTTAATGGCCACTTTTCAAATTTTTACCCTCTTACAATTTGATCCATATTTTTATAATAGGTAGCATGAGATTTCCCCCTTTTAGATTGATATAAATGCACACTTAAGTCACCCAATCTACCACTTGGCAATTTAAATACAAACACACACTTACACTAACTAATACATATTGAACAAAGCTTCCCTCTTCTTCCAAATTTTGATTATTATCATCTGAAGTAGCCATTGACCAAGTCTAAAGTCCATTTTATTCAAGTCAAAGTAAAACATGATCAAGTATTCAAGCCATTTCTAAATGCATTCATATAGTTAAAGGAGCATTATTGCATAAAACACTCTAAGTGGGAGAACTATGTGAGTTTGAATTTATTATGTTGAGAAGTTTTGTAATCGATGTCAAGGTTGATTCCATTGATGTCAAGGTGCATCTAGTGAAGATTCATGGTGAATGATCTGTGAGGTATGAACTTGTGTGCCTGATGTGACAAGGAAGCCATGTGACAAGAGAGAATTTGAAGGAAACCTAATGTATCTCTATTGATAGAGAATTTTAAGGAAACTTAATTATTCTTATAAGTTTTATTTCAAGATTTAGGTCAAGGTAAGCATGATTGAATACTAGTCCTTGAGTACAAGGTGTCTTGAGAAGTCTAGTCGTAACAAGTATTGTCATATCATATGCATGTGCATGATGAGCATGAAAAGGTATGCACAAAGGTATGATATTGTATAATAAGAATTAAATTCATGTGAAAAATGTGTATAATCATCAATGAGTGTTTCAAGGTCAGTTTTCAAGCTTTAAATGCTTGAGAATCCTAGTCATGACACTAGTCATTACATGAAGAGACCTTGTGAGAAGATATGAGATTGGTGGCCTAGTGAGATGGATGAATAGAGGAATAAGAGGATATATGAGGGTTTTTTTAACATTAATATGAGGCATTTGATCACTCATTAGAGTATTATAGTGAACCTATAGTGGTAGGACCTATAAACCTAGCATGCACCAAGACTAGTTCTAAACCCTGCCTGACCTAATGAGGTGTCATGAGATATCGTCAATGCATATGAATAATGCATGGTATTGGTTGAGAATGTTAAGAGTTTTTATGACATGTATATGAGGTTTTGATAGCTTAGAAAGTGGATAGAATGTTAGTTTTGAGGCCTAATATGACTTACAGGTCAAGGCCTAGAGAGCAAAGAGAGAGATGGTGGCCAGATGAGGTATCAGGATCAATTTACAAGGTAAGTGTGAGTATTTGAGAATTTAAATAATTTATATGTGTTTTTTAAATCATGTTCACAAATTTTTAAGTCATGGTTTACAATAAAAGTCATGAAAAAGTGTTTTGAGGTCTCTCATGTGCATAGAGTGAAGGGTTCTCAACCCGAGAAGGACTTTCAAGTGCTCATTGGCACATGTAACCTCTGCATGAGAACCTAACATATTCATGGTATATTGGGAAGGGTACTATCTCAAATTTAAAATAATTATTTTTTGGAGTGAGGTGCTAAGCTTCATGAATGATTGTTAAGAGTGGAAGATAGTCTAAACCCTCAAAGAACCCTAATAATGACCCAATATGAAAGAAGTTAGTCCAAAGTGATCATAATGGATTGGAATGACTATAAAAACTATTTTATTATGTATCTAACTATCCCAGGAACCTCTAGGTGTGATTTTTTTGTTAGGTGAGTGAGTGGACCCTACAAGAAAGGCCTTATTTCTCATAGATTTATTGTAGCAGTTAGAATTGACCAAGTCAAAGTTGATAAATGGATGAAGGTTAAAGTTTGAGAATTTTATTTTATTTCCATGGTGGTTTATGATTAGATTATATCACTTATTTTTGTTAAATAGGTCATACAAGTTGATCAGTCATTAACAGGCCTAATGGTGCAGACAGTGAGAAACCCATGCAGAAGTGAGAAGTTGATTAGGGATGTGTTATCATGGATTAGGGATGAATAAAAGTGCATGGATATGTTTTTAAATAAATTTAATACATGGTAATGTTATATATATGTTTTTAAGGTTAGTGGATATGATAAAAATGTTTCTCATAAGTTGACTTGTCTAGTTCAGATGAGACAATGTGATATAAGGTTGTGAGATTGGTTTGCAAGACCAATATTGCCATATGACCATGTTATATTTATATATAATATTTTTATAATGATATTATAAGATAATAAAAATGTATTTAAAGTCTCTTAAATTTTTTACATAGATTTTTAAGGTTAAAATCACCCTGAGTGGTCTTCAAGGCAAGCTGGCAGTTTTAGGTAAGCAAGTTGCAATGATGAGTTTAAGGATTTATGTCCTGAGCTAAAGTATCTAATGCACATGATGTTTTTTTTGGTAAATTTATGTCTATCCATAATTTGAATAATGTTTTAGAGTTATTTAAAGTGATTGGAATAGTAAACCCAAAATGGGTTGATTGGTTCAAGTTTGACTATGTACTAAAGATAAAAGATTGGTTTGCAAGACCAATATAAGACATTAGAGTATTTATACTTGAGAATGATATAGATATGTCAAATAATATATTTAATGTGTCATATTTCATATTAATTATTCTTTTGTTTGTTTAATATCAAGTTTTCATGATTATTTTTTGAAGTTAGTTGACAGTCCTAAGTAGGCTACTTGTAGAGAAGGGTTTAAGTACTTTTGCCCTGAGTTGTGAAGTCTAAAGCATATGGTGATGAACATGAGGTCATGTATATTTTTTATATGTGACTTTTGACATGGTTGATTGTCAAAATTGTGTTTTTGCTTTAGTTTTTTAAGACAAACTTTTTGAGTGTGCACAAGCCTAATTGTGAACAGTACTAATGGCGTGTTTAAAGTGGTGGTTGGAGCTAAAAAGTATTTTGGAACCTAGATGAGATTATCAGGGGTATATTTGAGTTTAATATGATATTTTAATATCATGTGAAGTATTTTAAATTTCTCCAAGGGAGGAAAAGTGTAATGTGTCCTAAATAAACCTAATGGGATTAAGTCTTCATGAGACCTAAAGGTGAGATAAGGCCTAATTAAAGTAAGTCAGACCTAAAGGGACTCAAAGCACATTTTATCCATGTTTATTATATATCCTAATATAAATTACATGACTGACCTAAGAAGGTAAGAATTCTTGGATGACTAAGAAGGATATGTACAAGAGACTTGTATAAATACTAGGTAATTTTAGGCTTATTATGGGGATGAAGTGTATGCGCAAAAAGAATAACATATTACAGAGTATAATAAGGTATTTTAGATCATCAGAGGAGTATAAAGTATCAGTTATGAACATTTTACAAAGGTTGTGTGTATGAAAATCAAGGATATATGCCCTAATCAAGTCAAGAAGAGTATTAGTCGAGCAAAGAAGCCTAGAAGGCAGTTTGAGAGGGTTTGAAGAGAGAAAAAAGTTGAAGGAGGAGATCATAATCTATTATAAGAGAAACAAAGTGTTTTAAATGTGATCAAGGGTTTTAGGTGGTTGAGTTTAAATTGATCCATTTAAGGGTTTGTTGCCTCCTTGCAAGTGGGTGCTTGTTAAATCCTAGTTGAGTTAGTGCTTAGCTAGTTGGGATTGGTGCTCCATATGAAGTTGGTACTTCACTAAAGTTGGTATTTGTCTTATACGACTATAGTCTATTTGTAGATATTATTGGTTATATTGTGTTTTTATAAAAGTTGTGTTATATTGTGTTCTTATATAAGTTGTATTATATTGTGTTCTTATATAAGTTGTGTTATATTGTGTTCTTATATTTCATGCTTGAATAAATGTTCATGAATGCTTAAGTGAAATTGACAAGAAATTTTTTAAATACTTATTCACCCCCCCCTCTTAGTAATCTTTCTTCCAACATTTAGTATCAGATCCTAGTCCTTTGAAGTAGGTCTAGAAGCCTAAAGGAGATCCTAGAAGTAAGGATGGCTAGTAAGCAAGCTTAAGGTGGTTTCTCTACTAGTAAGGCTCTGTTATTCAATGGATCTAATTATGCCTTTTATAACATCAAGATGAATATGTATTTGATGTATCAAGGGCATGATATTTGGTAATTAGTTGTGGATGGCTATAATGTTCCTCCTATTCCACCAACTGATTCATCAGGTAAGAAGGCTAGTGAAAACAACTCCAAGGTAATGAATGACATTCTTTGTGGCCTATCAAATGTAGAGCTTGCAAAGGTGATGCACTCCGTATCATCTAAAGAGATATGGAAAAAAATTAAGAACATATATGAAGGAGGCACCAAGGTAAAGATGTCCATGTTGTATACCCACAAGAGATAATTTAAAAGTCTGAAGATGAAGGAAGATGAAACTATTGAATCCTACCTATTGAAGGTTGATGAAGTTGTCAATGTCATTAAAGGATTGGGAGAAGAAGTGAAAGAGTCTATAGTTGTTCAAAATTTATTAAGATCACAAACTTCTAAGTTTGATTCTAAAGTGTCTGTAGTAGAAGAGATGCATGATCTGGACAAGTTAGAGATGGATGGGCTTCATGGCATCTTGACTGCCTATGAGATGAGAACAAATGAAGACCTCCCAATAAGGAAGCAAATTTAAAAGTTGAGAATAATTCAAAATCTAATAAGATCAAGTATGAGGTATGTTTAGATGTTGATGATGATCAACTAATAGCCATGTTTGCAAGGAAATTGAGGTTTGGCTCAGGTAAGTATAAGGGTAAGTTACCCTTTAAATGTTTCAACTATGGCAAGATTAGTCACTTTGCATCCAACTATCCTAACAAGGATAAATTTGATCATAATGAAGAACATGATGAACATCATGGAAATGACAAGAAGGCTCATAAGCCTAACAAAAACAAGGAGGAGTTCATGATGTATGAAGGTAGGAAAGGAACTTTTAAGAACAAGAGAAGCTTCTATACTAAATAAGATAACTCTTTTGATGTAAGTGACTCAAGTACATTTGATAGTCATGATGGCAGTAATAAACTTAAACATGAAAATAATGAAACCTTATTCATGGTCATATAATCAAACAATGAGGGTTACTCAAATGGGAAAGGCCTTATGATTGATGTAGAATTAGATGAAAAAGAAGTTAAAGTGAACCTTGAGGCAGAATTAGTGAGTGCCCTAGAGGAATTGAAGTTCCAAAGAAGAAAAAGTTAGAAATTAAGATCATTGGTTAAGGAATATGAGGATCAAATTGACTTGTTTGAGGAGAGATTGACTAACACTTCCAAGGAGTTGTTGACCATTTTTTGCATGACTAGTTTATGTTTTCCCTTTGGCTCTTTTGCCTTAGCCTGTCAGGCTTTGTTTTTCCTCAAAAGTTCCCTTTAGAAGGTTTTTGAATGGCCTTTCTTGCCACACCTTCTTCCCAAGTGTCCCTTCAGACTTTTCTAAAGGGCACTTTTCTTCCCAAGTGTCCCTTTGGACTTTTTTGAAGGGCACTTTGTCTTTGGAAATGCCATTCAAAAAAGTTTTGAAGGGACCTTTTGCCTTCCCCAAGTGTCCTTCGAGAAAAATTCTCGAAGGAACTAGCCATTGCCTTTCAGGCAAAATCCTCAAAACAATTCCTTCAAACAAATTGTCTGAAGGAATTACTTTAGGAAAATTGCTTGAAATAGTAAACCCGACCCAATGGATCCCCATGATGTGCCACAAGACATCAACTTTAATACATCCCACTAGCCATTGGGGTGTAAAGATGACGTGTTGTAAGAAGTCAAATTTAGGGTGGCCAACTAGTCATTGGGGTACAAAGATGACATGTTGCATGACATCAAATTTAGGGTGGTGAACTAACCATTGGGATTCAAAGACATGATGTGCCATAGGATGTCAAATTTAGGGTATCCAACTAGCTATTGGGATTCAAAGACATGACGTGTCATAAGACATCAAATTTAGGGTGGCCAACTAGCTGTTAAGGAGCAAGTAAGAAGTAAAGTCACTTAGAAAACTCAAATGACTCTGCAGTGCAAATCAGGTTTCTCAACAAGCTTTGCTTATGACTTTTATAAGTAGAAAAAATTTAAGAACCTGAAAGAGCAAGTAAGAAGTAAAGTCACTTAGAAAATTTGAATGACTCTGTAGTATAATTGGATTTTCTAACAAGATTTACGTATGACTATTATAAGTAAAAGCAATCGAAGAACCCAAAAGGGCAAAGATAGTGCAAATTGGGTTTCCAAACATGCTTGACTTATAGGTTTATAAGTAAAGCCATTCAGAAGGCCTGAATGGGTCTATAGTACAAAACACAAGAGCTTTCAAGAGGAATCTAAAATTCACAGCAATGATCTGAGCCATTTCTTATGGAGGGTCATCTCACCAATGATTTTGTAGTGATCCTAGTCATTTCAAGAGGGCGAATCAAAGAGAAGGACAAACTCCAACTGAATGAGAGAATAACTAAAATCAGTTTCACAAGGATGGTGACTGCAAATTATTTTGGAGGCTTCTATTTTGGCACCCAAGATATCTCTCTTCTCTCCCTCTTTTGTTATAAATAGGACCCTTGGGCTCTTGTTTTATCATCCACAAATGGTATGGTGAAACCCTACTAGAATTTTTTGCCATTTTCTTGCATTTGAGCAAAGAAGCATAAGCCTATTTTCTTTCTAAGTTCTATACATTTGCCTAGGCATACAAAAGACATAGAGTGATAGCAAGTGATGTTTTATCCTTTTATTCTGTATCCTTCATGCTTTTAAGCAAAGAGTTGATCCAACAGGCCATGTAGAGTACATTCTATTTGTGTGAGATTTTACACGTGTAAACCTTTTTTGGACTATACAGGTTATCTTTTCCAATTATTTACCTTGTGTGATCTCATTCATTTTATCTCTACATTGAATATAGGGCATACATGTGGATACTAATTCTTGGTGTATCACCATTTTAGACTAGGCTTTTCATTTATGCAAACTTCTGACTCTTTTCACTCATACAAACTAGTTCAATAGTTTTATTGCACAAGAAGCTAATATAGGGAGCTAGCCCTTTCAACCTAGAGGTTCATTTCCACTTATAGGCACACCCATAAGCCTGGCAATGTCCCAACATTGCCCAAATCTAGAGGAGGCCTAAACAACCATCTTCTAGGGTGCAAGATTTGGAGACAATAGTTTTGGCATGCCTAGTGAGACTCGAATTATTGCTAAGTCAAGGTGAATGTTGGTCTTGATAGGTCTAAGTAGTAGAAATACCCCTAACCCAACATTTGGTGACTCCAAAAGGGTGTGAATCCCTAGTTCTAGACCAAGCTTTATACATTATCCTACATGGTCCTCAGAAGGTCCTTAATATTTTATGACCAATCCCATTTAGTTGAAGCTTTTCCTGAAGAACAACACCCTAAACCACTCCTAGCCCTATTAAATCCTTGGCAAGGAGGTTTTGGGGAAGAAGCAGAAGAGGTTGAAGAAGTTCAAGGAGAGGAGGAAGTTGAAGAAGAAGAAGAAATAGATGATCATAGATGAAGAAGAGAAATGGGGGAAAGGTGAGAGATAGATAAACATCAACCCTTCCCTACTTTTAATACCTAAAACCCAATAAAACTTCCTACATATGACCCCATCCATCCAAATACTACCAAAAATCTTCCTAGTTTCAATAGAGAGGGTCCTATTACCCCATTTGAACATATTAGAGACATCTCTAATTTATATAATTTCCATAGTGTTACTAGAACCAACATAGCCATTAGGCTACTTGCTATGTCTTTAAAAGGCAAATCACTTGACTAGTATAAAACATTGGAGGGGGGTTGCATTACAAGTTGGGATGGTTTTGGAGACCTATTAGTGATAAGATTTGAAAATAAGAGTGAGCATGCTTCCCTAATACATTAACTGGATGTAATAAAACCATGGTATATGCTACCACCAATCATAAGACCTCCTCCTAGCTTTGTGTTCCCAACATACCTCAAAGGGATTGGTATTGATGTTGCTGTTATGTTACAGTCAATGGGAGGATTCACTCTTCCAAGTGCATATGAGTTAGCAATTGAAACTGAGCATAGATTGATTTAAGATAGAAGACTCCCTCCAAGAGTTTTCATGCCTTTTGAAGCTCCAATCATGTCACAGGTTCCTAATGCCAATGTGAATCCAAGAGCCTTTCCTAAGAAGGTGGATAACATTGTAGACAAGGATGAAGATATCAAATCATTAAGAGCTTAGCTTAAGCAAGCTCAATATCAAGCAAGTGCTCCTCTTAATGCACAATACTATCCTCAATAAGGATATAGAGCTCCATCCTAATACAATTATCAAGGGAGAGGAAAAAATCAATAAGGTTGCAGTAGGTAGTCCAATGCATATAATCCAAATTCTACTCCTCTGGTAAAGGCTATTATTCCAGTTCATGCAAATCTTGTGCAAGGAGAAGATCATGTGGACCAATGGGGGCAGCCTCAAGGTTAGTTTACAAATGATGATAAAGGAACCAGCTATGATTTGACTACATAAGAGGAAGCTACTCCTTACATGATAGCATAAGAATCATGTCCCAGCCAAAGGGATAATCATGGAGAAGGTAGCAGCCCAAGTGTGGGAATGATGAATTTTTAAGAAAAGGATGATCTTGTGTTGACTCAAGGCATGTCAATTGTAGCCAATACAAGGGCCAAAAAGAGAGTATTGGGAGAGGGCCTAGAGCCATGAATAGTTCTAAGTGATTCTTCTCCAAGGCCATAAAGTGCCAATTAAAGTGTTGTACCTTATACAAGCCATGTTCCTCAACAAAATTAGATTGTAAATATAGTTGCCAAGATTGTAACATAGTAGGCTACAACTCATTTATTACCATCAAAAATGTAGGAAAATTTTAATACTCCATCTCTAAATATCATGGACTCATTAAATAGCACTAAGACAAGCATATCTCTTTGGGAGGTTTAACATATACCTAGTCAAAAGGAGATTTTGCAAGAGCAATTAGCAAGCATGCAGGTGGTTCCTCAATCTTTAAGGCATCATAGTGTGGCTCTCATAAATTCTCCAAATCATCTTTTGGATCCTTCCACTAAATCTAAAAATCCTCCACCCTTATACCTCACACTCATTGTGGGAGATAAGTTGGTCCATAATTGTATTGTGGATAGTGGAGCAAGCATCACTATTATGCCTAAAGTAGTGGCTGATAAGTTGGGTTTAAACTATGAGCCACATAGTAAAGGTGTGTTGTAGTTGGATGGAACTCTAGCCAAGATGGTAGTACTGGTCAAAGGTCTAAAAGTGTTTTTACATGGCTTCCCAAGCTTCCCTATCATGCAAGATATTATGGTGGTGGACTTTCCAGCACACTTAGCTATATGCTTGTCTAGGGACTTTACGGCCAAGATAGGAGGATACCTTTCTAATGATTGGTCCTTTCTAGCTTTCAAGACAAGGTATGGAACCAAGGTAACCATAAGGACTCAACCCTTAGCAAGGTTCCACATTGAGCCATACTTAGAGACAATGACAAATCAAAACTGTCTAATCAATAAAGAGGAGGAAACAATCCTGAATAGTGAAACATCTTCTCCTTTTGAAGGTATTTTTGACCTCTATCTTGACAAGTACAACACTGAAACACATGGCCTTGATCCTTACACTTTCATTGAAGAAATTGATTTGGGAGATTACTGCATGCATGAGGAGAACATCTTAATTCCTTCACTCACCAATGAAGATTATGAGCTTGATGGCATGTGGGAAATGTTCTTTAATGGTTCAAGGAGAAAAGTAGGCACAGGAGCTGGTGTCATTTTGGTTTTCCCATCAAATAATCATTACTAATCTTCTTATAGGTTTCACCTCAACTACACTTGCAACATGATGAAATATGAAGGCTTAGTTCATGGTCTCTAATGGGTAAAGAAGAGAGGAATCAAGCTTTTGAAAGTCTATGGAGATAGTGAGCTAGTCATTCATCAAGTGAGAAGTCAAGGTATAGCCAAGAACCCCTTGATCAAGTCATACAAGCATATGGTATGGAGTCTACTTAAGGATTTTGATGCCTTCAACATCTAGCCCATACCAAGAAACTTGAATAGGCATGCTAATAGATTGGCTATAATTGGAGCACATTTTGACTTAGTTCCTGATGTTGAACAAGAGAAAGATCAATCCCATATCAAGATCATAATCAAAACTTCCATTCTGTATAATGAAGTGTCATGGAAAGTGTTTGAAAGTGATAAACACATTGCACACTTCTTGTAAAATGAGGCAGGCTTCTCTTCAAGAAATCAAAAGAAGTTGCATGATCATTATGAAGAGTAGATTATACAACTGAAGATAAATAGAACACCCAAGGAGATGATTACCTTGGAGAGTGTCTTCAACAAGGATGATCAAAATAAAAACCAAAGAATGAGCATGTCAACAAAATAAGAGAACTATGAGAGAGTTCTGATTTTCAAGGATAAACTTTTGAAGATTGACAAGGCTTGTTTTCAGCCAAAAAGGCAAAGAGTTTCATGACATATTTGTTTAGGAATATAAGGACTTGAAGGGATTCAACCCAAGTCTAACTCATCACACCATTGAGTTGGAGCATAGATCTAAACCGATAAGACAAAAACAAAGGCCTATTAACCCCAAGGTAGAACTCATGAAGAAAGAGCTGACCAAATTGATTGAGTCTAGGATTATCTTTCCTATCAAGCACTCAACTTAGGTAGACAACCTTGTGCCAGTTCAAAAGAAGAATGGAAAAATCAAACTTTGTATGGATTTTCATGATCTAAACAAAGTGTCTCTCAAGGATCATTACCCACTCCCTTCCATGGAACAAATTCTACAAGTTATTTAAAGTTCTCAATGTTTCTCAATTCTTGATGGTTATTCAAGTTATAATCAAATATTGGTAAATGAAGGGGATCAATTCAAGACAACCTTCACCATAAAGTGGGGGACTGTTGCCTACAAGAAGATGCCATTTGGTTTATCTAATGCTAGAGCTACATTTCAAAGGGTAATGGACATGGTTTTCAAAAGTTTGATCAATAAATTTTTGCTTGTTTACCTTAATGATATAACCATTTTTTCAAAGGATGTTGTTGATCATATGGGACATCTAAGGAAAGTGTTTGAGAAGTGTAGAGAGTATGGCATATCCCTCAATCCAAAGAAGTGCATCTTTGTTGTCCATGAAGGCAAGCTTTTAGGTCATGTTATTTCAAAAGAAGGCTTATCTATTGACCTCGAAAGGATTGAAGCTATTCTAGGCTTGTCTTTGCCTCAACACAAGAAAGGGCTACAAAGTTTCTTGGGAAAAATTAACTTTGTAAGGAGGTTTATCCCAAACTTTTCAACTGTGGTAAAGCGTATCATAGCCATGCTAAAAAAGAACCAAGTTTTTACTTGGATAAAGGAAGGTAAAGAAAAATTTGAGGCAATCAAGCAAGCAATTGTAGCATCTCCTACTCTCTTAAATCCAAATTTTGCTAAGGATTTCATTCTTTATACTTTTTCTAACCTTGACACAATCTTAGCCATGATTATGCAAAAGAATGATGAGGATGTTGAGTAGCCAATTGCTTTCTTCAACCAAGGCTTAGAAGACTACAAAGTAAGATATTCTTTTGTTGAGAAGTAAGATTTAACCATCATTAGAGGCTTGAAAAAGTTTAGGAATATGGTTTCCAACAACAAGATCCATGTCATGGTCTCCCATCCTAGCACCAAGGAGTTTCTCCTAAGCAAGGATCTCAATGAAAAGAGAGCTGGATGGATCACAAAGGTGATGGAATATGACATTGACATCAAGGTAACCAGCCTAGTAAGAGGAAGATGTTTATGTGACCACTTAGCATTTGACTTTCAAGATCCAAAAGAGCAAGCCTCGGTGAACCAAGTTCAAGACCAACCAACTGATCAAATGCAAAATCAAATTTGTACACAAGACATCATTGGTTTTCTTCAAAATGGTGAGTGTCCCAATGGCTTGAATAAATCTCAAAGAAGGTATTTTAGGTTGTAGGGTATTCCTTATTGTCTTGTGGATGGCATTGTCTTTAATAAGGATGTGAGAAATATGTTGCTAAGATGCATTAACAATGACAAATTTGATATGCTACTAGAAAAGTTCCATAATGGTGCAAATGGTGGTCACTTCTCTCCTAGAATAATAGCTGCAAAAATAATGAGAGCTAGTTACTATTGGCCTAGTCTTTTTAGGGACTATTATCATTGGTCTAAAGTTTGTCCTCAATGTGATTTCTTTGTTGGCAAACAAAAACTTGTTTCCCTTCCATTAAATCCTATCCAAGTGGACCAACCTTTCATGTAATGGGGCCTTGACTTGATTGGCATGATCAACCCTCCATCAAGTGCTAGACACAAATGGATATTGATTGTTATAAACTACTTCACAAGATGGGTAAAGGCTATTACTTTTAAGGAAGAAAATGAAAATGCCATCTTGGATTTCTATGACAGCATTATAACAAGGTTTGGAGCTCCTCATGTCATCATCTCAAATAATGCACTTGCTTTCATAAGTGCTAAAACTTTTGATTGGGTAGCAAAGAGTGGAGTTCATTTGAGTACTTCATCTAACTACTACCCTCAAAGTAATGGATTGGCTGAGTCTACCAACAAGAACCTCATAAAGATCATCAAGAGGATGTTGGAAACTAGTCAAAGAGCATGGCATAACAAGATAAAGATAACCTTATGGGCAGATAGAATCACTCCCAAGAAGTCAATTGGTAATTCTCCCTTTGTACTTGTTTATGAGAAAAAAGCTAGGTTGTCCATATCATAAGAGTTCCCTACCTTGGAACTTGCACAACAGCTATAATTACTTGAAAACACTCCCATGGAGGTCAAATTGATAGAATTAATGCAACTACAAGAGGCAAGAGATGATGCACACAAATCTTTGGAACACCATCAAGTTCTCATGAATAAATCCTTTGACAAAAGGGCAAGGGCAAGAATGTTCAAAGAAGGTGACTTGGTCTTGAAATGGGATGAAGATAGAGCAAAGCCAGGCAAACATACAAATTTTGATACTTTGTGGAGTGGTCCTTACATCATCGGCAAGTGCAAGCAAAGAAACTCTTTTTAGCTATCCAAAATGGATGGAGAAGAGTTGCCTATTCTAGTGAATGGAATCTATTTAAATCCTTAATTTTGACCCTTACTGGCCATATCTTGTGTATACATTATTTTGGTGTGTTTTTTCTCCCTAAGTGCTTTGGAGCACAGTGTTTCCCTTTCTGGTGTTTTCTTTCTTTTTATTGGTTGTGTGTGTCTCTCCAACTTGTGTGTTTAGACATGGCTTGCTCTTTCAACTCTTGTTTACCTTGCGTGACTCCATGCCCAATGGAAGGATTTAGGCAACTAGTATTATGACATAGCAGGCATGTCTCCCCTAGAAATCACTAGAATGTTGACCATTTTTTGCATGACCAGTTTGTGTTTTCCCTTTGGCTCTTTTGCCTTAGCCTATCGGGCTTTGTTTTTCCCCAAAAGTGCCCTTCAAAAGGTTTCCAAAGGGCCCTTTTTGCCTTGCCTTCTTCCCAAGTGTCCCTTTAGACTTTTCTAAAGGGAACTTTTCTTCCAAGTGACACTTCAGAAAAGTTTTGAAGGGAACTTTTCTTCCCATGTGTCCCTTCAAAAAATTTTGAAGGGCACTTTGTCTTTGGAAATGCCCTTCAAAAAAGTTTTGAAGGACCATTTCCTTTGGAAATACCCTTCAGAATTTTTTGAAGGGACCTTGTGCCTTCCCCAAGTGTCCTTTGAAACTTTTTTGAAGGACGCTTTCCCAAGTGTCTTTCAGGAAAAGTTCTTGAAGGAACTAGCCATTACCTTTCGAGAAAAATCCCCGAAAGAAATCCTTTAGAAAAATTGTCTGAAGGAATTACTTCAATAAAATTACCTGAAATAATAAACCCAACCTAATGGATCCCTATGATGTGCCAAAAGATGTCAAGTTTAATACAAGCCACTAGCCATTAGGGTACAAAGTTGATGTGCCATATCATGTCAAATTCAAGGTGTCCAACTAGCCATTGGGGTGCAAAGATGATGTGCAAATCAGGTTTCCCAACATGCTTGAATTATAGGTTTATAAGTAAATTCATTCAAAAGACCCAAATGGGTCTATAGTGCAAAACATAGGAGCTTTTAGGAGGAATCTAATGTTCATAGTAGTGATCCAAGCCATTTCTTATGGAAGGTCATCTCACCATTGATTTTACAGTGATATTGGTCATTTCAAGAGGGCAAATCAAAGAGAAGGACAAACTCTAACTGAGTGAGAGAATAGCTAGAATTAGTTTCGCCAAGATGGTGATTACAAACCATTTTAGAGGATTCTATTTTGGTTCCTAAGAGATCTATCTTCTCTCCCTCTTTTTTCTATAAATATGACCCTTGGGCTGTTGTTTTATCATCCACAGATAGTATGGTGGAGCCCTGCTATAATGTTTTGCCATTTTCTTGCCTTTGAGCAAAGAAGCATAACCCTATTTTTTTTCTAAGTTCTAGACATTTGCTTGGGCATGCAAGAGACATAGAGTGACAACAAGTGATGTTTTATCATTATTTTATCTATCCTTCATGATTTTGAGCAAAGAGTTGATCTAATAGGTCATATAGAGTGTATTCTAGCTATGTGAGATTTTGCAAATGTGTAACCCTTTTCTGGACTATACAGGTTGTCTTTTCTAGTTATTTACCTTGTGTGATCTCATTCATTTTGTCTCTACATTGAAATACTTATGTTGGGATCTTCTAGAGCTTTAATTATATATTATATTCTATTGTATTATGCATAAGTATAGGGCATACATGTGGATACTAATTCTTGGTGTATCACCATTTTAGACTAGGCTTTTCATTTATGAAAACTTCTGACTCTTTTCACTCATACAAACTGGCTCAATAGTTTTATTGCACAAGAAGCTAATACAGGGAGTGAGCCCTTTCAACCTAGAGGTTCATTTCCACTTATAGGCACAACCACACGCCTAGAAATGTCCCAACAATGCCCAAATCTGGAGGAGACCTAAACAACCATCTTCTAGGGTACAAGATTTGGAGACAACATGAGTATGATGAAATCATCAATCAAATAGAATCACAAATGGAGATAGTTAATGCAAGCTCAAAGGCTAAAGAGGAAGAGTGCATAAGGTATGAAATTGAAGTGAAATCCTTAAAAGATGAGTTGGATCAAGCATCTAGTAAGGTGAAGACCTTTGTGAAGTTTTAAAAGAGCACTAAGGCTCTAGATGACATCTTGAGTAGTCAAAAGTCTGCAAGTGACAAGACAGGTCTTGGTTTCAAAGATGATCAAAAGGTGGAAGCTCAAGTCAAGGAGAAGGATATTGAAGATAAGAAGGTCAATATGAAAAGACATATCAAACATCTTAATGATATGAGGTATGCTATTTCATTCAATGGTTACTATTTTATATGCAGATAGTTTAGTCATAGAGCAAGGGAGTGTAAAAGACCCTCTAAGAATGAGTCCTCATAGGATTATGGAAGGAGTCATAGTTCACATCGGTCAAATGGTATGTATAAGATGGTTTGCTACAATTTTTATAATGTAGGACATATTTCAATATTATGTCCTAACAAAGTTAGAAGATCATCAAGTCAAAATAGGAGGTTTGAAGCCCCTAGAGTGCAAGAAAGAAGGCAAATAAATGTATGGAAACCAAAGATAGTGAAGATAAGTCATGATTAATATACAAGCTTAAGTGGATTACTTTCTATGATAGAGCATGTTTCAAAGTGAAATCAAGTCAAGAATGCATGTTATCAACTCACATTGATGATCAAATGGTTGATGAAGAGGTCAAGCCTATATTGTAAATCAATCCTAAAAGGATACTAAAGGATATTCAGTATTGTGAGAGCACAGAGATCTGAGAATCTCATAAGCTTGAGTTATTTTAGTGCCATAAGGAAAGAGGTGACTCCATTAGGCTTCATGGAGACACTTTTCAGTTTAAAAAAGCATGGTATATGCTTGGTTTGAAGGGGAACTATTTAAGTTATTGACTAAGTTTGATCTATGTTGAAATGGTCTTGTAATTTGAGTTCATTTTGAAGGAGGTGTGCATGGATTAAGGTGGAGAATGTTGACTTAATTATTTATATTTATTATGTTGAACTCTTTCTATAATTAAGGTGTGATTTTAGATGATAATTATGAAAGACCTTTGTCATTGATGTCAAAGCGGAGGGAAAGTCCAATAAGGAAGATTGACTAGACTAGGGGAGGTAAGAGTGATCAGTTTGAAGGATGTTTTTCCATCAATGACAAAGGGGGAGTTTGTTGAGAAGTGTTTTCATTGATGTAAATGTTGATTTCATTTTATTTCAAGGTTGATGTCATTGATGTCAATGTGTATATGGTGAAGATACATGGTGAATGATCTGTGAGGTATGAATTTGTATGCCTGATGTGACAAGGAAGCCATGTGACAAGAGAGAATTTTAAGGAAACCTAATGTCTCTATATTTATAAATAATTTAAAAAAAACCTAATGATTCTTATAAATTTTATTTCAAGATTCAGGTTGAAGTAAGCATGATTGAGTACTAGTCCTTGAGTATAAGGTGTCTTGAGAAGCCTAGTCATAACAAGCATAGTCATATCATGAGCATGTGCATGATGAGCATGAATATGTATGTGTAGAGGTATGATATTATCTATTAATCATGAAATTAATGTGAACAAGGTGAATACTCATCAAGAAGTGTTTCAAGGTCAGTTGTCAAGCTTCAAATACTTGAGAAGCCTAGTCATGACACTGGTCATTGTATGAAGAGATCTTGTGAGAAGATATGAGCTTAGTGGCCTAGTGAGATGGATGCATAGAGGCATAAGAGGTTATATTAGGTTGTTTTTATCATGTATATGAGGCATTGTAACACTCGTGATAGTATCAAAGTGAACCTCTAGGGGTAGGACCTATAGACCTAGCATGCAACTAGACTAGTTATATACCCTGCCTGACCTAATGAGGTGTCATGAGGTATTGCCAAGGCATATGTAGAATTTATGGAAGTCATTGAGCATGTTAAGAGGTTTTATGACATTTATATAAAGTTTTTATAGCTTGGGCAGTGGCTATAAGGTCAATTTCAAGGCCTAATGTGACTTGTAGGTCAAGATGTAGAGAGCAAAGAGCGAGATAATGGCCAGATGAGGTATCAGGATTAGTTTCCAAGACAAGTTTGAGTATGTGAGAATTAATATAAGTGTGATATGTTTTTAAATCATGTTCACAAATTTTTAAGTCATGGTTTTCAATAAAAGGAATGATTTTTTTTTTGAGGTCTCTCATGTGCACAAAATGAAGGGTTCTCAACCTGAGGAATTTCAAGTGATGATTGGAACATGTAACCTATACATAAGAAGCTATGATATTCATGGTATATGTAGAAGGGTTATATCTCAAAATTTAAATCATTATCTTCTATAATGTGGGGAAAAGATTTATGAATGATCGCTAAGACTAGAAGATTGTCTAAACCCTCAAAGAACCCTAATAATGACCTAATATGAAAGAGGTTGCTTTAAAGTGTTCAAAATGGATTGGAATGACTATAAAAACTATTTTAAAATGTATCCAACTCTTCCAATCACCTATAGGTGTGAATTTTTTGTCAGGTGAGTGAGTGGACCCTATAAGAAAGGTCTTATTTCTCAAAGGTTTTATTGTAGTAGTCAGAGTTGACCAAGTCAAAGTTTATAAATGGATGAAGGTTGAAGCTTGAGACTTGTATTTTATATCCATGGTGGTTTATAATTAGGTTATATCCCTTAGGGGTGTTAAACTAGTCATACAAGTTAACCTTTTGCTAACATGCCTAATGGTGAAAATAATGAGAAACCTAGGTAGAAGTGATAAGTTAATTAGGGATGTCTTATCATGGATTAGGGATGAATCCAATTGCATTGAGAATTTTTTCAAGACTTTTAAGACATGTTCATGTTGGATAGATGTTTTAGAGGTCAGTGGATATGATGAAAATGTTGCTCATAAGTTGACCTGTCTAGTTCATATGAGACAATGTGATAAAGGTTGTGAGATTGGTCTACAAGACCAATATTGCCATATGAACATGTTATATTTATATCTAAGATTTATCTAATGATCTTATAATATCATCAAAATATATTTAAAGTCTCTGAAAGTGTCTGCATATATGTTTAAGGTCAAAATAACCATAACTGGTCTTCAAAGCAAACTGGCAGTTTTGGGTAAGCAAGTTGTAATGATGAGTTTAAGGCTCTATGTCCTGAGCTAAAGTACTTAATGAATGTGATGTTATTTTTTGGGACATGTATGTCCTATCCATACTTTGAATAAGTTTTGAGAGTTGTGATCTAAAATTTTAACTCAAAGGAGGAGGTTAGTATAGAGTTAGTCTCAAAAACAATGAAAAATGAACTCACTAACAATCTAACATACTTTAGGCATGATCATGGGGGGAGCATAATAAATAAACAAAATGAGAACTCAAAAAAACATGAAAGGAAATGAGAAATATAAACATAAAAACACAAATTCCTTACCAAATCCTTGATAGCTCCAAATGGTAATTTGGCTGGCTTGCTCGGTTTATGCATAAGAAGTCTTCATCAATGATATATGGCTAACATCATCTCCTCTATGCATCATTGTTGAATGCTTGGATTGATTTATGGCTTGATTGAATCAATGGCTTGATGGCTTTGGCTCAATTTTAGCATTATAACACTGGGCTTTTAGCTTCATGAATCTATTCTTGCATTATAACTCTACTTTGATTGAGCTCCCTAAATGAAGAGCTCTAAGCTTGCTTTTATAGGCTTTCAAATCCCTTAGAATAGGTTAAATCTAAACATGGTTGAGTTTATTAACTTTGGTTGAGTTTGGCATATTCCTATAATATTTTCTTAGATATTTTCCAAAAGTGACAACTCATAAAGGTAATGAGTGTGCTCTAGGATGTTCTAAGATGCTCTAGAATTTCCTTTTTAGTATTTGATTTAATTAATTTATTAGCTCATGGGTGAACTCAAATAGGATTTGAAATTGATTTAACTTGCTAACTGATTTTGATTAGGGTGTGCAAGTTAATTAATTTTTTTTAGGCATTTGGTTGTTTGTTTGATTTTAGTTAATTTAATGTGTGTATTTGCCTTGTTTAATTGATTTAATATGCCAAATTGATTCAATGTAAGGTTATGAATACAAATTCAAGAATAGTATAAATTCTTAGGTTAAATCTTCAATGATTGGTAAGAATTGGTCTAATAGTCTGATGCAAAGCCATTGGTGGCTAAATTTACATGTCTACAATTTGCCCCTATTTAGGAAGATGTTGCAAGTTGTAAGCATAGTAATGTCTTCTCAAAGAATAAAATGGTTTTTTATGCTTACGACTGCAATGGTAATGATTGAAATGTAGCTACCCCCTTAAGGGAGTGGTTGGCAAGTGGGTCGGTAAATGGTCCCTTGAAAGAAAGAAACAAAATGAGGGGACCAAATAAATGAAGATGATGGGGTGACAACACAATAATTCATCTAAATTTGGGCAAAATCACTGAGAAATTCAAGTGGGATCGTGTATAATGGTTTACCCAAAGGCAATTATAATCATTATACCCTGATAGTGACAATGTGGTATGATAACACAATGATTTGCCCCAGCAAGCGATATAATCATTGAGAAGATGGAGCTGCCCCAATTAGGACAAACAAATAAGAAAGGAAATTGGTGATAACATAATGATTTGCCCCAACAGGTGATATAATCATTGAGAATGCATGTGGGATGGTGTATAGTGTTGTGCAGTATACCTCGATTATGAAAAACATGATTAATGGCTGATGATTGATAACTTGATATAAAGGATAAAGATGAATTGGGACAACTTGCTAGTAGGGAGATGCTCATTCAAACTAAAAAAGGTTGAAATTATTTTGTTACTTAATTACTCTATTTGGGATATGATTGGGATTGGATTGGATTTATATTGATGTCAGTGTTGAGGAGATGGTGATGCTACATTGATGTTGTAGACCTCTCAAAGCTAATTTTTGTTGTAACATTTGATGGTAGGCCTCATGATAGAACACCATGGGGGCTTGGCCAAAATATGCATAAGGAATGACTCCCGATATCCAATACTCAATGAAAAATAATGCATCAATGATAAAAACTATGATGACAATTTAAACATTTGAATATGTATAGATTCAAGAATAATGTGCAAGGAATCACCCAATGAACATACATAGACTAAATCAAGGCCATAGTGCTGAAAGCAAATAAACAGGCACACAAACAAATAAACAAAATAGACAAATAAAGAAACAATCAAGATAAACAAAGAAACAAATAAGTGTTAGTCCTTATGTTAAGTATAAACAACACGATGAACATTACCCCTAAAAACTAGGTGATAACTAAACAAATAAACAAGATGGGGGAATAGAAGATACTAGCCCATAATAGTTGATCATTTGTTGAGTAGGACGTGCATCTCCACAATAGTCAATCATGTAAATTACTAGCCCACACCTCATCTGAATAGTTGTTCTATTAAGAACTGGTTGTAGATTCGGATGCCAATAATATTGTTGTGATCTTCTTTGGTCATTGATTATGTTTCCTTCAAACATCAAGCCAAGATATCTTTGTAGCCTCTGCAAAGGAAAGTATGACCATAGATGGTAAAGATGGATAAATGTTGGATGGTAGGTTTGAATGAAAAATGTAATGATGGAGGATAATGGAATGAATAATGGATGGGATAAAAATGAAGATCAATATTTTTAGGCACATATAATGTTATTGATTCTAGATTCAACATAAATTTGGATGTGGTGGGGCTGAAGACTTTTTAATAGTCTCTCAATAAGACCACCAAATTCTTCTATTTAGGCTTGAGACTAGCTACCATCTGATTAATTTGTAGATAAGAAGTTATTTTGATTTGATATTTGATAATGTCTTTATCAAGTATTGAAGAACTTGTGTGCTTAGCTATTGGCGCCTCGAAGAGGTTTCTACCAATGAATTTGTCTTGATTGTCCCATAGCACCTCCAAGAAGGTTTCACTAAGTAACATGGACTTTTGACTTTAATTATCCCCTAGCACCTCTAAAAAGGTTTCACTATAACATGTTGAGTTCTGACTTTATTATCCCCTAGTACCTCTGAAAAGGTTTCACTAAGAGAGTTTTATTCTACTGTATGATTATGGTCTCAGCCTCCTTGCTTTTCTTCATCTAATATGTCACCATGGATGAAATTCAACAAGGTGTGATTCTGTTAGTCCCAATCGATACTTGTGGGAGATGGAATGTTAATAATATGGCTATGTTGGTTGGTGGTAATGGTATGTGGAATGGTAATGGAATGGGAAGAGGTTGTACAATCCTTATAGAATATACTAGGAGAACTTCTATCAATGCTAAAGTAATCATCCTCAAAAATCATAGAAGGTTCATAAATGTATTCATACTGATCTGCTACGCATGCATAACCAATATTGTAACAGTCATGAACATATTTTATATCTGAATCTGATTCAAACTCAAGGGATTATGAATTTGAGGTTGAGATTGATGTTGATTTTGCTTCTAATGCTAAATTTGATGTTAGTTCAAGAGTATAACCTGACTCTAATTGTGATTCTTCATCTGATGGGTAATCTGTTGCAATGATGTCTTATTGAATGTTTGGTATTGGATAAGTAACAATGTGTGATGGTGGAATGGGATCCACAAAGAGTGGATTGTCTGAGGGAGATTCCACAATGATGGGATCAAGGTCAAGATAAAACTCTTTAGTGTTTGGCTTGTCAAGAGGAGACTCTTGAAAAATAGGCATATGGTCGAGGTAATGCTTTTCTCAAAGGCAATTATAATCATCAAGAAGTGACTCAACAAAGATTGGCTTATCAAAGTGAGAATCTTTGACAATAGGTATAGTATCAAAAGGTGATTCATCACAGGTTGACTTATCATAAATGGTTGGTTCAACAAAAACATCTTGGATCGATTGGTTATCTTGGCCTCAGTTTTCAATGAGTTGGAAAATATTAGTTTTGAACATAGTTTGGTCTTCAAATGATTGGATTGGTTAAGGTTTTGATGGGATTGGTACTGGATGAGGAATGACCTATGATTGTGATTGGATTGGCTGAGGTTTTGGTTAGATTGGTTAGGGTTGTGATTGAATGATTGGTTGAGGTTTGGGATGAATGATTGGTTGAGGCTGAATGATAGGTTGTGATTGTGATTGGATTGGTCAAAATCTTGATGGGATTGGCTGGTATTTAGATTAGATTGGTTGTTGGATAATGAAAGGGCATTGTGGAGCTTGGTTACTCACACAAAACAAAGGATGAGGTCCTATAATGGTAATGGTGTTCCTTAGATGTTGTGGAGCTTGGTTATGTGTATAAGCAAAATCATTTAAGTCCTCATAAACCATATCATCATCAAAGAGGTCTCAATTTGGATTATAAATTAACTCTTATCTTTGGTCCCTGAATTGATTATTGTAAGGAGGGTATGAATTTGTCTTGAAATTATCCTAATCATAGAGGTCTGCATTGAATTTCTCCTCACCAACCATATCATTCCAGGTGGAGTCTTGATTTCGATCCCTAATTTGATTATTGCAAGGTGGATAAAAATCCATCTCACAAACTATGTTATCATCAAAGGGGTCTTGAACAAAGCCATAAAAATCAAATTTATTTTGTACAACCATTCCATCATAAGTTGAATTGTCCATGAATCCACCATAAGTGTAGCTAGACATATCCACATCAATGAAGAAAGATTTGAAACAAAAAGGCCTGTGAGTTTTGAAAACTCTAAAAAAAATAATGTCCAAACGACAAAGGGTTCAAATGTGATTTATCTTGGTTTAAGGTGGAGCTGAATCTCCAAAAAATTTATGCAAAGATTTGATAAAAATAGTGTAGCATCAAATGACAAATGCTAAGTGTCTAATACACGCAAAGGTCACACAAAATGACCTAAGAATCAAACCACCAAAGTCTAATTTTGAAACATGTTCCAAGTAGGTCTAAGCTACTAAAAGGAAAACTTGCTAGGTATTTTATTCAAACGTGAAGTCAAAAGCTAGGATCAAATAGGATATGCGAGGACTAATGGCCAAATGGTGGCAAAAGGTTAACTTAAAAAGGATGATTGATTATTCTAACAAACTTGGAATAGTTTGGCATTGACAAGGCACATGACTCTAGGCATAAAACATGATCTGATTGGTATAAGATGCTAAACAAGAGATGTTTGAAGATAAGCTGATTTGACCAAGATAAAATCACAAAATAATATAGTTTTCTGAATTTGAGTGACAAATTAACCCAAGTTACATAATCCAAAAGAGGAAGATCTGGGTATCAACCCCATGAATTGAGGTCTAAATTGAAATCAACCAATATTTAAATTTGAAATTATAATAGTTAATCAAGGACTCAACTAAGGATAAACTATGGATTTGATGATAAAGAGCTAGAAATATTTGAATAGCATGAATGCGCTAATCCAAGATTTAACAAAGATCAAGTGATTGGTTGCAAAAAAATGATAATGGAGACACAAGATGAAACAATACAAGTCTTTTGAAACAAAATGGGCAGCCTAGTGACATTAGTGCTCCCAAGAGATGATGTGACAAATGGTTTATGTTTCAAGACTTTAAAGGCAAAAGATTTTGAAATGATTTGGGTAGCGTAATGGTGCCCTCCTTATTCAAGTGCTACTCCCAATGTTTTGACACAAAAAGGGAATGTTTGCTAAGTTAAATCAAAGTGTCATACGGATGTCATAACACCTCCTCAAATAGTGGAGTGATGTGGACTCATGACTCATCAAATGACATGGTTTGAATAATACAAGTTTTAGTATAACACACCAAGCAAAAATGACTAAAATACACTAAGTATAATCCTCTAAATCCTAGCAAGGGTATGGAAATGTGGGGTTGACTAAAACTAATTGGTTTTCGATCGTTCTAGATGGATCCCATGTCTACCAACTTTCACGTCAATAAACAAAAGAAGCAACATGTCATTTGGGTCTACATCATATGGCTTATTCTAAAAAGGTCTTGCCCTTTTTATAACCACTACATCCATTGCTCTCTCAGTGTAGTGTGATGTTCAACATGCTCAAACATCCTAAGCTTAGCATCTACTAAAATAGATGGTTTAATTGCTCAAACCATCGTCCCAATGAGGGGATCTCAATTTATATACCCTCCATGGAGAGGGGTTGAAGATGATGTCAGAAGATAAAATCTTGGGTCAAAGCTTCTCTAAAGAACTCATGGGAGGTAATGAAGTCCCTCTCACAAGCCAAGATGCATGAAATAAATGACACAATAGAAAGACTTTATGGTCGCCTCAAGATCACCCAATACTCTTGTGAGTTTTTGGGGAGAGATTTAAATGATGTTCTTTCTATGCCTTCGACTAGGTTCAGAGTGTGATGAAATGACACTTTTGATCCCAAACGTTTCCTAAAGAGAATGGATAGGAAAGCATACACGCATGTCTCTTTTCACTAAAACACACAAACAACAATCAAGTTTTCAAATAATTGAAGTGAGGTTAATTTCATTGCACCAAATTAAAACTGTTTGATTATATTTGTTACTAGCCCTTTGGCTTTAATATGCACAAATGAAAATAATTGCAAACCATCCAAAAAGAAGTCATAATTTTTTATCCCAAAATTTCCTTAAAGGGGATGGATGAGAGAGCATACACGCACAACTCTCTATTTACTCAAACAAGTTTAGACTAAACAAATAATGAAAATAACTTACAAAAACTTTGAAAGTGTATTCAATTTTATAGCACTAAAAGAAATGTGTGGTGGTGTTCTTTTAACCCCTTGGATTTAAGATGCATAAATAGAAATAGTTGCAAACAACCCAAAAATAAGTTAACATTTTTGATCCCAAAAGTTTCCTAAAGGGGATGGATGGGAGAGCATACATGCACAACTCCCTATTTACTCAAACAAATTTAAACTAAACAAATAATGAAAACAACTTGCAATTTTTTTGAAGTGTATTCAATTTTATAGCACTAAACAAAATGTGTGGTGGTGTTATTTTAACCCCTTGGCTTTGAGATTTAGTGAAAGCGATTAGAATGGTAAAGCCAAATTGGGTTGACTGGTTCAGGTTTGACTGTGTGTATTGAAGATAAAAGATTGGTCTGCAAGACTAATATGTGGCATTAGAACTTATGATATTTGTACTTGAGAATGATCTAGAGATGCAAAATAATATCTTGAAGGTGTCTAAGGTCATAGGAAGTATTCTTCCAGGTGTTGAAGATCAAGTTTCCATGATTGTTTTTTGAGGCTAGTTGGCAGTTTTGAGCAGGCTACTTGCAAAGAAGGGTTTAAGTACTTTTGCCTTGAGTTGTGAATCTAAAGTATATGGTGATGAACCTAAGGTCATGTAGTTTTTGTATATGCGATTTGTTGATATGGTTGTTTAGAAAGATTATGTTTATGCTTTAGTTGTTCAAGACAAACTTTTTGAGTATACATAGGTCTAATTATGAACGGTACTAATGGAATGCTTCAAGTGGTAGTTGGAGCTAAAAAGTGTTTTGGAGCCCATATGAGCTTAATAGGGGTCTATTTTAGTGGTATATGATATGTTCATATTGTGTGAAGTATTTGAAAGTGTTCCAATGAAGGCAAAGCGTAACGTGTCCTAAATAGACCTAATGGGATTATGTCTCCATGAGACTTAAAGGTGAGATAAGGCCTAATTAAGGTAGGTTAGACCTAAAGGGACTCAAAGCACATTTGATCCATGTTTATGAGATATCTTAAGATCTATTCCATGGCCGACCTAAAAAGGTAAGGATGTTTGGCTGACTAAGAAGGATATGTACAAGAGACTTGTATAAATACTAGGCAATTTTAGGCCTATTATGGGGGTGAAGTGTATAAGCGAAAAGAATAATATATTGTAGAGTATAATAAGGTCTTGTAGATCATTAGAGGAGTATAGAGGATAAGCGATGAACATTTGATAGAGGTTTTATGTATGAAAATCAAGGTCATATGCTCTAATCAAGTCAAGAAGAGGATTAGTTGAGTGAAGAATCTTAGAAGGTAGTTTGAGAGGTTTTGAAGAGAGAAAATAGTTGAAAGAGGAGATCATCATCTGTTGTATGAGAAACAAAGTGTTTTAAAGGTGATCAAAGATTCTAGGTGGCTGAGTTGGTGCTGAGTCATCTAGGGGGTTGGTGCCTCTTTGTAAGTGGGTGCTTGTTAAAGCCTAGCTGAGTTGGTGCTTAACTAGTTAGCATTGGTGCTCCATGTGAAGTTGATGCTTCACTAAAGTTGGTATTTGTCTTATAGGACTGTAGTCCATTTGTAGATATTAGTGCGTGTTTATCCCCTCGAGGGTTTCCCACATATAAATTGTGTTATCTTGTGTTCTTATGTTTCATGCATATGTGAATGATTACTTAGACACTGTTTAATCTACATGCTTGAATGAATGTTCATGAATGCTTAAGTGAAATTGATAAGAAAGTTTTTGAAGACTGATTCACACCCCCTCTTAGTCATTTTTCTTCCAACATCCTCTTTGGAATATTGGATATGTAGGCAATGTTCAATCATCACATGGGTGATTGGGGTCAACACATAACATTACATTCCTTCATTTATTTAATTACAAGTTTTCAATTATTGCAAGCTATATTAGGGTTTCAACTTTGAAGAGTCATTTGCAGGTCTTTTGCACATATTCGAAGGTCAAATATCTAAAAATAGGCATGATATAAGCCGTTGAAAATAATCTTGACATGTGTTACTAATTTTTAACAAAGGACAAGATCGACCAACTTCAGACAACAGTGGCAATTGACCCTATCCCAAGTTGGATGACTTATCCTTCATCAACTTCAGTCCTAGTTTCTATGCACTTGTAGAATTTGTGTTTGTTTGTTCCAATTATTTTTTAGTTGCACACACTTAGATATTAGATAGTAAATTATCAAGTTTTCTATTTGTTCATAGTTAGTCTTTTTTCATTCGATTGCAGTTTGTCAGATTTAGTGTTTTACTTTCATTATGCTTGTCAAAAGTTCATTTAAAACATTATGTGATATTCTATTCAATTTATCAAAATTAGGGTTAATCACAACATTAATTCAAATTTTTGATAAAATAGTTTCATAGAAATTCAGTTGTGATTTGATTTAAGTTCCATAAGAGAATCTTCTACTTCTAGTTCATGCATTCTAAGTATGCCACCTTTCAAAAAAATAATGTAGTCGATTATGCTTTGTCGGTTGTAAGTCTTGCACATATAATTTCTTGATTCTTCACATTTACTCATACCATTATATATAATCACACTGTGCATGCTGCATAACCCTAACAACTCTTCTCCAAAATTCATGATAGCCCCATGTTCATCATCTAAAGCCTTAGTCCATTGCTTAAATAAGCCATAAATATTGTTATCTAAAAATGGCATTTGACATCTATGAATCCATTTGTGGGACTAACCCAAGTAACTCAGACCTATAGAGGGGTTCTATTTTAGGGATTGCTCCTTCTATAATTTTACTCACAGTGGTCCCATAAAAATTTAAAAATTGCTAAAAACATATTTACATCTTAAAATAAAGAGCAACTATTATTTAGAAAGAAACTTTTCAAACACTGAACACTAAACATTTCTAGTCTCTATTTTTAAAAAAAGTTATTAACTACAAATTTATATCTAATAAAATAATTTTTATTTATTTTTAAAATATTTTCTTTAATAAAAGAGTGCTAATTTTTCTTAGTAACATATATTACACAAATTAAAGAATCATGAGACTCGCATAGGCCAAAAAAGACTCCTATAATTTGTCGGGAGTACCTCTCCTTAAAAACAATTAGATAGACCCCAGCGTCAGACCGCTTCCTTTGCGCCTTGTCCTAGGGATTCGACTTCTTGTAGAAGATTGTCCAATATGATCGATTATATTTTTCTTTTTTAATAATACGATTTTATTACAATAGTGGCGCCCATAGCAAAATTCAAACACAGACACTCCCACCGCCTTCCTCGGCCAGTACTTGAAGCCAATTACAGCAGAGGATCAGTTGGGTGTTCTCAAGCAGCCCCTTTCTGTATTGGGTATCTCTTGAAACATTGCCTTCACATAATTTTTCTATGGACCAACAACACCACAAACAGCGGCAGGTTGCAGAGGAAGAAGAAAATGTAGAGGAGCAGCACCACGGACCTTACCTTGTTGAACAGCTCCAGGTTTGTTTCAACACAAAATGATATATTTCTGAAAGCTTTCTCAGATACCCATTGTTTATAAATGGAATTATGAATCGATTTTGAGCAAAATGACAATAAATTTTGGGTTGGGGGTCTGTGTTCGTTTTCTGGGTATTAGGCCTGTGGGATTTCTGCAACTGATATTAAAAAGCTCAAGGAATCAGGGCTTTGCACCGTTGAAGCTGTTGCTTACTCTCCCAAGAAAGAGCTTGTCCAGATCAAGGGCCTTAGTGAAGCCAAGGTTGATAAAATTATTGAAGCAGGTATGAAACCTGCAATCCCTAGAGGCCCCGCTTTTTTTCAGCTGTTGTTTTGGATTTTCTGTCTTGTTTCAACTATTGCTTTGTATTCAGATTTGAGTGTTGTTCGATGCAGCTTCCAAATTGGTCCCGATGGGCTTCACCAGTGCTAGCCAGTTGCACGCTCAGCGCCTTGAGATTATACAGATAAGTTCTGGGTCAAGAGATCTTGACAAGTTACTAGAAGGTACCCTGAATGGATCGAGTTTTATTGCTGTTCTTTTTCCCTTTATTTTTAATTTATATCTATGTAGGTGATACTGAAATTCTTTTTATGGGGTCTTTAAGAAGAGTTTTTGCGCGTTGTAGTTGATTCTGAACGCTGTTTTTAACAGGAGGAATTGAAACTGGATCAATTACAGAGATATATGGTGAATTTCGCACTGGAAAAACCCAACTGTGCCATACTCTTTGTGTTACTTGTCAGGTATCCTTGATTTGTTTTTCCCCGTTTCATGTTATTTGTCAGGTATTTATCATATGATTTTAAACCTAAGCTGTGTTTTTTGTCTGTCTGGGAAATTGTAACACATGCCCTTAGGCTAACACAACTGTTTTAACATGGGGATCATGCCCAGTTCGGCCGAACCTGGGTCATCATTATGTCAGTCACTCAGCCTTGCCACTAGACTGGATCCCCCTGAACTAAAGTCAATTAGGGTTTTGGGTTGGACTATTTAGTATTTACATTCAATAGAATAAAATGGTTTGGGCACTGTCAACAAATTACCTGCATCCACGAGGACATCAGTTCGAATATTATGGGCAAGACATACTTATTTCAGGCACCATTTCGTCATTTAGAGCATTCATTTCTAAAGTGGAATTCTTTTATGAGTTCAGCTTTGACCAGAATTTCCTTCATGTGGTCACCAACTCAATTACCTTGTGATAATAATAGAATCTTGGGCTTGACAGAGCAACAAGTCATCAAGTAAGTGGGTCTTTAAATTAGTTTGAACGTTGTAGGATTAACCATTTCTGAACAATCTCTTTTTTGGCGCTTAGACTAACAATATGGTTCAAATTGGCTATATGTCAGTTTCGCTTCTGTCTAGTCAATAATGTTTCTCTTTTGGAAATAGGGTTTATAGTGCATTTTCATTTTCAGAAGGATTGCTGCTTGTCCAGGATTTCAATACTAGGGTTTACGGGTTGAATTACTGTTTTGAATCTATAGTTCTATGAAAGCGCTTTATTCAAACATTGAGGGTGGCCTTTTTGCAGTTGCCCTTAGATCAAGGAGGTGGTGAAGGCAAAGCACTTTATATTGATGCTGAGGGAACCTTCAGACCACAGAGGCTTTTACAGATTGCGGAAAGGTTGAGTATCTTTTAGTGTCATTTGTAACATGTCTCTTGAAGAAATCCAGCAATCTAAGTTCTAACGCTTTTTCTCCTTGCAGATTTGGGCTCAATGGAGCAGATGTGTTGGAGAATGTTGCCTATGCCAGAGCATATAACACGGATCATCAATCTAGGTTGTTACTGGAAGCAGCTTCAATGATGGCAGAAACAAGGTATTGAATACCATTGCTATAGTTTGTATGAATGGCTTTTGCATTTACAAAAATGCTCTCGATAATAGGAAATGGTTCTTCCAAATTGGGTTCTTGTGAATACTTTAAGTATCTTTTTTGTGTTCTCCTCCTCCCGTAATTTGAAATTTTGACTTGTGCTGTTTAATAAGTTTAAACATATTAAACTTTTGAAGATGCTTTTCTTTTAATTGCAAATTGGTTTCATCTATGTTTTGGCAGGTTCAGCTTTCAATGCTGTTGTATAACTTGAGGCCTATCTTGTGACCTTTTCTTGTTAACAATTAGTGTTTTAGGAGTAGCTGCCTTGTATCCATTTCTGGAATTTGCGAATAACCTGTATTCTTCTATGCAGTCTACATTTCTACCCTATATCTTGTAAATTTTGTATGGATGTGGCCACAGAGAATGTTGTTGACTTGCCATTTCTTGTAATACTTTGTAATCTTTACATTGGGCCCTGGGGGATGCTTTTCCTGAAGACCAGTATTACCAAAATTGTGATTGGGAAAAAATCAGCAAGTGTCCCCAAAATATATTAATCAGGGCAATTTGTGACATTAAAAAAGTGTTTAAAATTCATCAAGAAAACTTAAAAGTTTTAGATGATCGATTGTTTTTTTGCTAGTTTTTTAGGGAAAGAACATGACCTTTTTTATAAAATGGCTTCTTCAAACAATTCCTTTTTTTGCTTAAATTTCCATATTTAAAAAAATCATCAATTTTCCAGTATTAGTTGGCAAAGGTCAAAGTTACAAATTCTGGAAACAGAGCCAAGATATTGGGTTAAATTTGAAGCTCAGAACCTTATTTTGGCGTGAAGGGCTCTTTGGGGTGTAACGTATCAGGCTAAACCTTTTTTTACTGTTTGTTGCCAAAAAGGCTATTAGTATTTATATTACTATTGAAATGGGCACTGCATTCATTTGATAAAACTATATAACCATATATCCTAGACTTTACCATGTCAACAGTATATAGAAAGAAAGAAAGAAATGATTTTAAATGTCCACGAATGACCAAATGTAGGTCAATGGGACTCAATAATACACTCAGTTACAATAGAAAGTGCTCGGGTTAAAGGACCCTAGGAATAGAGACTATCTAAATAAAAAAAGAAGAAAAAAGCACTGAAAGTAAATGTGGGGTAAACCTAATGCGGGAAATCTCCCAACCCATGTGGTTAGGGTAACAATACAAATGGCCATGTGAGGGGGTCTTACTCCTAAAGAGTATGGGCTGATGAAAGTCGAAAGTCAAAAATATTGGGTGGTAGTCTCATCGAACATTTCCGATCGTGCTTGGATTAGAGGAATCAATTGTGTCATTTTCTATCATTGTGAAAGGGCCGATACAGGATCTGATAGTGCTTCCCGGGGAATGTCTAGGGCTGAGAGGGCCATGTTGGGTAATCCTAGGAGGAAGCAAAGTGCTCCCCCTAGAGCCCCTCCTAACATCTCTTTATCTTAATAATCATTACAAGGGCAGGACTCATTGCTAATGTTCATAGAGACTGTTACCAAAATCTCCAACTAATAACAAAATTTTCCGATGGTAGTACTTTTGGCTGTATGCTTTTTTTTATATATTTTTAATTTATATAGAAAATATTTATTTTGAAAAGCAATGTTGATTTCTCTTTATTGTTTATGATTTTCAAAATTTCCCAATCAATTGCTGTTTATGATTTTGGTAACATATGGACCATCCTATAAGATTATTTTTTGGTAATTACACTTTTGATTGTGTAAAGGTATGAAACCAAAAAGACTAACACCTCCTTGTCATTACTATAAAAACATTATTACAAATTTTCCCCCTTTTCATAAAACCCGCCCATATTATTGGAAAAATTCTAAAAAGTCTAGGATAGGGAGAGTGCCTCTGTTATGATCTTAATAATCGTTGCAGGGGTAGAGCTCATTAAGAATATTCATAGCCATTTGGTGGAATATCGAGCCTTCAAAATGCCCATTTAGCTCTTTTAACTTTAAATGAGTAGCATATAGTTCCCATTCTTCCAACACTATAGGTGTATTGATTTATAGTCTAAAGAGAGAAGAAAATTTAGGGCATCCTTTATACCTCACTTGTGCAGCTTCATCTGAATTGCGTGCCATATCCAGATATGATCATGGTAGCTTCATCTTGAGCTGAAACATCTTGTTGGCAGTCATGACTCATAACACACAAGGTTTGGACTCTCCTTTTTTTCATGCTTTCAGACAGTTAAGGGAGGATGGTCTCTGGCTTTATAATTCTTTGTTTGGGCTGCTTCACCACCTCCAATATTTGCTTAACATTTCCTAGAAATAGGCTTGAGAGGTACAATTTTCTTGCAGCATTGTTTCATGAATGTTGAAAGTTTGAAACAGGTTCATCCTGTGCGTCATGTGTTGGTGAAGGCTTTAATATCCCACAGGGCAAGTTCCTTGCTTTCCACTGCAATAGTCTTGATGTCTTCTGAAAATGCTGAAGCAATCATGAAGATGTTTTCACATTCTCTGGTGTTTATTGGGGCCAGGCAAGCATCCTCAAGCCTGGTGCTTAATGGTTGTATGATTGTATCATATGACTTGGGTATTTGCAGTCCTCCATCTCTTCCCTAGCCTCTCTCATTTTGGAAATGCATCCCTGCTTCAATGATGTGGATGTACGTTTCTCAACATTGCAGATCATTTCTTCCCAAGGCGTTGATGTCCATGACTCCATACATATATTTATACAAGAGTCCTCCCTTGTTGCCATTGCTCTCTTTATACTATCAGCAAATTGCAATATACCCACTCTCCTGCACTGTAACCACAACTACAAGCAGTAAAAAGAGAAACATTCCTACTGTTGAGCTGTTAAGCTTCAAGGGGTGTACCTGATATGCAAATAATGAACTTGGGATGGAAAACATGCAAAGGGATTTCCCCTCATTTACTGCACCATGTGGCACTTTTGTCAACTGCTGTAAGTGAGAGATGCATCTCCTGGCCTCTAGAACATGTTTGGAAATGAGAGGCAGGTTCAGGTACTAAGAGATTTGACGCTTCCACAGTCCATAATTTAGAAATAAGGCTTCTGGAATAAGACCTGTGTAAAATTTTTAATCATCAACATTTTGGACCATACTATGTGATCCATCATCAGGATTAGATCTACGTTACTGGATACTGCACTGGAATCCCCTGGGTACGATATGGTACAAGTTTGGATACGATATGGGGGGTGGGGGTTCGGGGGGCAACGTGCAGGGTATGTCCAGATACGTCCATGGACGTATCCGGGCGTACCCACAGGGGCAGGGACATACCCTGCACGTTGCCCCCCACGTCTCCTGCCCAGAAATGCATTTTTTTTTTCCAATTTCGCTGCAGAAAAAGTAAAAAATGCAGTTAGAACTGACACTTTGGACGTATCCGGGCATGCTCATAGGGGCAGGGATGTACCCTGCATGTATCCTGCCCTAAAACACTTTATTTTTTCAAATTTGCTGCAGAAAAAGTAAAAAATGCAGTTAGAACTGACACTTCGCAGGATGATTAGGGTTATTGTTTTGATTTCTTCTTAAGCCTGTACACAGCGCACACTTCACTTCTCCCTTAATACACCCATGCCCTACAATAGCCATTACTTTCTGACCCCAAGATTCCAATGGCGCTCAATTCCCATCATTCTCTCCTGCTCCTAATGGTCCTCTCCCTCACAGCTGGATCGCAGGCTTTGTTTACAGCATGGAACACAGCAAACCCTAATGGAAGTAGAGCCCGTTCAATGTGTTACCCAAAGACTTTAATGCAGTTGCTTTGCAATCGCATTTGTAAACAAATATTATAAATGGAGACTATTACTTGTTTTAGTATTTGAAGTAATAATTTTAATAAAAAGTATTATTTAAAATTAAAAATTATAAATTATGAAGTTTTTAAAAGTTGATTAAAATTTATGATTATCTTACTCAACTTTTAATAATAAATGTAATGATAGTGATTCGTGATTCGTGAATCATGAATATGCTGATTTGTCTTCATTTTTGTCCATACATTGTAACATTTGCACTATGTACCTGTTATAAAACTAATCTAAGAGCGACCATTGAATATTATGATATTCAGCATTGAATTCTGAGTATGTTTTGTGGTTATTTAATTTATTTTGTTTCCTCAATGCATATTATGTGGTTGATTTTGCTTATATGGCTATATTTTTAATTTTTTATATCTTTTTTTGTACGGCTGTATCCAAAAACGTCCCCCTACCTCCGCCACCCCCCCGCCCCCCCCCCAAAAAAATCCTCTTATCTGATTCTCATACCATATCGGTAACGTAGGATTAGATGTGTATTGGATTGCAGACAAGAGTTCTTTATATAGATAACTCTTTACATTACATTGGATGCCAAGTAGGCCCAACCAGATTATAGCAATAATTAGGTTCATTTATTAGATTTATCTGAAAAATGTCGATATATATCTCTCTCTATCTCTCTAGATAGATATCTATCTCTCTATCTCTCTATCTAGATAGATATCTATCTCTCTATCCCTCTATCTATCTCTCTATCTCTCTAGATAGATATCTATCTCTCATATAGGGGGAGGGGGCCTATTATATAGAACTCTTCAGGCATATGAATGACCTGACCGTTGATCGGACTTCATTCAGGCCTATATAGAGATAGGGGATCGGACGTGGCCCTATCTATATATGGAGATGGGCATAGATAAGATCTATAGGGGGGGCGCCCAGATCTCTATAGATGGGGGAACAGAGGCACTACCCGACGGCTATATATAGAGAGTGGGCGGCTAGATAGCCTATATATCTATCTGGGGCGGGCCCAGCCCATATCCCATATGGATAGTAGATGGAGATAGAGGGGAGGCCGCCGATGGGACTACATATTGACTCTCTATGGTTGTAGTTATGGCTATAGCTACAGTTATGCTCGAGGACGATCCCACGTTGGGGAGTCCCTCCCCCCAGCTATATCTATATATCGGGGGAGTGCCAACTCCAACTCTATATAGCCGCCCACTCTCTATCTCTATATAGAATAGATATACGGGGGAGGCCCCATCTATATAGAGAGGGGGGGGGGGGAGTGCCTTCCGCTCGGCCCCCCCTCTCCCCTCTCTATATAGATGGGATGGGGAGCCCCTTCCCTTCCCCCCAAGCCCTATCTATCTGGGCCCCCTCCCTATCTTATCTATAGGGTGGCCCCCCTCTCCTAGATATATATAGGGGCCCTCTCCCCTCTCCCCTCTCTATATAGATGGGATGGGATTAGATTAAAGTTAGATAGAGTTTCTATTTATATGGGGGGGGGAGCGGCCCAAGATAGGGTTTTTTTGGCCCTCTATATAAACTAAACTCTAACTAACTCTAAACTCTAAACTCCCAACTATATCACCCCATAGATAGATTATTAATTAGATTAGATTGATATATGGTCACGTCTATAAAGTCATCAGTCGAATCACGTATATATATATATATATATATATATATATATATATATATATATATATAGATAGATAGATAGATAGATAGATAGATAGATGGCCCATCAGAAATATTCTTGATAGGGCTCTGTGGTGTATCTATATGGGACCACCGGGCCATTGATTGCCATATTGGGAGATGCTTCCACTAGATGGATAGATACTATAGAGAGTCGGTCGAGTCCTCGGATGCGTCGAGCCCCAACTGAAGTCGCCATATATCTATCCACTCTAGGGTGCATACTATCGCTTCTTGATCCATTCGCACTCGATAATGGGGATGCTGGCAGGGAGCTGTATGAGCGGTCACGTCCACGTACGGCTCTGTGAGAAGGGGGAAATGGCCTTGTTGTACCCTACTCTCGTCTCCGATGGGGTCTGCTCTTTCTCTTCCAGGGGAGTATGCCAATACGATCTTAATGAGGTGCGAAGCTTTGCATTTGACATTCGTTCGGCTTCCCTCCGCGGTCCCCCTTTGCTCACTTCACTATGGATCAGATCTACCCGATCTGAGCCACCAATCTAAGCCTAAGCCCTATTTCTTTTTATTCCGTCTCCAATTGAGACGAAATAAATAGGGTGCAATCGGTCATGGTCCTATCTATATATGCACACACTGGCATCTATAGGGGGGTTTCTCTCCCCCAGCGAACTCTATATACAAGGCTTATCTAGGAAGCCCTATCTATCTATCTTAGAGAGGAAGAAGTTTTTGGGGGGGGCGCGGTAAACCCCTCCGAGCGATCCGGAGAAGAGTGGTAGGTGGTCCCGCGAAGCTTTTGGAGAAGGGTAGCTTGGTGTGTAAGCACAACAATGAACCGCGAACCCTCGGACCTAGCTAAGATGAGGGAGGGGAGATCCCAAGTACAAGCTTCTCCACCTATGCATGTGCCGAATGCTCATACGGGGAAGTGCACTCGTTGCTCCGAGAAAGCCATATAGATTCGATTCCCGTTCTTTGGGGCACCATATAGATAGATAGATGGGGGTGCGGACACACATGCACAGATTGCGGGTGATGGCTACGAGATTGGCGGGGAAGTGAACAGTACTCGACGACGGGGATGGATGTAGACCCATCGGACAGGGATAATCATTCCGGTCTCGGGGAGACTATACTCATTGGGAATGAAGGTCTACATTGTAGATGACACCAGCCAGTCACAGGAGGCGAAGCGCAATAGAGAGAAAACACCGCTCCGCTACGGCGGATCGACTAGACTAACTAGAGATAGGGGTTGCTGTTGCTCACCGCACTTCCTCGACCTATCGGCTATTGATATATCTATCTGCCGTCAATACTCGACCGGCCTTATATATCTATAGATAGGGCCCCCCCTCCCCTCTATCTATCTGGGAGTGCCCCTATCCCTATCCCTATCCCTATCCCTCGAATAGATATGGGATATGGCAAGGGGGGTCTTAGACCGAAGGTAGGGGTAAGGTCTGTCAATCGTATCGTCTATATATATTAATTTGCATACAGACTCTAGATGGATAGTGGATGGATAATACACATCCATCTCTCTGTTATATACGTGATACAACTATCAACATATAGAATAGATGGATGATGACATGGACATCTCTCCGTTATATACGTGATACAACCATTCACTATATGTTGGCAGTTTCCGTTGTATATAGGCGGTAGTTGGTCTCAACTCGACCCCATATATGGGCGGTAGTTGATTTCAAAGACAGGACGACCGAATACCACATTCCTCGCCGGGCATGCGAGCATGAACGAATAGAGGGACGACCACCCTATATATATCTATCTGGAGACTATTGGTTACTACTCTCCGTTAGAGAGGGACGACCGAATCACGACTATGACCAAAACGACATCATAGAGAAAGGTCCTCCCATCCATTCTATGACCGAATCATCTATCTCACGAATACAGAGAGGGACGTCCCCCTATCTCTCTCTCCATGGCCCACCCCCACCCCCACTCTATAGATGGGGATGGGGATGGGGATGGAGTAGCGAACTCTTTTCCATATATAGAGAGGCCGTGGATAGAGAGATAGGGGGCACCCATATCTATTTATCCCTCGGCATGCTCCCATATATAGATGGGGGACATAGCATGCTTGACTGGGTTCACGTTGGGGTTCCTGGCCCAGAATAGATATATAGGCATGGGGCCCCCCAATATACATACAATATATAGAGCCCATTGAACTCAAGTCCCATCTATATATAGAGGCACTTCACTTTATATGGTTGGGGGTTGCCCTCCCCCCTCCGCCCCTCCCCCCCCCTCTATATAGATTGATTGATTAACGATAGACAGTTGGGGGTGGCCTTCCCCCCTTCTATATAAACTCTAAACTCCCATATATATATATATATATATAGAGGGTCAACTCAACTTCACTTTATATGGTTGGGGGTGGCCCTCTATCTAAACTCTAAACTCAAATCTAGACTGTGGGGGCTCACTGAATACTGGATACACTCAACCCCCTAGATAGATATGGCACTCCCAATTCTCGTTTTTGTTCTCTATATAGGTAGGGGGCAGGGGGCAAGGATAGCACTCCCAGAGTTCTATATATAGGCTGCCCTATATAGATATGGGGCACTCGACCTACTGAATACACTCACTGAATACAAGCACTCGATCTTGAATACACTCATTGAATACAATCACTGAAGACTTCAATCCCATATAGATAAGATAAGACCATGGTCTAGAGTTGAGAGATATAGACGTAGCTCTCTATTCGTAACCTCGCCTATCTATATATTTGCCTGCCTGTCTATCTAATCTTGTCTGCGGTCGGTCAGATATAGATCTTGTCTTCGGGTCACCAATTTGGGAGTGGTAGAGTCTGATCCGGTAGAGTGTCCGGCCCTATCTATCTGGTGTCCGGTTGGGTTGGGTCTATGGATTTAGATTTGTTAGTCGGTATGGAGATTGGTCTGTGGGCCCATATCTATATATAGGGGATTGGGGATATATACCCAACCCAACTCGCCATATCTATATATAGGGGAGATTCTCTAGTTTTGGGCCATAGCCATATAGATAGGGGTCCCATATCCATCTAGATTGGTTGGTGGTGCCATATCTATATCTAGGGGATTGGTCCCTATCTATATCTAGTTGTCATTGGGCCATAGATATAGAGTGGAAGTTATATAGATAGGCGTGGGTGGGGATTGGATATATAGATAGGGTCCCATAGACATAGTTAGGGGATTGGGACCCTATGTAGATATATATCTAGTTAGTCGACCAAGAAGTCTATTGCCAGAGAGCCTATATATCTATCTGGGCATCCCCGACTAACTTCTATCTTACTTAGTCTATATAGAGTCTCTCCCCAGGCCCATCTATATATCTACCTCTCCCATATATATAGGCCCACCAGACAATCAGACGATATCTATATGGAGGGTGCCATATAGATAGATAGGGTCACCCGATCCTCTATAGAACACTTATCCACTTATCTATTTGGTTGGGGTTGGTTGTTCTAGATGGCCGGGAACCCCAGCCCACTCTATATCTATATCTCCCATATAGATAGGCCCACCAGACAATCAGACGATATCGTAGATTCTCTATATCTACCTATATCGAGAGGGGGGGAGGCACCCGTTCCTTTCCATTGAGGGGGAGTCGAATTGAGGGGACAGAGACATGACACAACGATTTTCCATTCTCAAACAACCCATATTCTCCACGCTGAACCAGCATTTGATAGATTATCCGACCCTGAGCAATCCGAGTCATTGGCGGGGGTTTGGTTTGTTAGCTGGTATTCGTCCAGCCATTCAGATAGCGACCGGCGTTTTTCCAGCTATGCATTACACACCTCATGTGGATCCATATATCAATCTTGAGACAATTCTCTTGGATTTGTCACATACCACATTGATTAATGATTTCATTATCTTTTCCATGAATTTCCTACTGATTAGTGACAGATGGCTTCAATCTAGCCACACCACTGTGTTGGATTCAAAAAACTCTTTCTAGGGAGAAAAAAAGGGCTCCAAATTCCATTGTATGCTCAATATATTATGATTTTTTAATTGATTTCCTCAAGAAAGAATAAAAAGATGGTCAAATGGATGTCAAATGTAAGGTTGAAACTGATTTATGAAGGTTAATTTAACCTCAGCCATTAATAATGTAATTTTTAACATCTCACAGACATTACAGTCAACCACCATTCCTGGGCTGCCTTTGGAGGATGCCTATTGGTGTAATTAGGCTCATTTCATTTTGGCAATGTTATAAACTAACCATTAGAAACTAGTTGTTACGCTCCAGGCCTGACTTGTGATTTATAATCAAATAACTGAAATTAAATAATTAGTGATTAATTAAATGCTCCTCTCGGTGGGTAGGATGACATATAAGTTTGGGAATGATGGCAGAAGTGGTTCAAGCATATGCCCTCATCCTATTCAAGAAGTTTGGATTCTTTGCTAATTTCAATGGTCTCTCTCAATCTATGTTTATAGCATTTTTACGTGGTGATGCGTCCCCTAGATTTTGATGATATCGTGAATGTCCTGAACGTTTTGAGGACTTGGGGATGTCCCCAATTTTTGTAATGTTTAAATTTTTTTCCGATGTTTTTTACTTAAAAACAGAAGCCACCATAAAAAGCTGTTATTTTATGTTTTGAACCTTAATCCTGAACATACTTTGAAAAACGTTAAGTCAAGTTTAAACCCCTAAATTTCATTGAATAAAGTTGAACTATTAAAATATTAATTTTTATATATTATTTTAATAGCTGTTCCCCTGCCTCCCCAAAGTTTAGGAATTTTTTGCTGTCCTGAAAACCCCTTTTCCCCATCCCCGAGACTTAGGTAACTACGGCATTATAAAGTCTCTAAAGCTGATTTCTGTCCTTTGCTTTCTCAGTTTTACATTAAAAAAAATTTCTTGAATTTTTGTGGGTAACTTGTGTCCTTTTATGTATTTCAACTGAATGGATTTTGTCTGTACTTAGCCCAATGTAATTGTATGTTGACAGGTTTGCGTTGATGATTGTGGATAGTGCTACAGCCCTCTACAGAACAGACTTTGTAGGTAGAGGAGAATTGTCAGCTAGACAAATGCATCTTGCCAAGTTCCTCAGAAGTCTTCAAAAAATGGCAGATGAGGTAGGCATCTGTCGACCCAAATATGAATTGCAAGAATCATAGGGTGATAGGAAATGTGTTGCCATTCTTACATTTTAATGGAGAGTGATTCTCTCGTCCAGTTTGGTGTGGCAGTTGTGGTCACAAATCAAGTCGTTGCTCAAGTAGATGGTTCTGCTATCTTTGCTGGTCCCCAAGTTAAGCCCATTGGAGGGAATATCATAGCTCATGCTTCTACTACAAGGTCAGAATTTAATTCTCTTTAGTTGTTTTCTGGCCAAAATTTTGAGAGATAATTGAAAACTTAATTCTGATCACAAGGCTTACAAAGACAATTTCTTTTTCACAATAACAGACTTGCTTTTCGTAAAGGACGGGGGGAGGAGCGTGTTTGCAAAGTTATCAGCTCGCCCTGCTTACCAGAAGCAGAAGCACGATTTCAAATCTCTACTGAAGGTGTAATTGATGTCAAGGACTGATGTTGGGAGTTTTTTCTTGCATAGTTCGATGGAACAGTTGACTGCATCTATAATTTGTAATGTTCCAAAATGCTTAAGCTCGATTAACCACTTTGGTTCGTGAAAATATTGAGTCTATATTTGTCATCCATTTTTGCTGTATTCGTTCATCATGTGAAGATGCCTTAAAAGTTAAATGATGGCAAAGGCTTCCTAGTCAGCTGCTCTGAAATGTATGCAGTTTGATGTATTTTACACATTCTTTTTGGCTAGCCATTTTTATTGGCATTCCGATTTAGAATGCAATTACTCATTTTTTTGTGGCCATCAACTCAATTACCTGAAAATTTAAAATTTTGAATGCAATGACAACTATCATTTTATTGAATGTGACGTTACAGTGAAATTCTTACATAGATTTTTTCCTACAAGGTTAAGGTTAATAGATGACTTACTAGCAAAAAAAAAAAATCATATTTATAAAAAATGTCAATTACACAAGCAACTTGTTATGCTAGATATAATTTTACAATAGAGAATTTGAACTAGAAAGTTACATGCAAAATGTTTATGATTACTTTTATTGGGCATTGCGTTAAGGACTATAGCAGTGATAAGAAGTCAGTGATTTTGTTGAAAAGCCAGTCAACGGTTGGAGGATAGAGCAAAAATCAAGGAGATATCTCCTCTAGAGATTAGATTCTAGTTCTTATGGGGCAAAAATGCTTAAGCTAGAACTTGGTAGTGAATCATCAAAAGAAATTGAAACAAGGGCTACTCCCATAAGTCACACCAGGGTTTGTACAATTGGGGTTTGTTCTCGTGTCTTGAAGTTGTCCCATGCTCTTTACATAAGCACAAAGATAGAGCAGTGTTAGACAAGTCCTTATTAAAGCAAGGGCTAAAGGTAGGTGAAACTCCCCCATAGTTGGAACTGTAGGATATTAGGGTCGAAAGTTGGATGTGTTTCAACCTTAAATGCATATTCAATCTGATTTATTTGACGGCGTGAGGTTAAATTAACTTGAACACATGGCTGGAAAAGGGATTGATGGAATTTAAAACTAGAAGGTTTCTCAGCGGAACATCTTTGACAAGGTTCAACACAACATTATTTGGATGAGAGAACACAAGCACGTATTTGGATGAGAGAACACAACCTTTTACAGATTGGCAGTTGGCAGTTGGGAATAGAAGGTAGAGGAATATTATCCTACGGTAATGGCATTTCAGTACTAACATAGCTGTAAACAACTTTGCCTTTTATGCTCGCAAAACAGTAAAGTGGAAATGGTCCAGTGGGCATGACTGAGAGGTTAATGCAGAGTGTTACCATAATAAAGGCCTGGGTTCAAATCTTACCCTGGGAACCGCTTGGCCTGCTTCCAGCATATATGCTGCTAGTGTAAATAACAGGTCCAAAAAAATCAAAGCAGTGGAAATGGAAGAACTCTCAGTTGTATAATAGATATCGTAGCTGGGTGATATCTAAGTTAAGAAACATCTACTTAATATTGAAGAAATTGTGGTGGGAAGCATATGCATCAGAGGATATTATATGACGGTCAGAATATGTTGTTTCTTAATGAAGTCTCAGAAATTAAATCTAGTATAAAATTGGCGTCAATATTTTCAGTGCAAGATAATGAGGAAACAGCTGAAGTAATGTTTTTGGTTAAAATTGGCTACATGTTGTCTACTATTCTATATTTTTTTGAGGTGCTTAGGTCACGTTGTTAATTTTTTTCTTAATGGAGTCTCAGAAGTTATTGTTAATATTTCCACAAAATAAATAAATGAATAAACAGTTAAAAAATGGAATATGCAACACTGAAGTGGCTGCAGTAATGTTTTTGGTTATTTAGCTACCCGTTATATTTTCTCTTTATGTGCTTAGGCCATGCTGTAAGCCTTTCTTAGTTGTTTTCTTAAGGAAATTTCAGGTGTTAATAATATGATTATTTAATAAGAGTTAAAAAAAGTCGTTAAAATTTAATGATATACAAAGAATGTAATCCCTATATTATCTTTTCTGATAAAAGGTATTTTAAATGATCATATTATGTTGGCATGCATATGAAGTCTTAACAATCATATATATATATATTATTTTGGAATTCATGGGGATATAGTATATTATTTATCAACAAATGATAAAATCTATACAGATGGTTACGATAAAAAGGTGGTCAATTGGTATCCATGATTAGTTCTCCATGCTCGTAAAACACATGGCTCAAGATACCAAAACATAAATGCCATAACAAAATCAACTAGCTAATTAAAAACAGCAAAACAACAACACAATAAAAAAAATGGAAAAACCCTCAATGCTTTTTTGAAGAACATAGGTTGAGATTATTCCAAATGAAAACTTCCACTCCCTTCGAAGTAGTCGACTCATATCCTAGAATGATAAGAACTAGATCTTCTTTTGCTCTTCAATCTTCGGGGGGAATAATATAGTAGTGAATCCATGACTCTCCAATGGTAGATGTAGCTCGAGTGCCGAGTGCCTAGTGAATATATAGGATGAGTGCCCAGCCTTGCTGGACCTATATGGATAATGTATAATGATTGCAGGTTCGGGAGATGGATGGGTTGTTATATCATAAGGCTCACACAGTTCCTCTTTGGTATATGGTAGAATAAATGAATGGGGGGCTCGACCCAATATGTTTCTCTGGGAAGGACGAGTTAATAGGAAGGAAATTTTGTTGATGACTTATGAATATTAGATTCAGAGTTCATTTGCAATGAAGATCCAAATTGGAACATACATTGCTGCTTCAACTCATTCTTGGATCATACACTACAAGGATTTTGTCAAAGACATAGGTGGACCCCATGTCCTAATAATTTGAGTTGTAGCCACAATTATTTTTGGAAGCACTAATGTTTCTAATGCCTTTGTTTCCTGAATGGCATCCACTTTTGAGCGCAAAATCTTAAAAGGGCTGAAATTCCAATTGACTCACGGATTCGTGGTCTTCATTTTCTCTGGGCATTTCTCATTTCCTTTAGCATTCATGCTGAGAGATTTTCTTTCCTTTTTTACCAATCATTGAAAGTCCTTTTCCTTCTCCTTTTCAATGATCGTAACCAAAAGCAATTCCAAACTAAATAACTAACGATCTAATATTTCTTTAAATCATTTTATTTATTTTTAATTACATTTATTTATTAAAATAAATAAACACTAAAATAAACCCTAAATTTCAAAAATATATAACATTTAAATAAGTTATTATAAATATTTATAAAATTTAATTACCGATTGGAAATGTCTAAGCAATGATAACTCTATTTTTACTTCCATTTCACAATTTATAATTATTACACATTTTAAATTATCAAATAAATTTATAGAAAGTAATATAAAAATATGATACAAAACCTCAAAAAGTTCACCTTGTTTAGCCCGTGTGCAGATTCGTCGTCTTAGTGTTAAATTTAAAAAAAAATTGAAAAGTCACAAAAGAGCTGGATATTGATATTGGTCAGGTTTACCAATGTCTGCTTGGAATAAGCATTATTCGATTACTTTTGACTGCTTTACCATCTGGAAGCTATCTACTCTCATATTTGTATTCCAATTCTATAGGAAGATGCCTTATTCACTGAATTTAAATCTCGATATCTTCCTTTTAAATACTTCGACTTACCACTCCAAGTTTTGGTGGACTCTTAATTGTATATATAGCATACAAACATTACAAATTAAACTATAGTCTATTATTTCGTTTGAAAGAATCTTATCATTTTAGCTTGATGAACATTTCTATTTTTATGGTATGATGTTCGGATAGTTGAAGTTTGAACTGGGTTTAATGGTATGGAATCTTTAAGTAAAGATTTTGTCAATTAAGAACACGAGAAGAATCATTAACATACTTTCTAAGCAAAGTAAGATGAAATATTTTGTGGATAGAAGAAAGAGAATGAAAAACAGTTAGTCTATTTTTCAAACTTTAAACTCTTTATAAAATTTTAATGTTTGTATAGCTTTTTTGTGGATCATATTTTTCTTTAAGCTTTTGTCTTATGACTTGTATTTTATTGGTGTAGTTGTTTGGGCATCTATATATGAGTTCACTTACCAAAAATTAGTAAGAATGTGCAAGTAGGGTAAAGGCAATAAAATAGTTTAAAGGTCAATTAGAATCTATGTGAAATATTTTTTTCTAAGTTTCGTTTTAGAATTTCTACAAATATTTCATTCTTTTTCATTTGCAGTATATAAAGAAAAATAATAAGAATATATATGTATTTAGGTATTATTTTTGGACATAAAAGTTCGAAATAAAATTTTAGGAAGAAGAATTAACATTAATAACATTCTTATTATATTAAATTTGATTTTCATAATCTTCTTATGTCATTTTATGCAATTTTATTTAATTTCATGTATATAAATTTATGAGGGATTGACCCTGAGATCAAATTGTAAGTCTTTAGATTTTCTCTGTTATTATATTTTTTATACATGATATCAAAACCATAATATTGCAAATTTCATCTTGTTGGAGAAAAATCTATTAATTTGGAGTGAGAAGACTAGTGCCTTAGTTGGCTTCCTTCTTTTAAAATTTTTTATTTAAAATCTTTTTTCTCCTTTCTTGTAAATTTTTATAATTTTTTCAAAAAATATTTTGGTGGGGTTTTTGTAAAATTTCAAGGTTTAAAGTTTTTTTGGTTTTCATAGAGTGATTAGGGGGCATTTTTTAATTCAGATTTGTAAGGGGTGTTTCAAAAATTGTGGGTTTTGAATTTTTTTAAAGAAAGAATATCAAGTTTTAGGGGCCTTTCAACGTTTTAAAAATTTTAAGGGTTTTTTTATCATAAATTTCATGTTCAATTTTTTTTTTGTAATAGATTTAAAAAACTTAAATAATGAGTGTTCGTAGGGAATTTCTAGTTTGCAAAAAAATATTTTGAAGAAAATAAAATTAGACACAAAAAGAGAGAGCTAAAAAAGTTTTGTAGGCTAAGGAGCTTGTGAGGGCATCCCATTTTGGTTAGGCTTCCTAGTCTAGTGAGGCTAGCTACTTTTACCACAAACTCCCCAACCACTATACTCCTTGCCATTGTCGCAATACCACCCCTATGCTCCCTACAACATATTCCACCACCTTCACCCTTAATTGTCTACTCCGTCCTCCCTGTAAGCCCACTTCAATTCATTTTTTGGTCCCTTGTCTTTCATTCCCACACCATCCCCCAATATTATCTTCCATCCCATCGCCACATGCATACCCAACCTCTCTTTGCCTTCCTCTTGTCCCTTATCTTATTGCCACCCCTTATCAATTCAGCTTCATCCCGTTCATTTTCCTCCCTCCACCTCTCCACGTTGCCTTCACACGCACTGTCCAACACGTCATCTTTCTGCCCTCGCCTAAATCTACCCCATCCCCATCCTAGCCTATCTACTTAGGGTCCCTTGAGTATGTTTATTGGGATCCTAACCTCACTCCCTCCCCAAGTTTGTCCACATTATATGACCTTCCCCCAAACCGACTAACTTCCAAAGGCTGACTATCCCTTTTTAAAATGTGACCTCCTTAATTTTACTAAGTGTCATTTATTTATTTTTATAAAAAAGGTAGCCTTAATTTTTTTAAAGCAAGATTTCGTTTTTAAAAAACTAAAGACACCCTTATTTTTTTAAAAGGAGAGGCCTTTTTTGGTGGCCTCATTAAGGCCTTTTGATCCCTTTTAAAACACCACCTCACCTTAAACAGGCCCCCTTGGCACTTTTTTGCACCTCAACCTTCCCAAACCCCCTTATTTTTCATCTCTTTATTAATGGCATTTTCAGATACCACCAAAGATCAGAGGGTGGATCTAGTGTGGTAGGAGGTTACTCCCTCAATAAAAGCATCCTTTTTTTTGTTGAAGACCATAACAACTCCTATCAAAATTGTTGGGATCGAGGCAAATTTTAGGTGTCCTTTTTTTTAAAGTGTGTATTTTTGTACAAATTTTCTAGATTTGCAGTTAAATTGTCCTCATTTTTTTTATTGGAACACAAATATTTTGTTTCTCATTTTTTAACAACTTTTTAAAACACAGAAAAAATTATTGTCAATTGCATAACTATAAGTAGTTGGTGGGACTATTTTAACACATTCAATTATAAAGTGTTAAAATATGATCTTTTCTCGGGGGAAAAGGAAGGGAGGATGCAAGCAGGTAGGCGATTTTCTACTTTCTTGAGTAGTTTATTTCCTTCCAAGGATATTCTCAAGGTATTGTTTCACCTTGTTCTTTTGTAATGGATTTGTGCATAGACATATAATCCCTCGTGTGAGGCAATAATAACCTAAAATATGAGAGTGATATGCTATACTCTGAAGTTTTTGCACTCTAGGAAGATATTGTCAAGTTTATAGAAGAGAATAATACCCTCCTTTTCTTACAACTTTCAAAAAAAGATACTCATACAATAATTTCATTAGATCGATACCTTATTGACGTAAAAAATTAAGGATGTGGAATCTACCCCTATTACATTAGGGCCACCTCAAGTTCTCTTATCAAAATATGGAACACATCATTTGGATGCTTGTTAGACTATGATGTTTCACAACCCATGTTTCACATTTGTTTTATGTACATTTGGTTTCCAATGTTGTGGCACACACATGTGATCAAGACACAAAAGTGTTTGCATCATTTAAAAATCACACTATCGGTATTGGTTTAACATGCACTACTTTGCACGATGCACTAGTATATTTTGAGGTTTTGACATCACCATTTGTATCAACTATTGATTTTAATTAGAGACTAAACATAAAGCCAAAGACTAGACACAAAAAATTAATCAAATAATATATTTCTCTCTATTAAATCTCTTTCAAACACCAATACAAATATATAGGATATGTGTATCCTATAATTAGGGATATTCATATACCTACAAAATCTCACTAATCAACCTCCAAACAATATAAATCTATATACGCAATATATTGTTAAGCTAACAATATATATGCTTAACTAATGACTATTAAAAAACTAATCTTACTAGTAACAAACCTACTAGTAAATATAATTTACCTCACAGTAAATACCTTGTGAATATTAGTAAATTCTAACATTCACCACCTGATGTGAACATGGTAAAATATAACCTATTCTCTAAACTGCAACGTGCCTCTTGCCTCATAACCTTGATATAAAAGAAAGGCATTCCTCTTCAATCCTTCCATGGTTTTCAATAGGCTTACCATAAACCTAGACACTCATGTCATGGTGGTTTTCTAGATCTCCACAAACCGTTTCAAGATCTATGAGTGCTACAATACATGTTGAGCAACATTCTACAATGCTTACTCCAAAGGGGTTACATAGTAATTTTACTCATAGATTTCACATTTATTCAAAATACACCAACAACATATTTAAAAAATAAATGCACACCACACAATTGGAAAATAAAATGCCACCAAAGTTTATTTGCAGTCCCATCGTTGGTGACTTGATGAGAGGTCATTAAAAGACCTCTAGCCTCCATTTCCTCCATCCTCCTGCATGAGATGCTGCTTACTTAGCTGATGAAGGTATGAAGCTCAATAGAATTTCCACTACATGTTGTTTTGAATTGAATAGGGTTCCCCCCACAAGATTGACACTCATTACACAATGGACATCGAGGTCACCCAAAATTGTGTCCATTACAAGGAGAGAATTTTGATTTCGACATACTTTAAAAAATGATTCTAATATTAACTCAACTATAATCACATACAATGTATGTAGACCGACTCAAACAACTAAAAAGGACTTTGTCACATTTGACAATTCAAACTATATTATGTTTTAAATACTCAAATAGTCTTTTATAATCTCAAATACTAAAATAAAAACTTGACACCACTATAAATGTATTACACGACCTTGTAATATGAAATTTAAAACCTAATAATCAAATAAAGACTATGCACAAATAGATAGATTTGAATTCATAGCTGTATGATCATTGACCAATGTAATATGCAGAGAAACCAATGAATGACGTAAAAGAAACATACACTGAGGGATATAACTAAAAGTAATGACTCAAAAATGCATTCAAGATTTGCGATGTGGCTATTTTTGACTACGAGTGAGAATAATCATAGAAAGATCAACTGATTATAATAGGAAGACTACACAATATTATTAAATTTGTGCATATGACAATCTAAATGACCAAGATTTATTGGAATGGGCATGGAATTATGTCTACATGTTGATTCAATTTTTAGACCTACACACTACATGCTCTCCTCCAAATCTACAAGAAACTCTTGTATTTGCTACCTCAAAAATGTAGTTTCTTTGCTAAAGTTCACATATACCACTGACCTGGACACTTGAGAATCCAACCACTCCTCAACAAATAATTATAGACAAGAATGGATGTTTTGACAAAATGTGATTGATGAAAATAATCATGACAAACTCAGATCATAACTGTTGCTTTTCCAAAACATTATTTTTTTATTTTATGATATTCAGTAAAAGGAGGATACCTTAGCTACTTGTAAAAAGCATATGAATATAATACTGAAAACTTCACATGACTCTCATTTGGAATTTTTTTACTCTGATTCCAGTATCGATTTTAATCAGAGACCAAGTATAAAGCCGAATACTAGACACATAAATTTGATCAAATAATATATTTCTCTCTATTAAATCTTTTTCAAACACCAATACAAATATATAGGATATGTGTATCCTATAATTGGGAATATTCATATCCCTACAAAACCTCACTAATTAACCTCCAAACAATATAAAGTTATATGCATAATATATTTTTAAGCTAACAATATATATGTTTAACTAATGACTATTAACAAACTAATCTTATTGGTAAGAAACCTACCAGTAAATATAATTTATCTCATGGTAAATAACATGTGAACATTAGCAAATTCTAACATCAATTTCGAGTTGAATTATAGTTAAAAATCATGGTGAATCCAAACACGTTGATAAAAATCCATCCACACAGTTTCACCTAGAAATCAGTGGCTCATGGACTATGAAAACATCAAAGCTCTTATAAAAAAACATTTTTCCCTGACACAATTTTATATGATGTCATTTGCTTTAGAATTGCTGACATAAATTGGTAAATTTTTAGTGGAGGTTTTTGGAGCACTTTTAGTGAAAAATGATTGACACATGCTCTGCCAAACTATTTTTGCATCAGACATTTTATTTTTAAAATTTATTAATTATTTTTTTGAATTATAAATTTTTGATTTCCAGGGAAACATGCACCAGTAAATTGGCACCAAATGTATGCTTTAGTTGAATTCGTAGGCGATCAATTTGCTTCAAGATAAATTAAAATTACATTTATTTTTAATGAAATTTAAATATTAAAAAAAGAAATGTAAATACATTTAGATAATAATAAAAAATATTATTTGACTTTTATTATTTGTAAAATAGATAATAAGTTATAATCAAATACAAAATATATTTATATTGACTAATGTTTTTTGAACACTTAATTAAAAAATTAAAATTTAAGTATATAGTAAGACTTTTTATCATAATCAATAAACACTTAAGAAAACAAATTGTTTATTTACATTACTTAGGGAAAAATTCAAGCAAAACCACATCCATCATGAGCATTGAACAAAATAATATTCTTTATTAATCATGCATTAAAAATATACTTATATAAATTGAGTTTAATTCATTAAACACAAGTATATAAAACAATTGGTGGGCGTAAATGATCCCAACTTTAAAAATCATATATCTATCTAGATAATGTTTGTCCTTGTCCTCATCCTCATCATCGTTCTCATCATCACCACCACCACAACCATCAACACCACTATCATTATAGATTTTATTATTGTAATCCTCCTCATCATCGCTATCATCTACATCATTCTAGTGTGAATATTTTATTCCTTATAAAATAAATGAATTTTTTTTAACCCTTTTTGTAAATAAGGATTAACATTAAAGGAGTAACCTAATCAACTAAGGAGTAAGCTACTCTAAAAGTAGCTTAATTAATAAATTTAGATCTTATTGATATTTTGATAAGATATACATAATCTAAGCATATGCCAAATATAAAAAGTACAAAATTCATTATTATTATAATTTCTTATTCTTATTTTTATTATAATAATAACAATAAGAATAAGAAATTATACTTAGATTATAAAGTGATGCATAAGTAGATCTGAGTATTACATGTGTGAGCTATCTAAAGATCTAGATCTAGTTGTTAGATTTTAAATATTAGATTTTTGTTAGCCCAAACACTTGTATCACCCTATAGACACTAGTGTTGATGCTATCATCATGATTTAAATGCTTTTGTATAGATCACAATACAAACTCTTGTGTATAAATTCCACCTGCACCTGTTAGATATCACTGTCACCTTACAAATTTTTTATCTGGATTGTGCGCACAAGTTCTTGATATTAGTCATTTTATCAAAACCCTATATCCTCTAATTAAGGGCATGCCACCTTGTAAAATGAGAGTCAGTGGGATAAAATGAAGTCGAGCTGACCTTAAAGACCCCTCTGTCAGTGAACAATGCCTACATAGTCATATACTTTAAAGAGGGCCTTAAACTGGTGTAGTTCTCTCCCTTATGTGGGCTTGTGTGTGAACAAATGTGTAATATGTAATATTTGAGTGCATGTAGTGATCTAGCTTGTAACTTGACAAATACCACTCATGGATTATTCTTTGAATGCTTTAGACCTGTAATATGACTATTCCTATGACTAATTTGGAAATAGAAAATAAATAGGGAAAAATAAGTTAGTTATGCAATTGATTTTTAGTAGTGTAGTATAAGCTCGAGAGGTGCTTGCTTGATAATTAATAAGTGGGCTTTAACTTGTATTTATACCACCTATTTGGAAATTTTTCTCATATAAGGGTTAATGAAATCAATTAGGCGAACCCATACATATCGAATGATTTGAAAATTTGAAGCCTTGTGAGGTACAAATACTTGCATTAGAGTAGGGACACTAGTATCGATGCTAGTCTTCAAGTCAGAATGCAAGTGTCTAAGAAGATAGAAAGTTGTTGAAGTTATGTAATTGATAGTGAAAGATATATATCAAGTTTTAAGCATACTATGGGTTAAAAGTGATCTAGGTAATCATAATAATAGGGATAGACTATAAGATAAACATTTAAGCACAATGGGATGGAGAATACAAGCCTTTCAATTGTAAGACAAGTCAAGAATTGAAGGGTAGAGCCATGACCAATATTTTCCAAGTGCACAAGATTAGTTTAACATATAAATCCATATTTGAGTGTCTACACAATTATAAGTTGAGTTTGAAATAAGAAAATGACCATAAATGAAATACATTAATATGAATAACAACATATGCGAGCTTGTCTACTATGAAAGGCACTTGATGTTACCTACATAATAAATAACTATAATTAACAATTAAACTACTAACATTTTAATAAATAGACCTTAATTCCAAATTTGTAAATCCTAGTTATACTTAAAATCTAATCGTATGATTATAAACTTTGTATTCAATTTGTTGACAAAATTAATACTTACTTGGATGCCTTCCAAAAAAATGATGTGTCTAAGGAGTGCTACTCAACCTTAGTCCATATCCACCTAGATGTGATCATCTTGTGGTAGGATTTATAAGTTGGCTTCCTAAAAAAATGATATGTAATATTAGAGTATAGGCTCAAATTTATTACAAAACCTTTATTCCCAATTTGGCTACTTAGAAAACTTATACATTTTAACCCATTTCTACGATCGCCCTAACCTCACATGAGTCTCCATTTCATACACTAAGCCTAAAAATCATCCCAATGCTTATATAAAAGGTATCCATTAGTACATTGGAACCACATATCACTTATTATTCAACACTATGTAAAAAACTAGCTCTACTTATATTCTAGATAAATCTGTAATTGTACGAGCCCATCCTAGACAAGCCCATATCCTTACCAACTTATCCCCTATACATTTTTGGGTCCTTTTACTTGTTGTCCATGAATGTATGCCTTGATACTACACATTTTCATTTTAAAAATCAACTAGTATATACGAGTCATATATTTAATCATTTTTATGATTGGATGTGGGGTAAAATAACCTAATCAAATGGATAAATACAACTATTCTAGAGCAGGCCATTTAAACTTATTCAAAATAAAATAATATACTGAATATATAAAATTACTAAATATATAAAGTACAATGTAAATTGATATTATGATAATTGCAATAAAAGGAAGGGATCATACTTTGCTTATTTATAGGTAAATCTGAGTTATGCAAAGGTGAAAGTAGTAGGTTGATGCTCAGGATCTAGTAGTCAGATCCTGAAAATATTATTTGTAGAGGCTTATACACTTGCATCGACCTATGGACACTTATTTTGACACTTTTATCTATGTATTTATGCAAACATCTTATACATAATATTCACTATATTGAAAAGTGGCCACATGTGCATGATAGGGTTTTCGATCACCTTGCTATTGATGTATCCAGGTCATGTGCATAAGTTCTGTATTACTATGCATATGTAAAACCTTAGTTATCCACCTTAGGTTAGGTCACTTTACCAAAAATGGGTTAGTGGGTTCACAAAGTCGAGTTGACCTCAAGGACCCCTCTATCAATGAACACTACCTACATAGCCAATACTCCAAGGAGAGCCTCAGATATATGTACTTCTCCCCTAAGTTTGGGATTATGTGTACAAGGGTGAAATATGATATATACAAATACTTACAATGATCTATCTTTTAACTTGACAAATATTTCTAAGGGGCTATTCTTTGAATGCTTCAGAATTTTAATATGATTACTCTTATGACTGATAGAGAAATACATAAGAATAGGGTAATAGAAATGAGTTGTGTAATTAATTTAAATGAGCTTGAATAGGTGCTTACTTGGTATTTGTTAAATGTGTACTTGATAATGATGAATTGAATTTTTTTTGTATTTATACACACCTTTTGAAAATATCTCACGAAGGTTACATAAGGAAAATAGGTCGACCCAAATATTTTGAAAGATTTATAATTTTGGATGACTTTTGACGTATAGACACTTGATAAGGAAACTAGACATTAACATCAATGCTAGTGTCCCTATGTAAACATAAGTGTTTGGTAGAATTAAAAACTACTGAAATTCTAAATTGATAGTGAAGGCTAAAGATCATATTTTAAGCTTTCTATAGTGTATAGGTGATCTGGGTCATCATAATGATAGGGTCAAACTATAATATAAGAAGCTAGGAAAAATGAGTTGGAGAACGTGACCCTTTAAAAAACAAGGGGGTCTAGGACTGAAGGGTAGAGCCTAATTGGTATTTATCAAGTGTACAAGACTGGAATGCTATACATAATCAGATTTTAATATCTACATTTACCCCCCTTTAATCTAGTAATGCATAAGGATGAAATTAATTGGTTAAAGGAAAGAAACACATATATGTGTGTGTACAACACACCTTATCTTTGTTTGATCCCTAGTGAAAATTTATGTTGGTGTATAACCTATAACAAAGAGCATGTTACAACATAAATTAGAGAAAGGAAGGAGTACACCTATGTGTCGATGCAACTATATTTTCCCTTGGTACTTTAATTTGATAAATATGTTTTCTTGTGAAGTATTTGAGATGAAATAGGTTCAAACCTGAACCTTGGAGATTTGAAAAATCAAATTTGGGGCAAAATTATGCCCCCAATTTGGTGCAATGGTGAGTTGTGACACAACCATTGAGATCACTAAATCTCAATCGCACAACTCAAATGAAAGTATAATAAATCCAAGTTAATTGGTATAACCAACTAAACTTGAAAAAGGGAAGTGGTGGTAAGGCCATTGAGGACATCAAATCTAAATCTCACTACTTAAAGGAGCCAATTTATATATATAAGAAAGGCTCAAAAGGATGCTTCTTGGTAAAAACACTGCTTCTTGGATAAAAACATGTGTATACTGAATACTTTTCTGTATTTTTGATTTATTTGAATTTTCTTGAATTTTATTAGATTTTTTTTTGTAATTTTTAGAGTATTATAAAGGAAAAATGTCTAACCTATGATCCCATCTAAGGGATACTCATAAGAAGCTCCAAGTTTGGAATATGGTACATCAAACTAGTGATATTGCCAAGGGGCATGCATAAGTGTCATATTTAGAACTATATAATATGTGGTACTCTGATTATGTCTCATAGTAATCTATGGTCATGAAGATATAATATAAATATTAGTGGCTCTTAGGACCATGATTAGTAATATGTGGTTTCTTTGGTATAACTATGATTGAAATATGCTTATTTGTTGTTAATAATTGGGTACACTATGTATGTGTAAATGAGGGCTCCGTAAAGTCCACTGTGTATCTATGGTGCAATGGTATCTCAAGTACTATCCACCTAGGAAAATGGATTAAATGTTACCATTTCATGCATGATTAAACTTAATAGGTTTTATAATAAGTTGCCTTGGAATAAACTTATCTTGTTCAAGTGGATCTTCATATGGTATTCCAAGAACTTTAATTACCTTATTGGTTGAGTTTAATACATGTATTTACTATAGAATGTATTACATGGAGCTTATGTATCCAAAGCCATCCTAAAAACATATCAAAGTGTAATGAAATTACATAGATGTTCACAAAGTAGAATAATATATCACAAAAATGAGAGTAGAGATAATAGATCCACAAAAATAATTGATAGAAGATAAAAATGCTTGATAAATATAACCAAGCCACTTTGAGTGGGAAACCTCCAATTTTTTTTAATAAGATCATAATTTTCAATATTATGATCAACTATTAACCATTACCTCCTATATGTACTATACTTATACCCAGTTATGCCATAGGCTGACCTTACTAAGAATGTAGAAAAATGTGATAAGATAATATAAGAGGTATATAAGTCAAAATTCAGCCACACATATCCCTATACATGCCATAGGTTGTGACATAACATGAACTTCCCCTTCAAAAAAATATTATCCTCAACATTGAATCAACCCCATATGTTGTTGTTGGAATGCTTCATCCTCCTATGTTGCATCTTCATAATATAGACGCTTCTATTTGATCAAATACTCCTTAGTTACTTTGGTCTATAGTTTCTTAGTACAAATTTGAAGGAGATTTTCAAGCTCCAAAATAACCCTACCTTACTCATCCAATTCAGGTCATTCATAAGCAAAATTTGTTAAGGTCATGTATTGTGAGACAACCAAAGGGATTTGGGAAAATTTTCCATCAATGAAAAAAGGGGAGTTTGTTGGCATGCTATTATCATTGATGTCAAAAGTGTTAGGTTGTGGAGCTAAAAGCTTCACTGATGCAAGCAGGGAAGGAGGTTTCAGAAGGTTGCTGAGTGTGTCAGTCACCGGCATCGGTCAGGCCAACCGACGTCGGCAGGGAGGAGACAGAAGGCAACCGACGTCAGTCAGAAGTCGGCCGACGTCGGCAACCCCCAGGTAGACAGGGACCGACGTCGGTCACTTGTGGTTCAGACTATGAGTATATTACGGGCAATTAGCTAACGAACCAAGTGTTTGCATGTTTAGAGCTAATTTTAGACTGAGAGCTACGGATCTAATTATTGTATTAGGTGTCTAATTATTGTTTGGATGAGTTATATATAATAGACTCATGGTTGTATTGTAAAATTGTGCTAGAGAGTAAGAGAGCAATATTATAAGCTCCTTCTGTGTGTGAGGTGAGCAATGGTGTGTTCCTCCTAGTGCCACAGTACCAAGTGTGGGTGCTGGATTGGAGAATCAGCAGGGTTCTTCATGTATGTATGATCTTGGTCATCAGGTGAGCATGGCTTCTATAGGAGATCTACATGGTAAGTAAGATCATTGATATGTAGGTGTATGTGTGTGCAAGGTCAAGGTTCACAGGTGTGCAAAACTAGGTTGATTTGCAGGTGTGCAAGATCAGATAGGACAGCAACACAATAGGGAGTAGAATCAGGTAGGATCTACTTGGAGTACAGTGTGTACTCAGATAGAGAAAGAGAGGAAGGCAAGGAAGATCCTTCCATAAGTAAGGTATATTAAGGTGCAGGTTGTTTCAGGTTCAGGGGAGATCTACTTGGAGTACGTTTGAGTACTTGTAGAGTGCGTGGAGCACTTGTGGTGTGCGTGGAGCATGGGTATAAGGTGAACACCAACTCAGTATTTGAGTTGGGTGTTGGGACCTAAGAGAGAGAGCTTTGAGGAGAGAATTAATGTTCACTTGAGGTGTGGAAAGCCTCTGAAGAGGTGGTGGAGAAGAAGTGGCATCTTCTTTATTGTATTCTTTTCTGCAAGAGTTTTAATACAAGTTGTGTATTGTCTCTCATATCATGTGTTATTTCTGGATTCTAGTTACTTGTTGATTCTAGTTATTTCTGCATATTAAGTTGCTTGTATTTGGTAATCAATTGTGTGCTTCCGGTATTCATATCCCAACAAAAAGGGTGCATCATGCAAAGGCATAATGGTCATTGATGTCAAAGGTCTATTTACTCAAGTGCTTGAGCATGATAGTGGAAAAAAGAGAGTGTTTCCATGAGAAAGAAGAGTGTGGTCATAAGATTTATCATGAGTAAAGACATTCCTGAAATAAAGAGTGTTGCATGGATGAGAGTTTTCATGAATATTATGAACATGGAAGGTATAGGTGCACGGAAGAAAGATGTCAAGTCATATGAAGCTTGGTCATGTGGTTTCAGGTTTATATGAGGTTATGTAAGATTGTTTTCATCAAAAAGAGAATGGTGTAGTGATATGAGTGTGTTATGATGTGTTATGTCTGATTGTTTGATGTTTTATTTAGGTCATGACAAGGAAGGAACATGTCAAGGTGTCATGTGCATTGGAAGCTTGAGCCTAGTCATGGCATGGTGAAGGTATGAGCTCGTAGCATGATGAGGTGATTGATATTAGGCATGTGAGAGGTTTTAAAGGCTGTGTGAGCATGAGAATAATGTGTATAAGATTCCATGAGAATCTCAAGGTGATCCTACAGGGGTAGAACCTTCAGATCAAATTTGCACCTAGACCAATCCTAAACCCTACTTGGCCTAATGAAGTATTTAGATAAAATTTCAAGGTAATATTGCATATGTGATCATGGAAATAGGTATGATATGTTTTTTTAAGCATTTCAAAAAGTTTGAGGGCATGATTCAAAGGGAATTACAAGAAACACTATTTTAGGCCTTCTCGAGTTCACAGAATGAGATCTTAAGACCTGAGAGGAATTTTTATATGTTCTTTGGAATGTGTAACCTCTTCATGGGAACATAAGATGTTAATTATATATGGGGAAGGGTCTTAGATAAGATACCTAGGCATTGGTTTTAGATTTGAGGGGTAGTCCTTTATGAGTAATCATTAACACCAAAACTTATGTTAAACCTCCCTAAAACCCTAATAAGGACCCAATGTGGAAGATATTGTTAAAAATACCCTATAATGGTAAAAAATTACTATAAAAACTATTATATAATTTATTTAACTCTCCCAAGTACCTCTAAGTGGTGGTTGTTAGTCTGATGAGAGAGAAAATGTGCAAATACAGACTTATTTGTGAAGAATTTGCTGTAGCAGTCAAAATTTGCATTGGTCAAGAAAAGAAAATGGATGGAAAAAAGAGATAGAGAATCATAATACATTCCCATGAAGGTTTTTTGATAGGTTAAACCATTATAATGTGATAAAGTGGTCTTCCAAGTTAGCCAGTCATAGACAAACCTAATGGTGTAAACAATGTAAAACTCAAGCAATAGTGAGAAGATGAATTGGGGTGTGTTTTCATGATATAATGATGAAACCAAGTGCATGGAGATGTTTTAAAGTAATTTTAAGACATGTTAATTCTTTGAATAAGCTTTTTAGGTTAGTGATTATGGTGAAAAATTTGCTCATAAGATGACCTGTCTGGTTCAGATAAGACGATGTGATATAAGGTCATGAGACTGATTTGAAAGACCAATATTTTGCTATTAGACCATATGAGTTTTGTGTTTTAGGATGTTATAAATATTTAAGATAATATTTTTAAAACATAAAGAGTCTTTGAAAGTGTCTACACATGTGTTGGAGGTCTAAGTCATCATGATTGTGTTTTTGAGTTTATTGACAGTTCTGAGTGAGCGAGTTGTAGAGATGTTCTTGAAGCCTTAAGCTCTGAGTGAAAGTGTATAAAATATTTGGTAATGACATTGAGGTAATTTAGATTATGTATATGCATTTTTTTTATCATTTTTTAATGGATTAAGTGTGTTTGAGCTTCAGTATTGAAAGATAAACTTTTTGGTATACACAAAACCCAATAGGACTGAGTACTATTGAGGAGTTTCATGAAGTGGTTGGACCTAAAAGGTGTTATGGAGATAGAGGATGTTGTATAAGGTATATTTGAGTTATGTATGAAATAATATTGAAATATATGGAGGTTAAAAGTGTTCCAAGGGATCAAGTTTACATGATACTAGACAAACCTAATGCAATTAGGTCTCCATGAGACCTAAAAGTGAAATGAGGCCTAACTAAGTCATGACAGACCAAAAGGGAATCAAAATTTGTTTGAATAATGTTTATGAGATGCACTAATACCTATTATATAGATGAAATAATATGTTAAGGGTGTGTTTTTGACTAAGTGGTATATGAACAAGGAATGGTATATATACAAGGCAGTTTTAGGCCTATTTAAGTAAGCTTAGAGGAAGGGAATGGATTAATAAATAAATGAGAGTAAGGAGGTTAGGTAATATGTTTTAAACCATAAATATAGATAAAATAATAATTTCATGAATATCATATAAATTTTATATAGTTGAATATCATGGTTTCATAATCTATTCAGTCTTGAAGAGGTCTAGTTGAGCAAAGAAGCCTAGACGCAGTTTTGAGAGAGCTCAAGTGGAGTAGAGCTGAAAGAGTGATAATTGTCTATTGAGAGGATATCAAAGTTACATCAGAGATGTGTTCCTCATGTATGATATAGGATATACTATATGTATAAATGAGTGGAATATTATAATAAAGAAGTGTGATTAGCTAAGTTGGTGCTTGGTCAAAAAGGGAGTTGAAGTTTCCTTACAGGTTGGTGTTTACAGAATTGGTATTGGATGAGTTGGTGCTTGGTAAAGAGGTATTTAGAGATAAATTTAAGATTTTTTATTGTATTAGTGTCTTTTTACTGAGTGGTTCTTGGTCATAAGGGGTTGTAACCTCCTAGCAAGTGGGTGCTTGCTAAAGTCAAGTGGGTGCTTGATAAATTTGGGGTTAGTGCTCCATGTTGGGTTGGTGCTCAACTAAATTTGATACATTATATTATAGGAAAGTTTTTAAAAGTTTTATTTTAGTGAGTTTTATTCCCCATGAGGGTTTACCACATATGTGATGTGTTAGCTTGTTTCATGCTCATGTGATTGGTTTTTAATGCATTGATAGATCATTGTGTTGCTTTCATAGTTCATATATAAGTGGATGTAATTGATTGAAAGTTTTTAAAGACTGATTCACCCCTCCTCTTAGTCATTATGCTTATAAAAATTGGTATCAAAGACTGTTCCTTTGAATCATGCTTAACAACTTGAAGGAGATCCTTGAAGCATAATTATATCTAGTCAACAAGCACATTGAGGTATCTTAACCAATAAGGATCCTCTCTTTAATGAGACTAACTATGAATTTTGGAGCATCAGAATGAATAACTATCTAATGTCCTTGGGTTATGACATATGGAAATATATTGTTAATGGATTCATTCCACCCTTTACACCACTAATTGATGTAATAAACAAGAAGGAAAGTGAGAACAACTCCAAGGCAATGAATGCCATCCTATGTGGTATTTCAGAAGAAAAATTTGTTAAGGTCATGCATTATGATAAAGCCAAAGGGATTTGGGAAAATTTTCAAACCTCTATGAAGGAAACACCAAAGTTAATTTGTCAAATTTTTAGGTTCACCGAAGGTAGTTTGAAATCCTGAGAATGAAGGAGGATGAAAAAATTGCATCTTATCTATTGAGAGTAGATGAAGTGGTAAATGTCATTAGAGGCCTAGGAGAGAAGTTAGAAAAATCAATAGTAGTAAAAAAGGTATTGATATCTCTAACATATAAGTTTGATTTAAAGGTGTCTACTGTGAAAGAGATCAAAGACCTTAACCTACTATAGATGGATGAGCTTCATGGCATCTTGAATACCTCTGAAATGAGAATAAGTGGTGGAAGACCTTCCAATAAGGAAGATGAATTCAAAGATGAGAAAAAATCATAAGGTAAGAAGGCCATGGATGATGTTGATACATACATTGATGATGACAAGATAGAATCCATGTATGTCAAAAAACTAAGGAAATGTTCAGGTAAGTATAAGGGCAAGTTACCATTTCTTTAACTGTGGTAAGATTCGTCACTTTGCATCTAAATGTCCTAAAAAGGATAAGATTGAGTATGATGAACATCATGGTGATGAAAAGAAGACCTATAATCTTGACAAGAGTAAAAAGGGTTTTATAAAGTATGAAGATAAGAAAGGGTCATTCAATAACAAGAGAAGTTTCTATACCAAAGAAGACAATATCTCATCTCATGTAAGTGACACTAGTACATTTGATAGTGATGATGACTGTAATGATCATGATCATAATTAAACCTTATTCATGGATATAGAAATAGATAATTAAGGTTATAAAAAGTGAAAGGACTTATGGATGATGAAGAGACTAAAGTGAACCTTAAGTTAGAATTGGTGAGTGCTCTAGAGGAGTTGAAGTTCTAAAGAAGGAAGAATCAAAAAATAAGATCATTGGTTAAGAGTTATGAGGATCAAATCAATCTCTTTGAAGAGAGACTAAAGATAAGCACCAATAAAAATGAGGATACCATCAAATAGCTAGAACTTAGATTGAAATTATCACTACAAATCTTAAGACCAAGGAGGAAGAATGCATCAATTTTGGAATAGAAATGGAGTCCTTAAAAGTAGAATTGGATTAGGAAACAACCAAGTTGAAAATACATTAGAGATTTGAAAAGAGTACTAAATTTCTTGGTGATATTTTGAGTAGTCAAAGGCCTACACATGAAAAAATAGGTCTTGTGTTCAAGGAAGATAAAAAGGAGAACAAGGAGAGTGAGACCTCAAAGACCTATGCATAAACTCTCAAATCTGATACTCAAAGTTATCATCAATAAGTCAAGAGTAACAACATGAAAGTTAACATGAAGAGACCAAAAGGGAAACCCAATGTAATAAGGTATTCCAATTATTTCAATGGTTATTCTTTTTCTTTTCATAACTTTGGTCATAGATCAAGTGATTTTAGAATGGTCTCATAGGATGAGTTATCATGGGACCATGGGAAAAGGAGTGATCAGTCAAGATGTAAGTACATAAATGTTTTTTTCTATAGTTATCATAATATGGTACACATTGTAAGATTATGTTCTAATAGAGTTAGAAGACCCTCAAGACTTAACAAGGTATATAGAGCTCCAAGAGTACATGAGAAGGGTCAAACATTGGTATGGAAGCCAAAGAAAGACAATAATGATCATATTGAGCCCAAGAGTCAAGATGGATTATTTTCTAAGATAGAGCAAGGATTAGAAGTGAAGGAATGTCAAGAACACTTATTATTTGCATGTATTGACAAGGCAGTCAAAGAGAAGAAGGATGAAAAGGTGGATGAGTCAAATGCTTTAATCAATCCTAAGAGGATTCTAAGGAGGGACCACTAGTCTCATGATTATAAGATATCTGAGCAAAGTGATTTGGAGATCTAGGAATCTCCTGAGTTCATGGAGTTTTAATATACCTATGGAAAGGGGTGACTCAATTAGTATTTATGGAGACACTCTTCTATTAGTAAAAGCATGAGGTTGCAGTCAAAAAAGGATTCATCTTGAAAGGATTCCAAGTTATCTGTATTTCAAGGTATGAGTTGTTTTCTTTGTAGCTTATATGCATATGACAAGGTAAAAGGAGTTTTGGTTAGTATGAGCATTGACTCTGGAGATTAGTTCATGAGGAGTCATGGTATGAAATACATGTCTTAGCAAAGGACTATGTCTAGAGACATATGGAATATGGATTGGTATGCAAGACCAATATGGTCATAGAGACAAGTTGGATGTTGTTGATAGATATGGAAGTGTGATGAAAACTTGTGTAGTTGATTGATATATGAGAGATAAGCAAAAATTTGTTATGTGTTTCTAATAATTGATAGTTTGATTTGTGTTGAGAAGTGGTATTGGTATCAACATGCTTGAAGGATGTTGAGAAAGGTCTATGAGTCCTGATGACTCATATGATGAGAAAAAAATGTGAGGACAAAGGGGGAGCTAATTAGATGATTTATTATCTTCAAGAGAATACAAGTAATGGTCTATGTCAAAGAAGGTATATAGAAAACATGAAGATAGGTTGAATAATGTGGCCAAGACTGAGAGCATGATGGATGTTTGTGAAGATGGAATAGGGAAATTAAGATGGATACTATCCATCTCTATGGCATCAAGGTGCATAAAGGAAAGTGAGTGATCTTATGTATCTGAGTCCATTTAAAGATCTATGTCAGATAAGAATAGATGTGATGGCCTAGTGAGTGTTGAAAAGTTTGATCTATACAATTCATATAAAGGTCAAGATAAGTGTTCCTATGTATTTGAATTCATTTGAAGAAGGTATGCATGGAGTTAGGGGGAGCATGTTTATATGAAGCTTCAAAGACTCTATGATCCTATTACCAAAAGGGGTAGAGAGATTAGAAATAGATAAAGTTCAGGATGGGGGAAAGTAACATATTTAGAGATGTTTCTAAGAGTGGTTTCCATCTTGTGACTCAAGAAGAGAGTATGGAGTTAAGGGGAGCTTTGTATCTCTGGGTTATGAAATGTCAAGACAGTGATGCAAAAGTCATAATAAGCATGTTTTCTTGAGGTACAATTCAAGTGTTCCAAAATTTGTCTACAATAACTAATATGAGCCCAAGGTGGGTTGTTGTTAGCATTTCATAATGTTGTTGTTGAATATTAGGTTCAATGATCAGAGGGCAGTTTATGGAAGACCCTTTGTCATTAATGTCAAAAGGGGGAGAATGAACAGATGGGAAAAGTACCATTTTGAAGTAATTTCATTTTTTTAGTGTTTTTTCCATCAATGGGTTTGTCATCAATGACAAAGGGTGAGTTTTTTGGCATGTTGTTGTCATTGATGTCAAAATGGTGGATCATGTAAAGGTATATGGTCATTGATGTGAAAGGTCTATTCAGTCAAGTGCTTGAGCATGATAGTGGAATAAAGAGTGTTGACATGAGAAATAAGAGTGTGGTCATATGATTTATCATGATTAAGGACATTCATGAAAAATATAGTGATGCATAGATGAGAATTATCATGAATATTATGAGCATGGAAGGTATAGGTGCATGGAAGAAAGATGCCAAGTCATATAAAGCTTGGTCATATGGTTTTAGGTCTGTATGAGGCTATGGAAGATTTTTGTCATTATAAAGAGAATGGTGAGGTTATATTAGTGTGTTGTGATGCCATATGTATGTTTTTTTGATGTTTTGTTGAGGTCAAGACATGGAATGAAAAAGTCAAGGTGTCAAGTGCATTGGAAGCTTAAGCCTAGTCATGGCATGGTAAAGGTATGAGTTGGTGGCATGATGAGGTGAGTGATCTCAATCATGTGATAAGTTTTAAGGTTGTTTGAGCATGAGAATAATGTTTATAATCATCCATGAGAGTATTAGGGTGATCCTACAGGGGTAGGACCTTTAGATCAAGTCTACACCTAGACCACTCCTAAACCTTGCTTAGCCTAATGAGGCGTGCAGATCAGTTTTCAAGGAAATTTTGCATATGTGAACATATATAGAGGTATGATATGTTTTTTTAAGAATTTTCACAAAATTTGAGGCCATATTTTGAAGGTAATTATAAGAAACACTATTTTAGGCCTTCTCAAGTTCATAAAATGAGGTCTCAAGATAAGAGGCATTTTCAAACATTTGTTGGAATGTGTAACCTTTGCATGGGAGCCTGATATATTAAATAGATATGGGTAAGGGTAATATATAATAATACATGCATTGTTTTTATATTTAAGGGGAAATCCTTTATGAACAATCGTTAACACCAAAACCTATGTTAAACCTCCTTAAAACCCTAATAAGGAATTGATGTGGAATATCTTATTCAAAACAACCCAAAATGGTCTCAATTGACTATAAAAACTATAATATTATGTATAAAAATCTCCTAGGTACCTATGGGTGGTGGTGGTTAGTCAGATGAGAGAGAAAATATGTAGATACAAGCTTGTTTATGAAAAATTTACTGTAGTAGTCAAAAGTTACATTGGTCAAGAAAATAAAATGGATAGAAGAAGGATGTAGAGACTCATAATAAATTATCATTAAGGATTATGGATAGGTTACACCCTTATAATGTTATAAATTTGTCTTCCAAGTTAACCAGTCACATATAGACCTAATGGTGTAAATAGTGTAAAACCTAGGAAATAGTGAGAAGATGAATTAGAGTTTGTTTTCATGATAGAATGATGAAAAGAAGTGCATGGATATGTTGTTCAAGAATTTTAATACATTTTAATTATTGAAATAAGTTTTGGAGGTTAGTGATTCTGGTGAAAATTTTTCTCACAAGATGACTTGTCTGGTTTAGATAAGACAATGTGATATAAAGTCATGAGATTGGTCTAAAAGACCAATATTTTACTATTAGACCATATGAGTTTTGTGTTTGAGGATGTTATAAAGATGTAAAATAATATTTTGAATGCATAAATAGTCTTCAAAAGTTTATATACATGTGTTGGAGGTCTAAGTCACCATGACTATGTTTTTGAGTTTACTGGCAATTCTAATTGAGTGAGTTGCAAAGGTGTTATTGAAGCCTTAAGCTCTGACCCTAAGGTAATTTATATTATATTTATGCATTTTTTTAATCATGTTTGAATGGATTAAGTGTGTTTGAGCTTAAATATTTAAAGATAGACTTTTTGGTATACACAGACCTAATAGGATTAAGTACTATTGTGGAGTTTTATGAAGTGGTTGGACCTAAAAGGAGATATGGAGCTCATATGATGTTTTATAAGGTCTATTTTAGTTGTGTATGAAATAATATTAATTTATATAGAGGTGAAATGTGTTCCAAGGGATCAAGTTTACACATTACTAGATAGACCTAATGCAATTAGGTCTCCATGAGACCTAAAAGTGAAATGATGCGTAATTGAGTCATGACAAAGCAAAAAGGACTCAAAGTTTGTTTGAATAATTTTTATGAGATTTAATAAGACATATTATATGGATAAACTAAGAGGTTAAGGGTGTGTGGCTAACTAAATGGTATATGAACAAGGAATGGTATATATACAAGGTAATTTTAGGCCTATTTGAATAAGCTTAGAGGAAGCAAATGGATTGATAAGTCAATGAGACTAATGAGGTTGGGTAACATGTTTTAAACCTTAAGGAGAGAGTATATAATAATTTACTGAAGATCATATATTTTTTATGTCGTTGAAGATCAAGGTTGCATGACCTATTCAGTCTTGAAGAGGGCTAGTTGAGCGAAGAAGCCTAGAGGTAGTTTTGAGAGAGATCAAGTGGAGTAGAGCTAAAGGAGTGATCCTTGTATATTGAGAGGATATTAGAGTTTAATAAAATATGTGTTCATAATGTAGGATAGTGTATATAATAGATGGACATCTAATTGGAAGAATAAAAGAAAGAAGTGTGATTAGCTATGTTGGTACTTGGTCACAGAGGGAGTTGAAGCTTCCTTACAGGTTGGCAATTGAAGAATTGGTTTTTGATGAGTTAGTTTTTTGTTACGAAGGATTTGGATATTAATTTTATGTTTGTTTTTGCATAAGTGTCCTTTTATTGAGTCGGTGCTTGGTCATAGGGGGTTGTAGCCTCCTAACAAGTGGGTGATTGATAAATTTGGGGTTGGTGCTCAACTAAATTTGATACATATTTTTATATAATGGTTTTTAAAATATTTATTTCAATGGGTTTTATTACCCATGAGGGTTTCCCACATATGTGATGTGTTATCTTGTTTCATGCTCATGTGATTAGTTCTTAATACATTGTTAAATCACTGTGTTGCTTTCATAGTTCATATATGAGTGGATGTAATTGATTGAAAGTTTTTGAAGACTGATTCACCCCCCTCTCAGTCATTATGATTAAAGCATAGGTGTCATATTTGAAGCTATATAATATGGGGTACTCTACTTATGTCTCATAGGAATATGTGGTCGTGAAGAGATAATATAAAGAGTAGTGGTTTTTAGGACCCATTATTAGTACTATGTGGTTTCTTTGGTATAACTATGATTGGAACATGTTTATTTGATCTTAAAAATTGGGTGCACTATGTAGGTGTAAATGAGGAATCCATGAAGTCTAATGTGTATCTCTGGTGTAATGGTCTCTCAATTACTAGCCAAATAATAAAGGGGATTGCATGTTGCTTACCATTTTGTGCATGATTAAACTCAATAAGTTTTATAATAAGTTGTCTTGGAATAAACTTATCTTGTTCAATTTGATCTTCATATGGTATTCCAAAAACTATACTTACCTAATGCATTTAATACAAGTATTTAATATGGATGGTATTACATAGAGTTTATGTATCCAAATACATCCAAATAACAAATCAAAGTGTAATCAAATTACTTAGATGTTCACACAATATAATAATATGTCACATAAATGAGAGCAAAGATAATATATCCACAACAATAATTGATAGAAGAGAAAACTTCTTGATAAATATAACATAGACACTTCAAGTGGGAAACCTCCACAAAAATGGAATAAAATCATAATTTGAAATATGATGATCAAATATTAACCATTAACTCCTATATATACTATACTTATTCATGGTTATTCCATAGGCTAACCTTACTAAGAATGTAGATAAATGCAATAAGATAATGTAAGAGGTATAGAAGTCAAAGGTCAACCACACATATCCCTAGACATGCCATAAGATAATTACATAACATGACCCTCCCATTTAGAACAATATTGTTCTAATGTTGAATCAACCCCAAATGTTGTTTTAGGAATGCTTCATCCTCCTATGTTGCATCTTCATAATATAGATTCTTCAATTTGATCAAATATTCCTTAATTGCTCTAGTCCATAGTTGCTTAGTACACATTTGAAGGAGATTTTCAACCTCCAAAATAACTCTACCTTACTCATCCAATTTAGGTAACTTAGTTTGAGTGTAAACTCTATGTATAATTACCTTCTTCAAGATATATACATGGAATACCATATGTATGTGAGTGGACTGGGGGAATTCCATCTTTTAGGCCACACTACCAAATTTTTTCAAGATTTGATAATGAACATAATACTTAGGGGACAAATTTTTATGATTTTTATATTGCTTTAGATACATCTACTTATATGGATGTAATCATATAAAGATCTAATAACTTATGTCAAAATTCCACTCACTATGGTGTTGATCCACTAGTTACTTCATTCAATTCTGTGCCATGGCTAAATTTTCTCTCAAAATGAGTACATCCTGTTGATGGTGAATGTGTTCCTCAATAGCTTGAACCTTGGGATGAACCTTCAAGGTTTAAGTGATGGATGGGGGGTGATATGTATACAAGGCCACAAAGGGAGACATTTTAGACAAATTATAAACATACGTATTATATACCATTCAACAAGTGGTAGCTAATGAACCCATTTATCCTATTTGTCAAAAATAAAACAATGAAGATACTTGTATAGACATTTGTTGATTACCTCTATTTGTCCATTATATTAAGGATGATAGGATGAGATATGATCCAATTGAGTACCAAACATAAAAATAATTTAGTCCAAAAATTACTAGTAAATATGGGACCATGATCACTTATAATGATCTTTTGAGTACCATGCAATTTATGAATTGTGTTAAGAAAAGTAAAACTTAATTTACAGGAAATAAATGACTGTGATAAGGAAAAAATGAACATACTTGGTTAGTCAATCCAAATCTACCATGATAACATTTTTACCTTCAGATCATGATAATATAGTAATGAAATCCATGGAAACCTCTTCCTAATGCTGGCTAGGGATGAATAAAGGTTGAAAAATTCCTAGGGTCTTAATGGTTTCACCTTTGTTATGTTGACATACCATGAATTCAACAACATATTTCTAGAGGTAAAATCACTGAGAGGGGGGGGGGGTGAATCAATGATGAAATCGATTCAATTCCAAATACAAAACTTTAAACTCTTAGCCACTCAACATAAGCATTCATGAAGTATATAAACCAGTTATTGAAAAGAACAAAGGAAACTATGCAAGATCAAAGCACATAACATATGGATTATGTGGGAAGCCATCATGGGAGATAAAAACCACTCTAAAGACTTAAAACACATGGAATACAGTCCTATAAGATATAAAAAATAAGAGACTTTAGTAAATCACCCACTTCATAAGGAGTACCAACCCCTAAGCATGGACAAGCACCCGCTTGCCCTTATATGTTGAACACCCACACAACACCTATGATATCAATAACTATATAAATATTATTTTCTTTCAATATAATGGATAAATACTGAATAAAAACTCTCTTCAACCCTTCACACTTACTCAAACCTTCACACACAAGCAATGCATCTAAAACAACCTTTTGGATCACTCTACACCTCTTCACTCATCCTCAATCTTAAAACCTACAAGAACACTATTATATCATCATAAATATGACCTATAGGTCATACACATATTCCTTATGCTTCTCTTCTCTTCAATCCATCTACAAATCATACTCACATTTCTTTTTTCTTCGCATGTCAACTCTAAAAACCTTCATCTTTGTTTATGCTTTTTATAGAGCCTTCATGATCACCACTTTCTTGGTCAGCTATAAGACATTAATTAACCCTTAAGGATTCTATCCTATTTTAAAAAATATCAACACCACCTACATATGTCTACCATAGATTTGATATATCACCCTTAAGCATCAACACCTTTCAATTAGGCTTAAGAAGCCCTTATAGGTCCATAAAGACCTATTCATCCTTTTAACACTTCATTGAGTAAAAATAGGAACATAAGAACACTTCAAAGCACATAGATCCACACTACATAAACCCTAAGATATACTCAAGTGATTACATTCATAACTACACACATATGCATATGCAAAACCTATCAAACATTTATCTTGTACATGAAAACACCATGAACGAATAAATAGTTAACTTATAAGCAATTGTTCATACTAAATATGAATTGGTCAAACCTCTAAAATCCATATAGATGATCCTTAGGGAGTCTAAAACACTCTATAGTAGATAATTAACCATGAAACATCCAAAACCTATCAATAAAAATTTAAACATCCTTCTCGGATCATTTACAAAATAAAGTCAAACCCTCAATCAACTTTGAACCATAATAAATGCAAATGTATGACCAGTCAAACCTCCAAATCAATTTTTATAGATTTTCCTTGAATTTATCTACCAATTTTATTTTTATCCATCATCAAAATTTATAAAAAAACATTTCATACTTGTTTTCCTTTGTAAATTCAAATATTTGAATTCCAACCATCACTTTTTAATGCAAATTTGACTATGGAAACTAGTGAAATCTGCTTGGGAGAGCAAATTTTAACAATTATAAATTTTGATATACATTATGTTAAGACCTAAAATTTGAAACACATTCTATAGGAATAAATCAAAACAAATTCATGTGACCACTTTATTCTGATACTTTCACACATGTGAATGCTGATGTCATCAATTTGCTCACTCAAGAAATTTTGCCAAGATGACTAGGATAACCTAAACCTTCACAAGTATACTTAGAGAATTAATTTCACTTCCAAAAGTACACAAAGTAATATTTAACCCTCATATTACCCTTCAAACATGGTCAATACATCACCAACATCCATCATCTTGCCTAACCCAACAAACACTTTAAGGTCCATGCATGATCACTAAGGCACATTTTATCATTGAGAGCCATGCATACACATCAAATCATGGACACTTTTGGCCACCTTAGTAAAATCATTTGAAACACATCAAAAATATCCCCCTTTGTCATTTATTTCAACACTTTTAAATGTTTTCAAAGCCAACAACAAAGCTATGCACATGCTCTTTCTCCTTCTACAAACACTTTCTCCCCCTTTGACACAATGATAAAGTGGGCTTACCTACTGATATTGAGGACCTATAAATGTTTTCAAAGCCAAAATAAATAAGGTACATCCTCTAATAGATGATAAAAATTCCCCCTATTATTGTGCATATCATTCCTTACCCTGACCACCTCAAGACTACTTATTGACAACACTCTTCTTTGACCATGTACTGCTATATGAAGAATAAATGAATAATATAAAGAAAATAGGAGTGATAAAACCTTGAGAACAATTATAGGGAATCCTCCTAAGTCACATGATCTTGGGTACCCCTTAAGCACCTTCAAACCATCTCCAACCATCATGAAATTTCATAGTTACTTTTAAATTTTCTCTCACAAGCCACCCATAGAATGAAGAGTGGACATTCAAGCTCTTTCTCAAACACATATGATACATAAATACAATTGAGAAACATATTCAGGGATAAAAATAACTTTGTATTTAAATAAAATGAACAAAATCACTCTTCTTCACACTAGCCTTGCCTATAGGCCTAGTAGCCCTACCTAAACTTTACAGAGCCCATAAATTTTTATGTATGCACCCTTATGACTTGAAATTTCATATTTGATGTAAAATAATATTAAACCTCATGCATAACAAGAATAATCATCCAAATATTCCTCTGTGCCATAGCTCCATCAAAAATTGTCCTGCTAGTTAGCCTTCCATTTGCACAAATCCTCAACCATAGAACAAACCATACACTTCTATATGATTGTAAAGTAATTTTTGATCACCCATTTTTCCATTTAAATATATTAGATAGCCTAAGATCTCAAGTATTTTGGGAAGGTCACTAACCCATATGGTGCAAAACCTAGGGGATAAAAAAGAAATAGGGTCAACTTACCATCTTTTGGTCAACACCAACTCATGAAACTTCTCTCAAACTTTGAGGTCACAAATACACACCATTTTACCAATTTTTGAGGTTTGAATCCTTAGGGAACCCATAGAACCATGGAATGGTTTTTGTCTTATTAGCCCTTAAGCAAGGGTTATCATTCTTGAGAGGTATCAAAGATATTTAATTTACCCTCAAGAATATATCAAAGCTTGAAACCACCTAGAGCAAACATATATGAGGTTAACACATCTTTATATTCCATAAAGTTACCTTGACCACTCACAAATCTTGATTTGACACCTAGAAAGCTTGTGTTTATGCCTGTAGACCCTGTGTATACCCCTGTCACTATGTCAAAACACCTTAAACTGATCATGGAAGCCTTATGACATCTCCTCAACACCTTTTGCACATATACACATCAAATACAACTATCCTTCACCCTTGGTTGGCCTTATAGACCTCAAATACACCAATTTTGTAAGATGAGCTCTCATTAGGCAGTGAACACTAAGCAAAATAGTCAAACTAAACAAATGGTCATGAAAGATTCATGTGACCAATTCAATGCATGAAACCCCATGGATTTCACTTAGACACATCCTCTATACACTTCATATCAACCTTACCTTCATTATTCATGATTTGACCTTCTAAACCAAGCATCAAAATTTGACTAAAACTTGCCTTTAGGACCAATGTCCCTAAATAGATTTCTTGAAGCTTTCCATCACTAACCTCTAGAGCAAGTTCATGAACTTATTCTTCCCCCTTAACCAATGATCTTATATGATTTAATACAAGGCTTGGAAACATAAGATCATCAATTCTTATCATAATGGCATTGGTTTTAAAGAACAATCAATAACTCTATATACCTTTGTACTAATTATAACCTCTTGCACATCACCTAGAATAGACACACTTGATTTTACAAATGAAATATGTCTCCTAGGAAGCATAGGTAGAGACATTCACTTGTCATAGAGAGAATATAGGTCCTAAAACGTAAGACACTTTGACATCTCCATGCTCTCACTTGGCTTATAGTCCTTCCTCATCATCAAATTGACTTTGAATGAGTTCTTAACTTCATTCTTTCTTTAAAAATTAGAATCTTGCTTGATTTTTTTGTCCATTTGAGTAGATAAGACTTGATCTTTGACACTTGAACTTGTACCTTGTTTTGTCATGATAAAAAATCCATTTTGAACCTATTTTTCATTCACCTCCTTGGGTATCCATTCGTTATGGCTCCTTTTATTTATGTTAGGATTGACATTCTTTGAAGTAGAATTCTAACCATTCCTACAGAACCTTACTATGTGACCTCTCTCTTGACATTTGAAACAAATTCAGTTTATTGGATTGTACATATCTTGTGTATGGAGCATAATATGACCCCTTAAAGTTTCATTATCATATTCATACATCTAATCATTTGATTTCCTGATAAAGGCATTGTAAGATATTTTAATATGACCAATCCCTTGACACCTGTAACACAAGATATCATACTTTCCTTGTGGACCGGTTGACTATCTTGAATAATGATTTTCTTCATTCTTGTCATAATCTTGCTCATAATTTCATGCAAATATCTTACTATGAACTTTTATTTTATAATCAATGATCCTATGACCAAATTGATGACAAGAATAATAGTATCCATTGAAGGAGTTATTGTACATTATTACATTAGATTTCTTGATTTAATTTGAACTATTATATCTTTTGAAGTTGTCTTTCTTATTCATATTGACATTATTCTTATCTTTACTAGCACTTTCCCTAACATGATTAGTTTTTTGACTTATCATCACTGTCTTCTCATTCTTCTTATCTATTTGAACATCTTCATGGAACCCTAGGTTTGACTTATCATTTGAGACCTTTTAGCTGCTCAATAGGTCATTAAGATCGATTATATTTTTCTCAAAATTTTGATATGTTTCAAGCTTGCTCATGGCTCGATCTAGTTTCACCTGCAAATACTCCATCTTTGATTTATATTTAACACATTATTCATCCTTAGTTTTACTTCTTCATCAAGGGTACAAACGTAAGTTTCAAGATGTTGAGTGATCTCATCATGATCTTTGACTTCATTGCTCAATATTTTCTCAAAGAAGATAATTTGCTTCTCATAGGTCTTGATCAAGGATGCTTGCTTTCTATTCTTGCCTTGTAGAATCTTCTACTTGTCCAAATTGTTTAGATATTTGTCTTCAATAGTGACTTGCTCATCTTTCTCTGAGCTATCTCCACCAAAGAGATCTCTATCCAAAGAACATTCTCCTTTATCATCTTCAAAAACCATGAGCAGTGTCTCCTTGTCCTCGTCATGAGATGAATCATCACTATCTAATGTGTTTCCTTCTTCTTCAATAGATGAGTTACTATATTCTTCATGGTAAAGGATATTATTACCTTTGTATGAATCCTTCTTGCCATTTCTCCTATTGAAGAATTTTTTACACTTACTAGGACCCTCAAATTTCTTGTACACATCCTCATGAGATTCCTTATGATCTTCCTTATGTTTATATTTGCCTCTATCTAGACACTTAGCTACAAAATGACCAAATTTACCACATGAAATTTTTTAAAAAGGAAGCTTCCCTTCATATTTACCTGATCCTACATTTATTTTTCTTGTAATCACAGTTTAAAGTTAATCTTCATTAAGATCAAAATCTTTAAGACTTAAATTGATCCTCTTTCCTTTTGTCTCCTTGATCACCTTGAAGGCTACTTCCTTCTTTGGTGGTTTGTCCCCATTGACTCTCATCTCATAGGAAGTAAGGATGCCATTTAATTCATCCATATTCATTTGGTGAGATCATGAATTTCTTATACAACTTAAATTTTTGAGTCAAACTTAAGAGTGAGAGACCTTAAAACTTTTTTTACTATAGTAACTTCTTCAATATCCTCTTTAAGACCTCTAATTATGTTCACCATCTCATAAAACCTTAGAAGATAGGATGCCACAGTATCTTCTTCCTTAATTTTGAGACCCTCAAATTGTCTTTGGCAAGTCTACAATTTAGGCAATTTAACCTTTGAATCCCATTCATAAATGATATGCAATTTGTCCTAGATTTCCTTAGAAATCTTGCAATGGATCACCTTGGTGAACTCAGCCTCTGATAAGCCACAAATGCTATCATTCATATCTTTAGAATTGTTCTCACTCAAATTCTTGTCAACTGCACTAGTTTGTGGAGTAGGGGTTGTAGAATACCCATCCATAATAGATTATCAAATGTCAAAACCTAGAGACATGATGTAGGTCTTCATCCTTACAATCCAAAAATCATATTTGGATCCATTTAATAGTGGTGCTTTCTTATTAGAGAAACCTTTGAGCATTTGATGACTACCCATTGTACCTTTGATCACCTTCAAGTGGTTAAATTTGCAAAGAAGGTGTGGCTATGATACCAATTGTTAGAGGTATAATCACTGAGATTAGGGGGGCTGAATCAGTGATGCAAAAAATTCAATTCAAAATCTAAAACTTTAAACTCTTAGCCACTCAACATAAGCATTCATGAAACATATAAACTAGTTATTGCAAAGAACAAAAGAAACTATGTAAGATCAAAGCACATAACATATGGATTATGTGGGAAACCCTCATGGGGGATAAAAAACACCCTCACTACTAAAAAAACATGGACTATAGTCCTATAATATATCATAAATAAGAGACTTTAGTGAATCACTCACTTCACAAAGAGAACCAACCCCTAAGCATGGACAAGTACCCACTTACCCTTAGATGTTGAGCACCCACACAATACCTCTAATATAAATACCTACAAAAATATGATTGAATTTTAATATGATGGATAAATATTTAATAAAAATATCTTCAACCCTTCACACTTCTTCTAGCCTTCACACACAAGTAATGCATCTAAAACAACCTTTTGGATCACTCTACACCTCTTCGCTCATCCTCAATCTTTAACCCTGTAATAACACTATTATAACAACAAAAATATGACATATAGGTCATAAAAATATTATTCACACTAATATTATCTTAAATACATCTACTAAGAAGACTCACACTTCTCTTTTCTTCTCATGTCAACTCTAGAAACCTTCATCTTTGTTTATGATTTTTATAGAGATTTCATGATCACCACCTTCTTGGTCGGCCACAAGACATTCCTTAACACTTAAGGATTATATAATACTTAGAAATGGATAAAAGTCACCTACATATGTCTAACATATCTTTTATATATAACCCTTAAGCATCAACACCTTACAATTAGGCCTAAGAAGCCCTTATAGGTCCATAGAGACCTATTCATCCTTTTAACACTTCACCGAGTAAAACTAAGAACACAAGACCACTTAAAAGCACATAAGTCTATGAAACACGACCCATAAGACATCATAAAGTTATTAAATTCATCACTACACACCTTTAGATATGAAAAACCTATCAAACATTTGTCTTATACATGAAAACACCATAAACGAATAAATAGTCAACTTGTAAGCAATTGTTCATACTGAATATGAATTGCTCAAACCTCCAAAATCCATATAGATGATCCTAAGGGAGTATAAAAAATTATACAATAGATAATTCACCATTAAAAATCTAAAAACTTAAACATCCTTCTTGGGTCACTTGTAGAAGAAAGTCAATCCCTCAGTCAACTTTGAAATGCAATAAATGCAAATGTAAGACTAGTCAAACCTCCAAATCAATTTTATTAGATTGTCCTTGAAGTTATATAAAATTATTATTTTTAATCAATCATAAAATTAATAAATCATCATAATTTATAAACAAAACATTTAATATTGGTTTTCTTTTTTAAATTCAAAGATTTGAATTCTGTCGGTCACTTTTCAATGCAAATTTGACTATGGAAACTAGTGAAATCTGCTTGGGAGAGAAACTTTGAACCATCATAACTTTTGATAGAAATTATTTAAAGACCCAAAATTTCAAAAAAATTGTCTAGGAACAAATATAAAAAAACCCATGTGACCACTTTCTTCTAACACCTTCACATGTGCCAATGTTGATGTCATCAATCTGCTTACATAAGAAATTCTACCAAGATGACTAGGATAACCTAAACCTTCACAAGACTACTTAGATGAATTAATTTCACTTAAAAAAGTTAATAAATAAATATTTACCCCTAATATGACCCTAAAACATGGTTAATACATCACCAACATCATCTTTCCTAACCAAACAAACATTGTAAGGTCCATGTATGATCACTAAGGCACACTTTGTCATTGAGAACCTTACATACATATCAACTCATGGACACTCTTGGAAAACTTAAGAACATAATTGAAAAAAACTAAACACATTTATATAAATAACCATTTATTCCATCTCACAATAAATATTTCTTGATTCTATGATATGTTTTCAAAAATCACCAGTGACCTATTGAAGATACATGAAGTTTCTAAAGGATTTTATGTTTGAGAATAGAATTCTTACAAAGGTATAATATATATTTATAAAATAATGAATTCCAATTTATTGTAAATTTTTTTGGATCCCTTAAAACCCTAATAAATATTTTTAATCAAATCATGGGTAGCACTGCCATTCTCCCATTATGATCTTGCTTCCTCTAGCCAATCTACCTGCCATATGGTCATTGAGCATAACAATGCCTCAATTGATTGTTCCATTTGGGATAATGCATATTTCACTACATTATATTTTAATTTATTATATAATATTTAAAAATAATTTCATAAAATTTTAATTAACCATTTTTATTTTTATTCAGAAGACAATTATTATTCCAAAAAACATTTAAGATTAGCATGACCAATCTTTACCTGAAAGTGATGACCCATAAAATAAGGTCTCCATTGATGGACTACATGAAAAATGTCCATCATATATTTCTCATAGATTGTCTTGAGAATATTTTTAAACTTTAGTTGGTGAGTCTCACATGCAAGTGGTCTGCCTTCTTCATGAGTACAATGCCCATGTCTTATCCTAATGCATCACATTCTATAACAAAAGTTTTATAAAAATAAGGTAGTCAAAACTGGAGTGGTGAACATAGCCATTTTAAACTATTCAAATGAATTTGTAGTGATATTAGTCCACTATAAAGAGTATTTATTGAATAAATATGTTAGTGGGGCTATGATTCTATAATAAATTTTGACAAACCTGTGATAGTAACTAGTTAGCCCATAAATCCCTAGAGGTTTTTGAGGGTCTTAGGAACCTACCACTCCATCATTGTTTGGATATTTTTAGGAAAAATTTAAATCCTTCATGTGAAACAATATGACCCAATTAATCAACCTCTTGGACACACAAAAACATTTGGAAGGTTTGGCATAAAGTTAATGATATTCCAGAATCGAGAGTACCCGTTTCACATGCTTGAAATGGTCTTCCAAATTTTTGATGTAAATGAGAATGCCATAAAAAACACCAATAAAAATTTTCTCAAAAATAGCCTAAAAACAATATTCAACAAAATTTTAAATATATATGGTGCATTTATGAGGCCAAAAGACATGACCATAAACTCATAATGGCCTTAATGAAATCTGAAAGTTGTTTTAGATATGCCCTGCTTGCAAATTTGAATATGATGATATCTAGATAGAAGATCATTTGAATCTAATGATATCTATAATAAAGATCTAACTTGTTAAAATAAAAAACACCATGTAATTCATATAATAAATCATCAATTATTAAAATAGGAAAATTATCTTTGATGGTGTACTTGTTGAGTTCTTTGGAGTCTAGGCACATCCTTTAAGTGTCATCCTTCTTTTGTATTATGACCATTGGGGAATAATATTCACTTTGGCTATGTTGAATGATTCATGCATCCAACATATCTTATACCAAATTTTTAATTTCACTCTTCTGGGCATATGGATACCTATAGGGTCTAATGTTGGGTGGTATACTTCTAGGAAGTAGTTTGATGACATGATCACAAACTTGGCTTGGTGGAAGTCCTTTTGGCATGCCATCGAAAATAAACTAATCATCATCCAACACCATTTGTAAATAAAGATGGGTAGACTACTTTGTTGGTTTAAACTATATAAAAAAACATGTTGAAAACCCTTCAACACCTTTTCTAAGAATCTTTATCATCTGATGGGAACTAACTAGTTGTGGAGATTAGCCTATAATCCACATAGTTTAAATGTCATACCTTCTAAATGTAAGTGCATGAATAGTTATTATAAATTCATCTCAATAGTGCCCAAAGTGGTGAGCCATTACACTCCAAAAATAATGTCATCCTCCCCCATGGGAATAGAAAACATAGGATAATCTAACATGTAGTCCCCCATAACAAGCTTAATACTATGGCATTTTTACCACCATCTGCAATCATGACCTAAAATTTTGGAGCTAGATAAATGAAATAGTTCAAACAAGTATCTAATTTATTATTGATGACGCTATGTACTCCCAAAGTCAATCAACACAGTCACCTTATATTTCTTGAAGAAACACACTACCATAAGAGTTTGAAGAGTACTAATATTTGAAAGTGCATGACATAAAATAGTAGGTTGATAATTTTTAGATTCATCCTTAGGTTTATCCAAACCTGCACCTAAGGCCTCATCATATTCATTGGGACCTTAAATGTAAAAAAAATAATTTCCAACACAATGATGTCATTTTCTTCATTTTATATCACAACCAAAACACAAACCTTTTACATGCTTCTCTTCAATTTGTTGAGGGGTCAATATGGTGGGTTGAGGAAATAATGATACTAGGAAAGAACATTCATAAACATTAGTGAAAGGTATTCATTTGATCAACTCTTTTTCCTCTACCATGCATGCTCCTAGGATGGCTTTAGATACCAAACTCAAATTAAACATGCAATCCTCAAATTGGATGCTATTTTTGAGGCCACCCAAAAAAAAGATAGTCATATTTTACTTAATGATGTCTACCACACATAAGGATAGATTATAGTTAGATGAAGTATTTTTCTAAGACATTGTTTCACTAGTGGAGATATAGCTCCCCAAAAAATATAGACCAATAAACCGAGAGACAATTAATTTTATTTTAAGAACACAACCATCAATACGAAATGAAATGATCAATTAATAGATACAGAGAGGCCATGACCACCTTTTTTCAACATGAAGTCTGATGTAGATCAAATATATTTTCAATTTGAGTGATCCATGTGAGTAGACCATTACCATGAAACTTGTACAAGTCCACTTTTGGTAGCATTGACTTCAGACCAAGATTGGTAGTGTGATTATTTAGAGGAGAACCTAACTAGAGTGGTGGGGGTTATTTTACAAATATTGAGCTATAAATTTGGATATTTTTCCAATTATTTGTTGTAATTAATCCTAATCTCCATTTAGGTCTCTTTTAATCCCCATGATGTTCCCTTGAACCACATCAAGATCATCTTTCCACACTATGCCATGTAACTCTTACCGAAGTTGATGAACCACCTTTGAAATACATAGATAAGAAGTTTTAGAATCCATGTCATCCTTGTGAGGAGTTTTATGAGTTTCTTTCCTTTTCTCATGTCTACAAGTGTTAATAATAACCATGCACAAACCCTAGGAGGGTTTCATTCCCCCTAGAAAAGTGTATTGGTGTCACATCCTAATTTCACCTTATGATTTATAACCTTTTAATATATAGATTAATATGTTTATTAATTTGATTTGAGCTTTATGACATATGTTGTAATGGGATAGTGATATTGTTGATTAGTATACATGATGTGGCAGTTGTATTTTATTATTCTAAACATTGTGGATATGTATTTTTTAGTTTTACATCATTGGTTGAGATAGATGATGACTCAGACTAACTACTTACTTGTTCCAAGGTGGATGTAGGATAGATCCTACCATCAGAGCATGATGAGGGAGAGCATCATCAGAAAGGATGGGATATATGAGATGATTGGGTGATGATAGAGGAATTAGTATACACACACATAATATAATAACTTGTCAACTCTTTTTTTGGTTAGCTAGTTGTATGGATTTAATTGCTGTGATTATTATAGTCATGTGATGTTATTCTCAGAAAACTAGTAATTCATATTATTTAATACATCTTTTTAAAGATATTTGAAAACATGAACTAACCTTCATAATGGACTTGATAAATAAATTTGAAGAAATAACATTAAAATATTTGAGATATAGGTTTAGTTATTATTGTTATGCTAACATTTAATGTTATATATAGTTGATAAAAAACTGATAATGATTGAAATACTCACTTTGAAATAATAAATAGACTTTTGCTACAGGAAAATGCTAATTTTCATATGTATATTATCCTAGTTAAATGTTGCAATGTTTAAATAATAAATCTATTTCTAAAATGACTTATAAAATACTAGTTAACATTAGCTCAATCAAATAGTTAAATACTTATCTAATCTTTGCATGAATTAAACTTCAAGTTTGAATAGTTTGATTTTATGGAAATAATTATTAATTGGAAAAGACTTTTATAAAATTAAAAAGGAACTTGAGTAGTCTTCTATGATCTCGAGCTTCCTTGTTGCATTAAGAGATTCCATGTTTATGATTTTAGGATGATGGAGTTCAATTAATTCAAACTTAGCATGCAAACCCAATTTAACTTAAGTGTTTACCATGATTGATGTAAAACAAAAACACGCAAAGTGAAAGGTGAAACATAATGAAGGGGAAAGAGTTTTATAAATAAAGAAAGATAAAAATTAGAAATAATGCACACAAGAAATGAGAAAAGAGGAAAATTTAGGAGATAGAAGAGGGGAAGAATTCAAAGAAAAGAGGCGTATTCCTCATCCAGGCATTTTCACAAGCAATTTTTATCAGGCAGGTTTTGCAATTTCTTTTCCTATAGAAAAAGAACCTAGGAATTTGTTTGAAAATTTTCATGGATTATGTATAACTTGTAATGGTTAGCCTCTTAATTTACCTGGCCTACATCTTATTACACATATGCCTGCATTTTAGTTGTGTAGACTATGTTATATATATAAATTTATATAGCCTGAATTTTATTCTTTGTAGAGCCTATGTGTTATTATTTATATCCTCTATTTTTTATAGTGTTGCATTTACTTTTTAGGCCCCAGAACTAGTTTTATAGGCCTGCGTATTACATAGTTATAGGCTACGTCCCCCTATATTTGAAGGTTTTACATTATTTTAATAGAATTTCATTCTTGGATACACTTATTTGACTATATTAGACTTGTGCTTTATACAATAGGTCTGCATAATATTTTCATTAATTGAGTCTTTAATTCAAAACACAGAGCCTTTAAACTAAATGCTGTGGTTGAATTTGAATCACTATGTTTATATTTAAAACCATTGGGTAATAATAAATAGAATTTTGAGTGTTTTAATAAAAATTTAGAGACTTTAATAGCTGAAACACCAAGTCATTGAATGCCTAGTCACTTAATAAATAATGGTTGAATATTAATTGAATGCTGAATTTGTATTTGAAAAAACAAGTCACTTTCTTTTTAAAAGTGTTGAGAATATAATTATAATTATTGCATATTATATACTACTTCACTCCACTATAATGGAATACATTTTAGTCTAATTGGTCTGCATCATAAATTGTGATGTTAAGTCATTGGAATGCAACGTTGAGTTGTTTGTATAAAGTTGAGTCTATATTTGGAAGCATTGAGTATTTTTGATGAAATCACTAAGGATATTATTAAATTATTATGTATATTAATGAAATAATTGGGTATAAATATTTTTAATATACTGAGTATAAATATTGTTAATACGTTGATTCATATTGTTAATATGCCGAGTCATGGAATTAAATACTGAGTCATGCTATTAAACACTGATTCCTTTATTTGAGATGCTAGACTTTAAACTCTAGTGTTGATTATAATTAATGATACACTGATTATATATAATGGGAAACATTATATGTATAAATGATATCACTGTATCATCTTGAGTATCTAAAAATGAAAGCTGAGTTAATGGTAATTAATGGCAAGTCTATGATTGAAGGCTTAGTCTTAAGTTGCAATGCCAAGCAATTAATTTGAAAAGGGTGAGTCACTTATTGAATCATTGACTTAAAAATGGTAAATGATGAGTGCATTATATAAACAATGAGTCATACATTTAGAGTGTTGATTTTATTATAATGAAGCATTGAGTTATATTAAGTCATTGATCTTTAGTCTATTAAGACTGTGTATATTTTCATAATGAGAAAATAAATAGGAAATAACTATGTTCCCTTCTTAATGTAAGATCAAATTTTGGGTGGAAATTTATTCTTACCTTGGATTTACATAAGTGATTGAGCCAAGTTACATTGTAAGCATGAGATACACAATGAAATCGAGTTGCATTAAAAATAAAATGAGCATAATTATCATGGGATCCTTTTGAACAGTGGGTGTTTATGTTAGAAATGTGTATACTTTGATATTATGAGTAATTAATGGTAATCATGTATTTTAAACACATGCTTAGGGAGTGCATGTTATACATGGTGAATGATAGGAGAACTTAAAAAGTGTATAAACTATGCAATCTATTATAATCTTATTTATTGTATAAGATAATTATACATCTAAAAAAGGTTACCATGTTATGGCTAGTTGTATATGTTTTTAATACGAGCTTTGATTTAGGGATAATAATTACAACAATTGGATAATTATTGTAAAGATAATATAGAATACTTAAATGACTTGCATAATACTGAAATAGTAGATTAACTTGCTTGTCATAGATATTGGTTAAAAGATAGATGAAGGTTTAATAAAGGTTCATGAAAATTTTGTTTGAGAAATCTTATAAAACCTTGTGTTATAAATAACTGTTAGTATAAATATATGCTATTAGCATTGAAAACCTTTGTAAAATATATATTGTGAAAGTATTTATATATAAAATTAATTGGAATTTTCTAGCATAAAATAGTGCATCGTGATGTGTGCCTAGAGATATGTTTTCATCTGATTATTATTATGCAATTTAATCTAGGATACCTAAGTGGTATAATCCCGTATTTTTTTATTTAATAATTATAGTGCAAGATTATTTGTTCATGTTGAGTAGGGTGATTTATGCATAATGAGCTATGATAATATGGGATATCATAGAATACTTTAGCTTAAATGTATATGCCCAAATAGTACATACTATAGATGTATGTCTAGACTCTCACATACATTGATTGATTAAACATATGTATTGGTTATTATTTAATAATATGGTTTGTAGAAGTTAGTAGGATATCATGTATGCATGTATATAACCCTGAGAGTGTAAATTTTTTTTGGGTAGACTTTTATGTGTTTGTATAACATGTTTTGCTACATATAATTTCTTGATAAAAATCTTATTAACCAATCTTTTTATCGCGTCAGTAGACGGGCTCCTTAACAGTGGAATTGAAAGATCTTAGTAGAAACCTGCGACAGGAGGCAGGGGCCGAATGGCTACAGCTTCAATATTTTACTCAAAAACTATTACACACTTATACAATATCCTTGTTTCAATTTCTGATTCACAGGATCCTTCGAAAAGGGCAAGTGAAGAGCATACTCTTTTGACAAGGCTACTAGACAAAATATTGACAGATCTGCCATCACTGTGATGAACTGTGGCTGAGCCTTTGAGCTTGGGAGAAACATGCTTAAGCCAATCAAGTTTCCATTTAGGTGGAACTTCGACTGATTCAATATGTCCCTTTTGCAACTGGACTGTACCACTTAGTCTTCTAGCATAAGGCAGATTTTCTAGGATCTTGGGGTGGTTTGTATTGGTCATGCTATACAAGACAGATATATTTATTGAAGCATATTGGAATTCTCCAAACATGTCTAGACCATATAAAGAGGAAAACAAACCCCAACAATCTAATGATCCATGCTTTACTTCTTTGCAGCCTTTGTCGCGGACTGCAACAGAAAGGTTAGGACAAAACTCAAAACAAATAACACCATCATTTAGTCGTCCAAGGCTAGATAATTGACAGGAATGCTGGAAACTGACTTGGCGACGATCACACAATGCTAGATATAATACTGGTTTAATGTTTGCAGGAATCAAAGGTTGGATATAAATTCTAATCAAACCAAAGTGGACAAACTTTACATCACTATGAGATCTGATATATGCAATTTCTTGTTCAGGCAATAATGGCAGTAAATTTGTCTGAAAAGTTTTCTTGGGATGATAACTGAGGACAAGCTCAAGTGATTTGATTCTAGGTTTGACAAATGACAAATAAGTAGATGTATACAGAAATTTAGACTTGACTAACTCTGATTGCTTATACACACTAGAAGCCTTAAGAGCCAGTGGCTTGAACATACTGGTTTCTTTTTCAAGATCTGTTTCTGTGACTTCAATGTCAAGACAATCTGAAATCTGATCTGGGATAAATGGAGGTAATTCATACATTCCTTCAAGTTCAAATTCATTAACAAGTTCTACGGTAGATGTGGAAGGTACTTTTCCAAATTCCATTGTGGGGAGATTTGGGTTCTGGAGTGCGAGAAATTTCTGGTCAGGGAAAAAGATATGCAGAGATAAAAGCGGCCTATGACAATATGGGTGAACGGCCTATGACTCAATGCAATGACTTCCCAAAGAAATTTTCAGAGCAGAGAACTCAAAATATCTGATCCATGAAATAGGAAAATAATCACAACTTACAGTATAGACTTGAAATATGGCTCTGATACCAATCTTTTTATCGCGTCAGTAGACGGGCTCCTTAACAGCAGAATTGAAAGATCTTAGTAGAAACCTGCGACAGGAGGCAGGGGCCGAATGGCTACGGCTTCAATATTTTACTCAAAAACTATTACACACTTATACAATATCCTTGTTTCAATTTCTGATTCACAGGATCCTTCGAAAAGGGAAAGTGAAGAGCATACTCTTTTGACAAGGCTACTAGATTTCACTCAGAAAATTTTTCGATGAAATGTTTCGATGATCTTTACTAAGAACTAAGGCTTATTTATAGCAATCTGAGAGGTCCTGCCTGCTCGCTGGCAAGGCAGTGTCTATCTCATTATGCTTTACAACGCATGCTACAGAGAGATGCTGTTAGACCCACCACTCGATTGGTGTGCAGATGATGATGATGACGGGACCATGGGTTGTGGGCCCAACATGTCTTCCGCTTCATCAAATAAATCGTCCTCAGAGATAGGTTGAAAAAGGCATCTGATTTGAAATGTGCTTTGCAGATACCAATGTCGACATGGGCCCCTATCACATGGCATGTGTCGTGGCGTGCAGTGGAAATGGGATTCCCACTCAAGTTGTTGCCGAATAATTGTATGCACCACTGTGTCTTGACTGTGATTCTGATCTTCGTGAATACGGTGCGGGCCAAATCGTGCTATCCATCTGTAAAGATGTTCATTATGTGCTGATCTGATTTTGATATGCCACGTCGAAAGTGGTCTCTTCAACAAATCAGTGAATTGGTTGTAAAGATATTCACTGTTCAACCTTTCAATGGTGATAGTTCCAGCATTGTGTCTGCGGTTTGCTTGAATTGTGATTGCGGCAGACATTTGTAGGTCTAATGACGCTGCATGAGAAATCCTAGTGAACTGAGGATGCAGGCCTTCTCTAAGAATTTGTTCTTGAATCACAGCACTCAATGATTCGAATGCTTGATTCAGGATTCTGGTCAAGTTAAAACCAGGTGCAGGTGCACGCTGATGCATGAGGGTAGCAGGAGGATTCCTACTAAGCCAATCTACTATAATATTCTGTTTACCATATATATGCTGTACTGAAAATTGAAATTGGTAGAAAAATGCTTGCCACCTGACATACTTTCCTCGACCATCCTTCCTACCATGATCTTTTTCTCGGAAGGTTAAAAATCGGGTGCAGTCAGTTACAACAATGAAATGTGGCAGATGTAACAATTTAAGCATGAATTTTTCCAAACACTTTTTGACAGCATAGATTTCCTTATCAGAGGAAATCCATTTCAGTACATCTGTACTAAACACACCACTAGCAAACTCACAAACAAATTCAACATTATTTACTATACAAACAAGTATTCCTCCCCATGAGAGGTCGGAGGCATCGGTGTAAACTTTCATTTCTTGAGATTTTGGAATGTTCAGTGCTGGTAGGGCAGCAACCTTAGCCTTGATCTTCTGAACAACTTCTGTATGGCGTTGTTCCCAACAGAATGTCTTTCTTTTCTGGAGAAGCTCCTGAAGTACAAATCTATCTTCACCAGCATTAGGATAAAAACTATTCAGATAATTTAATAGTCCCAAGAATGCTTGCAACTAGCCAATAAAAGATCCTCCTAAAAGGATATCTATAGGCATCTTCTCTAATGCAAAAAAATCACAGTGGAAGATTTTATTCTGGATTATCAGGGGCTGCTGATGCTTATATTTTGTGTAGGTAAAACTGTTCCCCTGGATATCTATGCTCTTATAAGCTAATCTCTCATCTAGTGTCTCCCAATCACTAATGAGTTGTGGCTTTGCAAATGATAAAGAAGCACCTGTATCTACTTGGGCGTCTACATATCTACCATTGATGGAAAGAGTAAAGAACTGCGCAAATCTACCATTAATGAGATGATTAAGGTAGGCCGATTGTGGCAATTCTAAGGAAGGGATACTGGTACATACCAATTTTTGCCTTCCTGGGTCTTGGACAATGATAGGTTCTGTGTAGATATCTTCTGGCAATTCTAGTTCTGCTTCTTCTTCTTGAATACTGCATTCTCCTGGGCAGTAGTCTTGGTCAGAATAGAAAATACTTCCGACTTCATCCTCTTCTTCGTAGCCATCATCCCATCTGGGGTCAGCAGCAAGAACAAGTTCTTCTGCAGGCATGATCTGTTCCCAAATAGGTTCTCAGAGTTCCTATGGTGCCACTGCTAAGAGCATAATGTTTACTATAGAAAATGAAAGGTTAAGAATACCTCGGCTCATATATGCCACAGAACAATTTCCCAGTGCCATGGCTCAGAGTCCTGAACTAATTCCTGCTGAAATACTTGCCTTAGGAGAAAAGATTAAGTCTACTATCTGTTCGGACAATCCGCAACAGTTTTGGACCAAATCAATGCCTGAAATGGAAATCAAAATTCTTGAAGGCAAACATATGAAAATTGGTAAGAAAATCCCTATTCTAGCACAGGACTATTCTGATATGGAAAACCAGATTCAAGATCTAGAAACGAATGGTTTTATAGAAAAATCAACCTCTCCATATTGCTGCTATGCTTTCATGGTCAATAAGCATTCAGAGCAAAAAAGAGGAAAGAAGAGGATGGTCATCAATTACAGACCATTAAATGCAATCACTGAACCATTCCCATATCCAATCCCAGATAAAAGCTATTTGTTAGAAAAAGTTGCAGCCTGTCGATACTTTTCACAGTTTGACTGTAAATCTGGCTTTTACCAAATTCGAGTCAAGGAAGAAGATAGAGCCAAGACAGCATTTAGTTGCCCTTTCGGCCACTACCAATGGAATGTCATGCCTTTCGGTTTGATGAATGCACCTGCTTATTATCAAGCACATATGGACAAGATCTTTGAAGGCACTTCTCAGTTTCTTTGTGTATATATTGATGATATTTTGATTTTTAGCAACTCTTTAGAAGAACATGTTGTTCATCTCTCCACTTTTCTAAAGCTGGCTACAGACGCAGGGATAGTGCTCTCTGAAACAAAGATTCAGTTATGCACTACTGAATGTAACTTTCTCGGGATGGTTATCCGAGAGTCAAAGCTGCAGATTCAGCCGCATATCAAGGAGAAGGTCATTGGTTTCCCAGAGCAACTAGACAAAGCTAAGTTGCAAGCATTCTTGGGACTATTAAATTATCTGAATAGTTTTTATCCTAATGCTGGTGAAGACAGATTTGTACTTCAGGAGCTTCTCCAGAAAAGAAAGACATTTCGTTGGGAACAACGCCATACAGAAGCTGTTCAGAAGATCAAGGCTAAGGTTGCTGCCCTACCAGCACTGAACATTCCAAAATCTCAAGAAATGAAAGTTTACACCGATGCCTCCGACCTCTCATGGGGAGGAATACTTGTTTGTATAGTAAATAATGTTGAATTTGTTTGTGAGTTTGCTAGTGGTGTGTTTAGTACAGATGTATTGAAATGGATTTCCTCTGATAAGGAAATCTATGCTGTCAAAAAGTGTTTGGAAAAATTCATGCTTAAATTGTTACATCTGCCACATTTCATTGTTGTAACTGACTGCACCCGATTTTTAACCTTCCGAGAAAAAGATCATGGTAGGAAGGATGGTCGAGGAAAGTATGTCAGGTGGCAAGCATTTTTCCACCAATTTCAATTTTTAGTACAACATATAGATGGTAAACAGAATATTATAGCAGATTGGCTTAGTAGGAATCCTCCTGCTACCCTCATGCATCAGCCTGCACCTGCACCTGGTTTTAACTTGACCAGAATCCTGAATCAAGCATTCGAATCATTGAGTGCTGTGATTCAAGAACAAATTCTTAGAGAAGGCCTGCATCCTCGGTTCACCAAGATTTCTCATGCAGCGTCATTAGACCTACAAATGTCTACCGCAGTCACAATTCAAGCAGACCGCAGACACAATGCTGGAACTATCACCATTGAAAGGTTGAACAGTGAATATCTTTACAACCAATTCACTGATTTGTTGAAGAGACCACTTTGGACGTGGCATATCAAAATCAGATTGGCACATAATGAACATCTTTACAGATGGATAGCATGATTTGGCCCACACCGTATTCACGAAGATCAAAATCACAGTCAAGACACAGTGGTGCATACAATTATTCGGCGACAACTTGAGTGGGAATCCCATTTCCACTGCACGCCACGACACATGCCATGTGATAGGGGCCCATGCCGACATTGGTATCTGCAAAGCACGTTTCAAATCAGATGCCTTTTTCAACCTATCTCTGAGGACGATTTATTTGATGAAGCGGAAGACATGTTGGGCCCACAACCCATGGTCCCGTCATCATCATCATCTGCACACCAATCGAGTGGTGGGTCTAACAACATCTCTCTGTAGCATGCGCTGTAAAGCATAATGAGATAGACACCGCCTTGCCAGCGAGCAGGCAGGACCTCTCAGATTGCTATAAATAAGCCTTAGTTCTTAGTAAAGATCATCGAAACATTTCATCGAAAAAATTTTCTGAGTGAAATCTAGTAGCCTTGTCAAAAGAGTATGCTCTTCACTTGCCCTTTTCGAAGGATCCTGTGAATCAGAAATTGAAACAAGGATATTGTATAAGTGTGTAATAGTTTTTGAGTAAAATATTGAAGTCGTAGCCATTCGGCCCCTGCCTCCTGTCGCAGGTTTCTACTAAGATCTTTCATTTCCACTGTTAAGGAGCCCGTCTACTGACGCGATAAAAAGAATGTACTTATGACTACTTTGTATGATTGATTATGGTAAAAGAACTGGTAACTATGTCGTAGAACATTAGACCATGATAAAATGGGTTGTTATGGGGTCTAGTTGTATGGAACTTATAATTGTTAGTTTAAATCTATAGTTTAAGGTGAAGCATACATGGGTGGTATGATTTGTAGGCATGATTTTTTATATGAATTAAATAATAATGTATGATTCATTAATGCATATATGAATAAATGTATACTTTGATTACTCCTTGTTTAGCATGTGATGTGATATGATTGTTCAGATGTAATTAGTATGAATTTAGTGGTTAAATAATGTATAGTGAGACACTATCTTTGGTATGTATGATTTACATGTCACTACAATATCTTGAAATAGAATAGACTTTCTATGATATACTGCATGTTTAATTTTATCATACACACATGAGTACCAACTTATTCTCTAGATTTTCACACCATTATATATACCTATCCTTGAAGGAGAAACATTCCTGTAGACATTTAAAAATTTCACAACAATTGTTTTTGATGTCATCTTGAACTGTGGACCCTTAATCGATTCTTCATCTTGTGGATCACCTAGTCTGCTAAAAATATTTTACAACTTCATCATGATAAATACCCCTTCCCTGAACACATCAATTAAATCATAACATTTTTATCCATTTGATCATGGCCCCTCAATTATCACTGGTTAGGGTAACTGTCGATGGTTGAACCTAATTATTGACAGTTGGGGTCACCCAAACTTGCCTTAAGCATTTTAAAGTATTTATAGCTTTATTCAAGATTAGTATCTTATAAAATGGAAACTTGATTTAAGACAAAATTTTAAAGACTAAAAAATATAGGCAACTTTATCTCCTCCTAATTTAGCAACTTTCCCTCAAGCCTCCCTCTCCTTAGCAATTTTATGCTATAAATATAGGGCCCTTGGAAGAGTTGGGGATCCAAAAATATGCATCCAAGCTCTCTTATTTTCTTTATGTAGGCATTGAATATCCCAAAACTCTATTTGCATGACTTTAAAAGGTTGGAGTATTATTATGCTGCCCAACTCCTTTCAAGTTTCCACTGTCTCCAATTTAACATCATACAGGTATTCTGGTTTCTATTTTAGCATTCCATTTCTATATTAAACTTCCCTATTCAGATCAGTCCACCTATGCATCATACCTTACTCTTAGAACTCCCATTTCACCCTCTAGCCATTAGTCATAATATATTAACTCCATTGTTGCACCTTACCCAACTCCACACAGGTAAGTGTAGTCGGTTCCTCTAACCATCACCATTTATAGCAATCATCATCAGTTATATAACCATTGTCGATCAAGATAACCATCACCGATCACCTTGACCATCGATAGTAACTATCATAAAAAATAATAGATTGCTATTTTGGACCCTTTTGACACCCCACCAGACCCTCTTTTGGTTTTTAATTGGTTTGCAGGCACTGTTCTAATTTTTTGGACCTGACCTTGGTACACAAGTATGCCATTTATTTTATTGCACACTTACTTTCCTATAATTTGAATGCAAGTATATTTATTATATCATTTCCAACTTAATTTTCTTAAAAGTGGATTGACAACCTCCTAGAAAGCCTTGTGCTTCTCAGATCTAGCATACGCTAGGCAATCCACTCAACCTACCATCTAACAAATCTTTTTCTAGTTTTCTTATGATTTATAGGTAATCCCCCTAACTAAAGAAGAGTTCCCACATTCATCTAGATTAATGCACACATTCTACCAGGTATATATTTACACACCCTAATACTCACTTTATTTTATCTACTTTCAAAACTAATAAATGAAAGAAATAAATTGAAACATTTTGGTATGCCCGATGGGACCCCTTATGGGTTCATAGTTCTCTTAGGCATATAGTTACATTAGTGGAAATTAATGCTCTTAAATTTCTTTTATTTATTTCAAAAAGATAGAAATTTTATCTCTTTTTATTCCTAATTTAAAAAAAAAAGTTTTCATCCTAGGAATAGGTTGCATTTTCATCTTGTATTTAGTTACATTCTTAGGTGTTCCTTGTTTGAATGAAAAGACACCAAAAGTTTATTTTTGAGTTAAAATTAAGTGAATTAATTATTTTTCCTACTCAATGATTATCTCACCTAGATTAGTTAAACACATTATCAATTAATCATAACACACTCATGTTACATAACTAAACCACTTGCACAATACAAACACTAAAACTTACTTGAGACAAGGCCCATTAGGATTTCATCACCCTTTGGATCACCTTACCCTACTTGATGATCGCACTTATATTTTATCACCAAAGGGAGGACCCAATATATTATTTAGTAGAGTATAAACTCTAGACAAATTGTATATATTGGCTAAGTAGCCTGACTTAGCTTCAAGTTTGTGAAGTGCAGGGAGCAAGCCCCTAATACCAGGTCATGTACCTGATCTAGTGCATATTATTTGAGCACTAAAAATTAACTTGAAACCATCCTTAGATGGATATTATAGTACCTGACTCATAAAACAACTTCCCCTTTCATACTCTTTAAGGCATAAGCTAAAAGCGATTTAAAATAAATCTTGGGATTAATTATGCTTTTAGTGTGTGCTTTGTTTGACTTGGGCTTATCTTGGTTTGCTCATTATTTTATGTGAGAGGTTAATTATCTATTTATAAATTTTTCATATGGTCTTAACTAGACAACAAGTGAAAAATTAAAACAACCAACCACCACCTTCTTCTTCATCCATAAAATATTACCTTGGATATTGATAAATCCCTGCATGCTTCACATCACCATTCTCCTCCACCACCATATCCTTCTAGAATTCCAATCATATCTAAAGGGGACCCAGAATTCACTACCTTTCTTGAAAATAATATAGTTTATTTACGACACTACCTCAACACCTTGCCCCATCGTATCCCCTGCTTCAGTTCCTTCTTCTAAACCTTCTCTTGGCATGTCATCCCACCTTATGGTATAGACCACTTCAACCCAACCATTGACTCATGTCTCTACCAATATCCCATCCACCCAAACTCAAACCAATCTTCCCCCTCCCAACCAAATGCTTCCTATCACACCCCATGTGGGTTTAACCTTACCATTGGTCACCTACACCCCATATACTATGGTATTATCTTCCACTCTAGCTTTTATCTTCCCTTCAGTTGTAACCAATCCCTCAACCATAGTTCCACTTCAAAACCTAGTGCTCTCCATACCTCAAAACCTTCCTCCTATCAATACTAGGGTAACTACCAAACCTCAACCTTCCTAACTTCTTCCTACCTCAACCATATCAACCACATATTTTACTCAACAAGTGCCTATGACAACTTATCAGTATATCCCTAACCCATAAGGGTACATACCATCAACCACCCAACATTTTATACCAATTAGTTCTTATGTGCCACCATCTCAACCTCTTGGCACCACTTATTAGGATGTGGCTTCTTTGGTACCATCTATTGCCTATTCATACATTACCATGGTCTAATCCCAACAAAATGTGCCTCTTAATAATGTGGCTTCTCAACCCCAACCCGATCTAATTAAAATGCTCATGGACAAAATGACTAGTTTGGAGTCATCCATCTCTACCTCAACTAATCTTTTATCTTATGATCAAATTTGTAATGAGCTTATCCAACCCTTCATGCCCATCCATGCTTATCCTTCTCAATGGGAATTACCCAAATTTTCAAAATTCCAAGGTAAAAAGGATCCTAAAAAACACTTAAGAGCTTTTCATCGTGCTTGTTACTTGATCATTTATGCTGTTGCTCTCCTCCTCCAAACCTTTCCCATGTCATTATCCAGGGCCATGCTTGATTGGTATAGTGTCCTTCCCAATCATTCCATCTTTTCTTTCTCTCAATTGACACAAACCTTTTTAGAACACTTTTCAATAAACATATCTAAAAAGGTTTCCATTACCGACCTATACTCCATCAAATAATTTGAAAATGAATCCATTGTTGATTTCATTGCCAGATAGAGGGGCCTCATTAATCAACTCACTTTCCCATTACCCCAACATGAATTAATTGAATTATTCTCTTGAGGGTGTGATAAACACATTGCTCCAACTCTCCAAGTCTAACCTTTAGGACCTTTGATGAAGCATTCACTATGGCCCACAAATTAGAAAACCATGCTATCGATTAAGGGAAGTTAAAGCTTCAAAATAAAAAATCTAGTTTCAAATCCACTGAGTCATCTTCCACCAAAACCAAAAAAACAACAAATTCTAAAGCAAAAGCATCAACACACTTGGTTGTTATCAAAACCACACCTCATCCAACAATCAACCAAACACCTCAAACCAATAATCCTTCCAATCACCAAAATTGTAATCAAAACTAGGCTCCTTCAAAACCATTTACCCCGATTGGGGAGTCTTATGCATCAATCTTAGAAAAACTACTTAAAGCCAATCTAATCCAACTTCTACCCATTAAGCACCCTCAATAATTTGATACTTCTCACCCCCTTCCCAAGTGGTACAATGAGAATGATTATTGTGATTATCATTGGGTTATTAGACATGATATTGATAGATGCAATACCTTTAAGAGCATTGTCCAGGACCTAATTGATAAAGGGGAGATTGTTTTTGATAACCCAAATGCTCCTTCTAACCAATCTCTTGATATTTTCCAAAAACCATTCCCAAATCATCCACCTTCAACCTAACACCATGAAATCCAACTTGAATCCTCCAACTCACATGAGGTGCATGTAATTAATGTCATCACTAAGGTGCCCATTACTAAAGAAGTCATCACCTCTATCACCTAAATATATTAAGACAACCCACCACCTATTCCTTCAGATGCCCAAATAGAGGAAGTAGCTACCCCTTTTGTTTCCTTGGATGAAACCATAGTTCCATCTACCCCTCCCATTATGGAAATACCCAAGGATATAACCACTCCATCGACCATTCCATCCACTCCTCAAAACCAAATAGAAGAACCACCTACTTATTTGGACAACCAAACCAAGGAAGAAGCTACCAACCCTTCTACTTGAAACCATTACCCTTACTGTACCAATTAAAAAATTATCCATACCTCCCTTAGAAACCATTTCCCAAGAGACAATACCCCTTCCTACCCAATCATTACCTTTTGAACCTTCCACCAAGGATAGTAACATTGAAACTAATCCTTCTTAGCCAAAGGGTTTATGCTTTAAAACTAATGATCAGGGAACAAGGCCCATTTATAAACCATTTTCTTGGCTAGTCAAAGTTTGGAATTTACCTCCCAACCTAACTTTGATAGAGCCACCTTTTGGCATGAACTTGGACTCCCATATCAAAATAAAATTGAACCTTCTACTTCACTCAAGTCCACTCTTGATCTTGTTATTACAACTCCACCAACTACCCATCCTAAATTCACCATGGACCCATTTCAATTACCCCCACCTAAAATTGTCAAGTTACCCTATACTTCTTTTATCAAGCCAATCAAGAACTTGGGGGTCCTTCCCATGCCTAATCCTACTCACCCTCCTTTAAGACTAGATTTAACCACATCGACCCAACCAAAATGTAATCCAATTAAGCCCATTAAGAAGCAAGGATTGCTTAGACCATAACCTTGAGGAAGAACCATACCAAATCCTTGACCTCTACCTTCTATTTTAGGACTACATCATTCCACCATTTCCATTACTTACTCTTCCTCCAAAAAACCATCTCCCCTTTCTCCACCTATAACAAACCCATCTCCTAGTTCATCAACATTCCTTACCAACCTTTCTCCATCCAATTTCCCATCCATTAAACCCTCATCATCTAGACCCCCAATTCTTAAACTAATTTTAACTAAGCTAATTCTTTCTAAACCACTATCCAAGCTCAATCCACCAACCACACCTCCTATCAAGATGTCTTTGCCCAATAAGGTTCCTACACTAAAAATACAAACTCCACCACCTCTAAAATCTTTATCAAAATCTTATAAAACTATTTTACAAAGGCTCCTACAAGCTTCTGACATTAGCTTACCACTAATCAATCCTTTGGATCCCACTCACTAGAAGCCAACCTAGTTCAATGATAATATAATTTGTCTTTACCATAGGACCCCTAGGCATGATACAGAGAATTGTCAAGCTCTCCAAACTATCATTCATGGCCTTTTAGATGAGGATGATCTATTGGATGAACCTTATTTAAACCCCTTGCTCCTTTTACCACCTATCCAATCTACCTACCAATCATCTACTTCTCTACTCCCACCAAGGAGTGAAACAGAGGAACCAAATCAAGCAACTGGTCCCCTTATCCATACTATTCATATGGTGACTTGGTCTTGAGTCCAATAAAAGGATAAGGGTAAATCCATCCAACAAAATGAAAATGGCAAAGCCAAGTCCATCATTCCATGGTTTTACCCTTCAACTCCCTAACTAACCCATCAAAATCAAACAAATACACCTTCACCTTCACCCTCATAACCACCCAAGACCAAAGTCTCTATTTTGGGATCCACTTCTTCTTCTAATGCATCTCCATTTTTCCAATGCCTAATGTTAAAACAACTTCACCAAACACCAATTAAAATGAGTCTTTATGACTTGGTTAGCACCTTGCCTCAACATCATCAAGCTTTAATTAAAGCACTATTTTATATAGAGGTTTAACTAGATGATCCCTAACCACTTACACCTTTGATTGGAGCCATCCAACATGATACCATGGTCACCTTTCAATAATTTAAAATTCTACCCTATCATAGTGAATACCTTGATCCCCCTCTTTTTATCACAACATACATTATTTACACGTGTCAAAAGAGTTATGATTGATGGGGGAGAGAGAATAAATATCATCTCCTCCCATGATTTTGATCAACTCTAACTACCTAAAAAAATCATATCATAAATCTCAGTAGTTCTTTGGTCATTCAATGATACCTTGGACACCACTCTAGGAAAAATTATTATCTACATCTATTTGGGGCCTCAAACTATTCCTAATTATTTTATGTAGTAGTGGGTGAATTTTAAGATAATGTGTTACTCAGTCACCCTTAGATCCATGCCATGAGATGCATCCCTTCTACCCTTCATTTATGTATCAAATTTGAACATGAAGGATAAGTCATTATAATCAAAGCTGATCCAAGTCCCTTTGCTTCTTGTAATATGACATATCAACTAAATGATGTTCTTATTCCATCTTAACCCTCTTCACAACCAACCTATAGCCAAGCCACCACATCAACCCAATCCACCAACACTTATATCTTCAACAATGATGAATCATCCACTAGTTAAACCATTCCTTCATCATAAATCCCAATCAAACACCCCTTACAATCCATGTTTCAACATCTTACATTGGGGGAATATCGACTTTTAGCTTGGATGATTTCCCTTATCCACATGAATTTGGGAACCTTCAAAATGATCCATATTATGAACCCAATATCATTACCCTTGTACCCTTTGGCCTTCCCAACAATAGAACATATTTTGTCTATGGGGGAGTTGATAAACCACTCCTTGCTCCCACTGCCATGCCTTATATCTAGCCATTCACTTCCAACTTTTCTTAGCTTAGAAACCTAACTTTTGCCCAAACATACCTTCATTAGTGTTATGAGAAAGGGTTTTCTTTTTGCCTCTATGAAAAAGGACCCCACAAGCATCTCATCGTCAAAACCTAAAAAACTTGTGAGCTCTTTGGCTTGGGATATGTTCCCCAGAAGAGCCCACATCACCAAAACTAGTTCTCATCACTATTGACAAACCTCTACCCTCACCAACCCCACTTTTCCAAACTAACAAACCTCTACCTTCACCAATCCCACTTTTCCAAGAACCTATACCTTGACCAACCTCACTTTTCCAATTTGAAGAACCTCTACCCTCGTCAACCCCACTTTTCCACTTTAATGGCTCTCTACCCTCACCAACCCCATCTCTCCAATTTGAAGACATCAACATCATCCCACCTAACTTTTTTTGGGATCAAAACCATTAGCTTGGGTCCCTTAACTTATCAATGGGAAGGCCAAACCCAAACCATTCCTCTTATCCACCCTGAAATGATTACACATGACTCACCCACCATTAACACCATCCAACATCAAGATGAAAATTTTATTCTTACCTATTTGGGTATGGGGGGATCTTCTCTTCAAAAATCCCTCCCTCTTGAAAACCAAACATTGCTAAATGAATTGACCATAGAAGTTAATTTGGGCACTCAGGAGGACCCTCATATTGTCAAGATTGGCCAATCCTTAACCTTCAAGGAACAATGAGACTATCAATCTTTTTTCTATAACCATAGCATAGCATTTGCTTGGTATTATCATGATATGCTTGGAATTGACCCTTCCATTTCTCTTCATAACATCATTACCCATCCTAAAACTAAGCCCATTTAGCAAAAACTTCATTGTATGTACCCTCACATAGCTCTTCTTGTTAAATAATAACTTCAATACCTTCTATCCATTAATTTCATTTAACCCATTAACTATCCACAATGGGTCTCCAACATTATTCCTATTACCAAACCCACTAGGGGACTCTACCTTTGTGTATATTTCTATGATATTAACCTTGCATGCCCCAAAGATGACTTTACCCTACCTAAGATAAACCAACTTGTCAATCTCACTGCTGGTCATGAAATGCTATCCCTTATGGATGGATTTTTAGGATACAACCAGATCTTAATCACCCCTCAAGATCAGCATAAAACATCCTTTATCACCCCATAAGGAACTTTATACTATTGTGTCATTCCCTTTGGTCTAAAGAATTCAAGGACAACCTATCAATGGGCCATGACATACATATTTCACAACCTCATCCATAAAATAGTTGAAGACTATGTTGATGATTTGCTCAGTAAATCCAAACACCACCAAGATTACCTCACTATTCTCACTATCATCTTTGAAAGACTTATCCATTATCATGTCAGGCTCAACCCAAATAAATGTATATTTGGGGTCTTATCAGGTCAACTTCTACACTTTATTATTTCCCTCCATAGAATAGAAATAGACCCCAAAAAAGTCTAAGCCATTCTAGAAATGCCTCACCATACTAACCTAAAACAACTTCGTAGCCTGCAAGGCAAACTTTAGTCAATCCACCAGTTTATCTCCTAATTATCTGATCACTATCAGCCTTTTCACCACCATAAAAAAGATACCTCCTCTAAATGGACCAATCAATGTTAACAAGCCTTTGATGCAATCAAGGAGTATCTTCTATCTCCACCAATTTTTATTCCTCCCAAAGAGGATCAGCGTTTTTATCTATACATATCTACCACCGATCATTCCTTGGGGGCCATGCTCACTCATTGTGATGACCAAAATAAGGAGCAAGAAATTTATTCCATCAATCACACCCTCATTGAATATGAAACCTGATACACCCATCCAAAAAAACTTTGCCTTGCCTTAGTTTTCATTACCTCTAAACTTCATCACTATCATCTTAACCACAAAACTTATGCCATTACTAACACTGATCCCCTCAAGTATATGCACTCTAAGACATATCATAACTAACATATGGCCAAGTGGCTCTTGCTGTTAGCTAAGTTTGATCTTGAGTTTATTTTACAAAATTCCATTAAAGGATAGGTGATTATAGACTAACTAGCTAATGCTGCTCTCCCTAATAATCAAACTCCTCCTCTTACCTTTCTATGTGAGGCTATAACTACCCTTTCTTTGGAAGAATCCACCTACCAAATGACTATATATTTTGATAGCTCTAAATTTCAAAATGGTGGGGGTGCTAGCATAATCCTCATTCCCCTTAATAGGGAATGTCTTCCTCTTTATTTCAAACTTGATTTTGAATGCACTAATAATATATCTAAATATGAGGCCTTGGTTATAGGTCTCTAAATCACTCTAGCTTCAGGAATAAAAACCATTAATATCTTTGGATACTCTCAAATAATCATTAAACAAGTCATAGGAGCCTATCAATGCAAAAATAATGTCTTTATAAAGTATATATAACCTATTGATACACTTTTAGCATTATTTGACCACTACACTATCCAATCGATCCCTCACTCTATCAACAAATTTGTAGACACAATGTCTTCCCTCGCATCCCAAATTCCATCTCAACTTGATGACTCTAAAATATTTATCACCATCCACCATTTTGTCACACCATCTTACCTCAGTCCTGATATTCTTACCACTTATCAAATAGAAGCAACATCTTTAGACATTTGGTATGATCACATCTTCAACTACCTTAATGTCGATATCCTCCCTTCAGATCTTTCTAAAAATGCTCATAGATATTTCATTAAAATCACCTCTCATTACTTAATATTAGGGGGAATTATTTATAAATGAGGCTTTGATGGTCTCCTCCTTCATTATTTTCATAGCCATGAGGCTTCTCACACCATTAAAGAAGTACATGATGAAATTTGTGGGGGGCAATTCTGTAGTCTAGTCATTGCTAAATGTATCCTTTTCCTAGGTTAATATTGGTCCACATTTAATCAAGATTATTGTGAATATGTTAATAAATGCATCAAATGTCAACAACATGCTAACCTTCATCATGCACCTCCTCATGGTCTTTAAGTATCAACTGACTATTGGCCTTTTTCACAATGGGGCCTTGATCTTATCAAAGAAATCAATCCACATTCCTCACAATGACATCAATATATCATCACTACTATATAATATTTCACCAAATGGTTAGAATCCATCCCACTAATATTGATCAAAGCTGAAAAAATCATTGATTTTATCAACCACTACATCATTTGTCACTTTGATGCTCCTCACAAAATCATCACTAATAATGATAAATACTTTAAAAATAAAAAATTCCAAGAGATTTTTGATGATTTTGGTATTGACCTAAGATTTTATTTGCCTTATCATCCACAAGATAATGGATAGGCTGAGGCTTTCAACAAAACCCTCATTAAAATGCTCACTATGGTAGTCAGTGCTTCAGGCCAAGATTGACACCTCCATATCCCATTTGATTTATGGGATTACCACACTAGTATTTGAACTACTATAGGTGCTACACCTTTTTCTCTTGTCTTTGGAGCCAAGGTAGTCTTACCTCTTGAATTCCAAATTCCATCTCTCTATATATCCTTACATGAGATTCTTTTTGAAAGTGACTATCGTCAAGAAAGCTTAAAACACTTAGAACTTCTTGATGAACATCACCTTGCTATCCTCAATCATATTTGAATTTATCAAGAGCCTATCAAATGAGCATACAACAAACATATGAAAATATGAGAATTTAACATTGGAGACCTCATCCTCAATGAAAACCAACATGTCACTAACATAGAAAAGACTAAGAAGGGCAAGTTTTCTTTTAATTAGTTAAGACCTTACATTATAACCCATTAGTATAGATTGGGTGCTTATCACTTGTCCTCTCTCAATATTAGGCCAGAACCTGAACCCATCAGTACCTCACATTTGCATTTATTTCATTGCTAAAACAAGGTTCAAACCCACTTTCATGTCTTACTTAAGCTCATCCCTTTGTTCATTAACCTTATTTTCTATCTCTTTTGATATTAATTAATTATATATAACCATCTGATTCATCCATCATAGTAATAACCTAATCCTAAATATGGGTACCCTAGCTCTACCCATAACATGGTCCTCATGGATACTTTTCATCTTTTTCATAGATGGAATCACATGGTTAATTGTTTCTCAAAAACCCTTTCTCTAACAAACCTTTCATTCCTAGATATTGCTTCTACATGGGTAGACCTTTCAAACCAGAATAGACTTGTCCATGCCTAATTTTAGTTTAAAATATATCCATACTTCAAAAATAAATAACAAACTATTCCCTTAAAGGACAAATTCTACATCAAATCAAAAGTTACTTAAAGTAGACTTCTCCCTTAAAGGACAACTATGCCAAAATAAAATATTAGACCACTTCCTCAAAGGATGGATAAAATAGATATTCACTAGAAGCTTCTTGCATTGATCAACTTCAACAACTTATAAAGCAATAAAGCAAAATCCAAATTTAGTAAGCCATAATCGACTCTTATATCCACTAAATGTAGAATTCTCACATTGATCAGTCTACTTACTATCTAATCAAGCTACAATCAATTTTTATAGCACAAGTAGACTTCTTGCATTCATTAGTCTACACATTATTATGTAGCATACCAATGGTATGGACTTATCTACTAGGGTTTTTTAATCACCTATGGAAAAGCCAATCACTACACTACCCACAAATTTGATTTTCCTATACCCACTGATTCACATCCCTACCTATCACCTACATCCCTAATGAATCTAAGAGATTATGAGCTTACTTGGCATAAATTGGTTAAGATACCAATTTTATTAATAAATAATGCTACTACGATGCATTTGATAGGTTTGTGTTCTCTAAGACATTCAAACTATGGATTCATATTGTTTGGTTCTTGCTAGAAGAACACCATGCCCCCTTTCTTATCCAAAATGTGGATGCAAACATTTCCTCTACCTATACCAACCCAACATCCATCAATCAAGCATTACATTTTCTTAGCATTATTTTAATATCAACATTCACACTATCTCATAAAATTGCTCATCAATCAAATCAACATTACTATCATGCAAAATAATAGTATCATCAAGGACCAAATAATCATACTCATCATCAATCACCTAATAAATCTTAAGAAAAATCCATAATCCATAACATTACATCAAAATAAATATGCACAACTACACCATAATCATCATCTATAACATCTAAAGACATCATCACTCATATTCAACACATCATCAAGACATCAAGATCCATCTCATCATAATATAAATCCAAATACTAGTTCAATCCATCTACAACATCATATATATATATATATATATATATATATATATATATATATAATCAAAACATGTCTATACATGAAACACACATCATTCATAAATACATCTCACATCTTCAACATGTAGGCCAATATAAAAATCATAAACAAAGGTCTAGAATATGTGTATCATGATCTTGGGGCACCACTACCACTAGCCCCTCGTACACCTGCACCATTCCTACTACCTATACCTATCCTAGGTAGAGCACTTATTAGCTGACCCACTACCATCACCCACTGACCTTAGGCTACACTCATTTCTCCACTTACCAATCCGATCTGGTACTCTCCCCATCATGGCTCATTAGGATACTATGCTAGCATAATGATATTATAAGACTGCAACTCCTATATGGCTGCTAGGTATCTATCTTGAGTAAAAAATATTGGGGGGCCACTCCAACTCTATGAATTTGCCATAGGGAATCCCTCTCCTATGTCACTATCCCTAGTGAGACCCTCACCTGGTCTCACTCTTCTATCACTATGGTCAACTATCCCTATAAAATGGTCATTTCGCCCTGTAAAGTAGTAGCCTACACTTGGGCATGGGCTTGATCTCTCTATACAATAAATCCTCCAAATTGACCTTGGAGAGTGGAAATTTACCCCTATAATACTACTATCTAGGCCTGTGCTTTTGCTAATGCTACTACTACTTGTGGATCCCCCTATTGGTTAGACATTCATAGGTCCCTAACCACCATCTCCTAACCCAAAATAAATGGCTATGTACCTCCCCTAAAACTAGGCTAGATAATCACATGTATAACCTACATCATCCCCATCCCTTAGAGAGTGACCTAATACTAAACCCTCTAGAGTGGAACTATGCATCATCTCTATCATCTCTGTATAACATCACCATGCTCTCATCAATATTTTCCCATTTTATATGGTATATGGGATCACCATGAATGGGTAGATGTGTGATTCAGTGAACATCCTCTAACAAGATACTCATGTCCCTTATCATTAACTAGAAGGTATTAGTCACTGGGTCCCATCTCTTGATAAAAGTGACTATCATTATGGCATCCCTGGGAAGTTGTTCATAATGTCACATCCCTCTATAGCCCATAGTCTCCATGTGATGCTATTCCTCTACTGACATGACATCCCTCACCTCTATAAAAATCTCTAGAACTTGATCTTGTAACTGAATCTGATCACGTGCCTGCAACTACACATGAGGCAGGTAAACCACCCTATCTAATACCTTTATATTTCAAATATAATCTCAACCTACCCTTTGAATACTTATTCTATTTATAAAAACCCCTTTCTACAACTTACTACATTTCTAACCGAACCTATCTCCTACATCTTCCAATTCCCCAACCCACCTATTCCTTAAAACTCAATCCATTTTGATTCTTCCCACCCCCACCAATCTCACTTCTCCATCCTCCCTCCAACACAAATCTATACCACCTTACAAATTTACCCTATTTTATCTATCCCATCCCCACCCATCTCACCTCCCATAGGCCCATCTTTAACTCTAACAAAAATACACCCCAACCTACCTCTAACCCACCCATCTCTAACAAAAATCCACCCTAGCCTACCTCTAACCCACCCCAACTCAAGCATTTTGCCCCAACCATGCAAACATTACCAGTTATACCAAACCATCAATGGTCCCTTTGGGGTCTTTTTTTCCCTAAATTTGATCATTTTTAGTCAGCTCCAACTATCAATGATCACTACTAGAAGACCACAGGTGGGGAGCCTCAACCCCCTAAAATCTTCCCACAACCCTAAAATCCCTCTATTCTACTACAACCCCTCTCCCCACCCTTAACACTTTCAACATACATCTACAAATAACTTATTCTTCTCACAACCTCTCCTTTTACATGTGTACAATATAAATCCAAAACCCTTTCCCAACATTTCACAACATCTAACTTTCTTTAAATACCATCTATTGTTCTATTTTTTCCCACACTTCACTTTATTTTCAATTTAAAACATGACCTACCTCATTTCATGATCGATGGTGCTACCTCAATCCATACCTAGCCACTTGTCTTCAAGCATATCCTATGTCCATATTGACCCCACTATCCCTCTCACACTCCAACCTCATCTCGACACCTCACCACAATTCCAAGCACTAGTAAGCACACTTCATACATGATGTACATAATAGACATATACTTGATGGCCTTATTTGCAAATATAAATAAAACTTTATTCATTGACATTTTTCTTACCATAGAATTAGGGGTTTTTCCCAACCATAAATAGTTGCCTAATCATTGATGGTTAACCCTAATCATCACTGGTTGAATACACTTCAGTTGACAACCCTAACCATCAATGGTTAACCCTAACCATTGTCGCTTAGAGTTCAACATGTTTTTTCCTCTCACATTGGCCTATTTAGGAGTAACCCCTCCCTCAACCTCTCAGGAACTACATTGGGCCTAAAGTCCATATTAGATCAATTATCCATGGGATAATGTAGGTAGTGTCCTTTTACCTCATGCATTTTGAGTCAGTTTGACCACTATCTACCCAACCCACCCTATCCACCGATTTTCCCACATCCACCTCAATATTGGCCTTATACCAACCTATTCACATACTTTATCATAAACTTGCTTTGGTGATCCAAAACTTAGGAGCTTTGGTTGAAAGATAATTCAATAAAAAAGAATAACACAATTGTAATAATGCTATCTCTGAGAAGAGATGTTTTATTGATCAAATTTGCAGATCCAAACATATGCCTATCTCTGAGAAGAGATGTTTGTTTTCCTTTTTGGGATACATATATATTTATACCTATTTTTGAAATTAGGAGGAGGATGTGGAAGGTCACCAATCTTGAGGGATATGAAATGGTCTAACTTCCATAAATTATAATAATATAGAATTCAAGAAATTACTATTTTTAGAAACTTAATATTTTTAGACTACACTAATAAAATTGAAATTTGGGGCACTTCCATTTGGTTTTTGGGGGTGAAAACCCATTAATAAAAGATCCATGACATATCATGACATTCCCCTCATTCTTAGATTTTCAACAGTTTAAACGGGTGGTCAGACAGAGCTATGGTTCAAAAGTTATGGCTCCCAAAATTTCTACCACCAATTGGGTTAGGACCATCACCTGAATTATCACCTAAAGTGTTGCCTAGATCATTCCCTGAAGTGTTATCCAAATCATTTGGTCATCCTTACCACCTTGACCAATTTTTCCATGTTGAACATTTGTATTATGCACCACCTTGTGTGTGCCTTGACCAATTTTGTTTTTCTTGGGTGCACTTCCTACCCTAGATACCTAAGCAAACACCAACCTTTCTAGGAACACATGATAAGTGTGACCTGATCAATTATGACCAATTCTAGGGATTGGTTATCTTATCATTTATCCTATAAATTAACCTTATTTTTACCCACATGGTAATGTTAGACCTTACATGATGTCATGCCTCATAATTTGTTATATTTTGTGCACATACTTGTGTCTCACATGCCCAATCTTATACCCTTCATTATCTCTTTTCATCAAACCCTGGCCCAATTCGACCTTTGTCTCATTACCTCCTAGTTTGAGGGGGAACACCTCCTCCCTCCCACACTTTAGGCAACTAGACCTAGACATTGACCAACTACCTATTTTTGTTCTATAGCTTTCTTAAAGCTACACAAAAAAGGGGAAAATGTAGACACTTGAAAACTACACAATAGTTTTTGATGTCATCTTGAACTGTGGACCCTTAATCAATTATTTGTTTAGTGGACAACCTATTTTTATAGCAATATTTTACAAATTCATCATGATAAATACCCCATCCCTAAACACATCACTTAAATCATGGCCTTTTTACCCATTTGCTCATGGCTCCTCGATCATCACTGGTTAGGGTAACCATCGATGATGACCCTAACCATCGATGGTTAGGGTCACCCAAACTTGATTTAAACATTTTAAAGAATTTTAAATTTTTTTCAAGATTAGTATCTTATATAATGGAAACTTTCTTTAATGCTAAATTTTAAAGACTAATGAAAATAGGCAACTTCACCTCCTCCCAACCTAGCAACTTTCCCCAAGCCTCCCTCTCCTTACTTAGCAACTTTGTACTACAAATGCAAGGCTCTTGGAGGAGTTGGGGATTCAAAAATGTGCATCTAATCTCTCTTATTTTATTTATGTAGATATTTACTACCACAAAATTATATTTGTATTACTTGCAAAGGCTAGAGTATTGTTATGCTATCCAACTCCTTTCAGGTTTCCACTATCTCTAATTTAACATCATACTGGTATTTTAGTTTCTATTTTAGCATTTCATTTATATATTAAACTTCCCTATTCAGATCAATCCACCTATACATCATACTTTACCCTTATAAATCTCATTTTACCCTCTACCCATTAGTCACATTTTATTAACTCTAAATTTTCACCTTACCTAAATCCACATAGGTAACCATAGCTAGTTTCTCTAACCATCACTGGTTATAGCAACCATAAATGATTACATAACCATCATCGGTCAGGCTAATCATCACCAATCAACTTGACCACCGATGGTCACTATCATAAAAAATAATAGATTGTTATTTTGGACCCTTTTGACACCCCACCAGACCCTCTTTTAGTTTCTAATTAGTTTGTAGGCTCTATTCTAATTTTTTGGAGTTGACCTTAGTACATAGGTATGCCATTTATTTTATTACACACTTAATTTCCTATCATTTGAATGCAAGTATATTTATTATATCATTTCTGACTTAATTTTTTTAAAAGTGGATTGACAACCTCTTAGAAAGCCTTGTGCTTATTGGATCTAATATACGCTAAGCAATCCACTCAACTTACCATCTAAAAAATTCTCTTCTAGTTTTCTTATGATTTATAGGTAATCCTACCTATCCAAAGAGGAGTTCAAAAATTTATCTAGATCAATGTGTACATTATATCAGGTATTTATTTACATACCCTAATACTCACTTTCCTTTATCTACTTTCAAAACTAAGAGATAAAAGAAATAAATTGAAACAATTCCCTGATAGGGGATTGTGTAGGGGATCATTGGTCCATGGTTGGTATGGAAAATCACTCAGATGATGATGTCCCTCCCCATAGTAGTACTAATTACTTAGAGGCTTCACTTGATATTCATGGATACATGAGTTGGTTTAACCTGAGCTTCAGAGGGCTTGGTATCTATTTACTATATTAAGGCTAAATGCCTAATGGAATTGTAATTGTATTTCATTGTTTTATACTTTAACAATAATTGCTATATTATGGGACCAACCATAGTTGTGTCCTAATGTATTTAATTTTCTTGGAGTTGTAATAACATATATATTATTTTTGGTATTTGATTTTAGAAGTACTTCTATTTTAAGTTATTTGGTTATTTGTTAAGTATGTTTAAGTAGAATGAATGTTAAGTAATTAGTCCTTAAAAAAAAATTATTACATTATTTTAAGTAAAAATTGAGGGGTTTTAACATGTGGTATTAGATTTATAGCTCAAACTCTAGGACCTAATGAGTCCATTAACATTTTTTTACCTCTCTATGTATCAGAAAGGATGATCATGAATGTATGTATGGTATATTAAGTGTGTAGCCTAAAGAGAATTCACACCCCCTTAGAGTTGTTAAAAGGGTTGGTTTATTGAGTGTCTCATTGGTGATGGTTTTATAAGGTGTTAGGTAGGTAGGTAAATATCATAGTTCATAAGTTATGAACAAAAATTTCCTTACCATATTCTTGATCATTTAGATTGAACACCTCAAGTGTGATTATGTTTTTCTTGGTAATCGAATCATCTTCACCATTTGTGTTTTATGATATGAGTGTTTTAAAAGCATGGAGTGATTCCCACTTAGGTATTTTTATATTATTTTTGTGTCTTATATTCATAAATTTTAGGAGTAGGAATCCTATAAGACCATTCTAGATTGACACCACCTAGTGTGGTGGGATTTTTCTTATAGTTGAATACATACATCTTGGTTGAGAATTACTTTGTGTTAGGAGTTTTTAATGTGGATTAGTCCCCTTATATTTATGTATACTTGAGAGTAAGTGTCATCTCTCTTAGTTATCTTAGATGTGAATTGTCATTCTATCACTCTCCTCTTATATCATTTTAAGCTATTGAGAATATTCATAATTATAGGATGTTGATTACGTGTTTTCTTAAAAATAAAACTTATATTCTGAATTATTATTTTGATCTTATTCCCTTGGGTTAGTGGGATAGTATTTTCTAATTCTTTTTGAGATAAATTGTAGGATTGGATGAGTGATGCATATTTGAGGTTAGTATTTTCCTTTCCAGTTGTGGAAGTAGGTTATAATACTACACTTACAAGTTCAGTAAGTGAATAGTGATTGACAATGTGGATTATAGTGTTTCTTTTTATAATGTGAGGGTATGTAAGAGATTTATTTTTGAGATTTTATCCCTCTACTTTCCACGTATGACTTTTTAAAGCCACTATTTTATCTAACTTGAGAACTTGACCTTAAGGAATTATAAACATTGAATTTATATTAATTATAGTTGATTATAATATTATTATATACCTTAGTTTAGACTGATATTATTCTCTTTTGAAGCATATTATTTGAAGAGTTATATATGTACCTTTATTTAGGAGCAAGTAAGGTATAAGATGTGTAGACCATCTTAATAATCTAAAATAATTGGGATAAACTTTTAAAACTTGTTGTGTGTTAGTCATGCAAGCAAGGAGACATTGTCTAATTTTTAAGGTTGTAAGGATGGTATGATCCTTAACCTTTTTATGCTATGTTAACTTTAAAATTATTTCCTCTTTACTATGAATATAATACTATAGGTTAAGTTGTAGAATATGATACTAGTTATGTTTGATTAGTAGCAACTTATTGGAATTTAGAAATGATTGTATGATTTCTCTTGTATGTATGTTATTACATATGGAATCAGTTAGCATATAGTATTTCTTTCTATGATATATTAGTATAGATTTGTGTTTCATTGAACCATGTGCACATTTTGAAGATCATTAGGTCATGAATACCTGAGAGAAGAGTGGTGAATTAGGAACATGAGTTCTAAGTGATAAGATGATATCCTACTTAGCCTCACATTGAATCAGGTGGTACTTAGTTAGATCCAATAGATGGACTTGTTGAATCTAGGATTGGATAGGCAAAACTTGTCAAATTTAATCATATGGCCATACACATGTATACTAAGAATGGGTATTCCATGATTTTATATAAATTATTACCAATTCATATTTATCATCATACTTGTTAGGAGCTCCATGGAGTAGTGACAATATTGACATGTTATAATTATCTAAATATATGTGGAGTAGCGATAAGATTAACTTATACACATTATTCTTACCAAGCTCCCTAGATACATTTCTTTGATATGAGAAATACATTCTCTAGGTTATGAAGATGTGTGTAGCGGTTGGAAGGTTTTATGGAACTCTACTTGGTCATTTATTTTGGCTTTTGTGATAATCTCATGTGTTTGTGGGGAATTAAGTGAAACTTTTACAAAGATATTTTAGGCTTATCTTGTCAATTCGCGATCCTAGGGTGATCATCATAGAACCAGTCTGAGTAGGTGACACTCACAAAATTTGTTTTCATGATTTGATACTAGATACTATGTGACTAATAGTTGATTCACAATCATATATACTTCTCTTGATCAAAATTAACAAAGAGAGTTACCATAGACCTGTACCTTTTACTTCTTCTAAATGTCAACCTGAGGATGTAGACTTGATAGGATGATGTCACTATATGTGCACACTTAATATTCTAATTTGACCTTCTAATAATTGTAATCTAAGATGTTGAAGTCATGGAGTAAATGTTATTCTAGAATTTAAACATGAACATAATACTATGAAATAAATGTTTACATGTTGGAAGCTTCCTTAAAGAAATTCTAAGCAAGAATGTAAATCACACAATTCAAAAATAAAACACACAATGCATAAATAGATCAAATAACATGCTTAGCTATTTTAATGGGTTAGATTATTGATACAAGACTTCCAAAGGGGGACCTTTCTCCTTATGACTCCATCTTCAATCCTTCCTCTCAAAATACTTAATTAAATTTAGAAATGATTGTTCATATTAATAAAAAATGTAGCAATGAATTGATGCAAGAAATTACAATAACAATTATTTGATAAAATGTAATTCTAATAATTCTCTAACCAACATCTACTACTTCTCAACTCTAGTGTTACATATATATATATATATATATATACTGTAGAGGAAATTATTTTATAGAAAACAATATATATTCTAATCTAAGAAACATTCGACTTAGGATAATCAAAATTGGCTCCTTTTGCTAAAGTCATCTTTCATGTGAATTCTAGAACATTACTATAGGACAAACAAATCTATTTAATTATTCAACCAAATTCTTATTGAGCTCCATGGAGGCTATACTTATGTCTATGAGTGGATTGAAAGAGGAATCAAAATCAGTTTATCTGTAGCTTTGGTCATACAGTGGTTGTAGGATATGTCCATGTGATGAGATTCCTTTACTACAGGAAGTTTCATGCTATATACCTATTTCTCCAAAACATATTAAAACACATTATAAAAAAAGTGTCCTATAGCATAATATAACTATCATATATTTAATTCCAATACATAATTCTAACTATTCAAAGAGCATGGAAACACAATGCTATTTACAAGATTATGACTATTTGAGGAAGGAAAAATTATGGGAAACCATGGAAAATAAGAAGGATGAGTGTGATAGACGAGGACAAGAATAAGACATTTTTGGGTTTCATCTCCCCCCCAACTTAAGACTTTGATTGACCATGAGAAATAAACTTGTTCATTTCTATTTTACAAAGAACTTTGAAATCCATAGGATCTATGGCACCACTGACAAGGTAAGCATAAAATCCACATCTATATTCAAAAAATTCCTAAATTTTGACCTCCCTAGCTTCATCTAATGGGGATTTATCCTACCAATCTAGAACATGACCAAAATAAGGGAGGATATAATTTGAGGCTCAATAATTGAGATCCCATTTCACCTGCAAGCAAAATACATTTTGTGATCCTATTAAATGTTGCCTTTAAATTAAAAGGGGAATATAGCTCTCTCTTTTTTAGTATAGGAGTGAGCTCATTCCATAATTTAATATAGGATTCTCTTACCACAACACCAACATAATTTTTCAATTTCAAGTAAAATTTTTGGGCTTTATCAAAATTCTTGGCAAACCAGGTTCTGACTTCCTTCTTCAACATGATATTATCCCTTTCTATCAATACAACATAAGGTGCTATTGACTCTCTCCTAAAATGTAATTAGCTTTCATTTTCATTTTTTATATATTTATCTACCTCTCTTCCTCTTCTTTTCTCATTCAAAATATATGATGAAAATGCCTTTAAAAAGACATCTCCAACATATAAATTAGGGTTTCATTCCCTATCATAAGGGACAACATAGTTGTGAAGATAGAACTCACACAATTGTGCTTGTTCTTCCTGTGAGCTTTCTTTATAGATTTGAAAGAAGGAAAGGGGGTCAATTAACTCATAAGGCATGTCATAATAAATTCTCATAAATTTAAACTTATGCTATTGCTCCTCAGGATAGACTGAATATACTCTTGCAGGAGGTATGTAGTCAATGAGCTCTTGAGCAAAACAAGCCATATATTCAATCTTCTAATTTAATTTGTAGATTATTTCTTCCTTCAACCTATTCTCTTCTTTAAATTTCTTATTTTATTTTGTTAATGCCTTTAGAATTTCAAATTGACTATCTATCCAATTCATCAATTTAGAAGATATTGTAAATGAAGAATGATACCTAACTTCTTAGGTAGTTATCAATTTTTTTGTTGATTTTATTCTACAGAAGGTTATGAAATAATGACTATAGGATGGTCTTTGGTAAAGTGGTATAGCTAAAAAGATGCTAAAACAAGTGCATCTAGTCCTCCTCTAGACTGATCCTACAACTTCTTTCTTAGTCACTCAATTTCTTGTAGGGCTTGTTCTAGAGTGGGAAATTCTATTTGTATGGCAAGTTGCTCTATTTTATTCACTTCTTTTAGAATTGGTTCCTCTAAAAACTCTTAAAGGATGTGTTCTACTTTTTCTACCTCCTAATTATATTTTGGAGAACATTCTTCCTTAGTTGTTTTAGCCTCTAGAGATTCATTATTGCCGGCAGTCTATTTTTCTCCATATTCTTCATTAATTTCAATAATAGAAGAAGGTTTAGTTCTTATTTTTCTTCTCAATCTATGGGATTTATGAGGATTAAAGGTTACCTTAGCCTTTTTTGGAGAAAGTGGAAGTTCTTACTTAGATTTCTCTAAATCTAGTTAGAAAATGAGTTTCTTCCTTTTTCTTTAGGATTCCTTACTTGTGGAAGTCCTTTATTTAGTCCTTATTGCAAGTTCTTGTGTTGTTGTAGGAATATATTCTTCTATAGGTTATTATGTGGCTATAATAAGGTCTCCTTTTGTAGGTTCTTATGTAGTTACAAGAAAGTCTTCTACTATAGGTTCTTGTGGAGCTATAGGAAGGGCTTCTTCTATACTTTGTTCTTCTATCTCCATTTTTTATTTTATTTCATTCCAAGACAAGAGGCAGGGGCTAAATGGATATGGCTTCAATATTACTAAAAATATTACACTTATTGATTTCAATAATTAAACCAAGTTTCTAATTCTCAGGTTCCTAAAAGGGTAAGAGAAGAGCATACACTTGATCAATATAAATCTATTAAAATACTAAGAGCTTTCTTCGATGCTAGAACAAAGTAGAGAGTCCTTATTTATAGCAATCAGGAGGTCCTACCTATAATATTTTCCAAGGTAGTGTCTATCCCATCATGATTTATAGCACAAAATTTAACTACAGAGAGATGTTGTTAGAAGCACTAGATGAGGATGTCTAGCTTGGTGGGTCCAACATTGCTTCCGCTTCAGTGAGTAAGTCAGCTTCACTGATAGGTTGAAAGAGACACCTTAGATAGAACATACTAGAAAGATGCCAATGCTAGGGTTCAAATTCACATGCATGATAGTGAGGATTGATATGAAAATAAGATTCGCATTCTAGCTATCTTTAGATGATGGTATGTACAACATTGTCTTGATCATGATCTTCTTCATGGATTCGATGTGGTCCATACCATGCAATCCATCTATAAAGATGCTCATTATGAGATGATCTTATCTTGACCTTCCAAGTCCACAAAGGTCTTTTCACTAATTCAATGAATTGGTGAAATAATAATTCACTATTTAACCATTCTATAATGATGGTGCCTGTGTGGTTATGGCAGTTTGCTTGGATAGAAGTAGCAAATGACATCTATAGATCTGATCCTGCTGCATAAGAAATAATTGTATACCAAGGATTCAACACTTCATGGAGGATTTGTTCTTAGACCAAGATATTCAAAGAAGCAAATCCTTGGTTATAAATTCTAGTTAAATTAAAACTAGGATAGGGTTGGTGCATTAAAGTTATTAGCAGATTTCTACTGAGCCAATCTGCTATTATATTATCAGTGCCTTTTATGTGTTCTATAGAGAAATTAAATTGATTTAAAAATGCCTTCCATCTAACATAATTATCGTGACCATCTTTCTGACCATGATCTTTTTCTCTAAAGGTCAAAAATCTAGTACAATCAGTTTTTACAATAAAATGTGGCAGATGAAGGATTTTCAACATAAATTTCTCTAGGCATTTTTTCATAGCATAAATCTATTTATTAGAAGAGATCTATTTTAAAACATATGTACTGAATACACCACTAGAAAACTCACAAACAAACTCTTTATCACAATATTTACAAACAAGCATTCCTCCTCATATAATGTCAGAGGCATCAATGTAAACGAGGAACTAGTCAGATTTTGGGATGTGGAGTTTTGGAAGCAATGAGACCTTGGTCTTTATTTTATAGATAGTAGCTATATGTTCTTCCTTCCATGTAAATGCTTTTATTTTCTAGAGAAGATCCTAGAGTATGAATCTATCTTCACCAGAGCTAGGATAAAAGCTATTCAAATAATTTAACAATCCCAAAAATGCTTGAAGCTTTGGGTTGTCGAGCTTCTCAGGAAAAATGATGACCTTTTCTTTGATATGTGGCTAGACTTATAATTTTGAATCTTGGACAACCATTCCAAGAAAATTACATTCTATTATACAAAGTTGGATCTTTGTGTCTAACAGGAGTATTCCTACATTTTCTACCAGCTCTGAGAATTTTAGGAGATGGGAGTAATGATCTAAAAGAGAATTACTAAAAATTAAAATGTCATCAATATATACATAGAGAAAATTTGAAGTGCCTTTGAATATTTGGTCCATATGAGCTTGGTAGAATGCTGGAGCATTCATTAGACCAAATGGAATTACAGTCTATTGAAAATGGCTGAAAGGATAGCTGAATGCTATTTTCTCTTTATCAATTTCTTTGACCTGGATTTGATAAAAGCTAGATTTACAGTCAAATTGTGAGAAATATTTACATTTCACAACTTTCTCATATAGATAGCTTTTATCTAGTATAGGATATGGATAAGGCTAGGTAATGACATTCAATGGTTGATAATTGATGACCATTCTCTTTTTGCCTCTCTTTTATTCTGAATGTTTGTTAACCATGAAGGCATAACAACAAAAAGGAGAGGTGGATCTTTCTATGAAACCATTAGCCTCTAATTCTTTGATTTGGACTTCCATATCATTATAATCCTACAAAAGAATTGAAATTTTCTTTCCAATCTTTATCTATTTGCCTGCCATGATCTTGATTTCCATTTCAGGCATAGTTTTAGACTAGAACTACTGAGGGTTGTCAGAAAAGATAGTGGATCTAATTTTCTTTCCTATTTCTTGGATTTCTATAGAAATTATGATTTCAAGAGTTTGGGCCATGGAGCTTGGAAATTGCTCAGTAGCATATATCAGGTGAGGAATCCTTAGCCTTTCATTATCAATGGTGAACATGATACTCTTTATGGTAGAACCATAAGGTGAATACCTATCTATAAAAGCTCCACCTAGAAGGATATCTATAGGCATTTTATTCAAAGTAAAGAAATCACGTTGGAAGATTTTATTTTGAATTATAAGGGGCTGTTGGTGTTTATACATATTACAGATAAAGCTATTCCCCTATACATCTATGCTCTTATAAGCAAGTGAACCATCCAATTTCTCCCAGTCTTAGATGATTTGTGACTTTGCAAAGGATAGTGAAGCACATATGTCAACTTGTGAATCTACCAGTCTTCCATTTATTTCTATAGTAACAAATTGGGCAAACTTCCCATTGATTAATTGGGTAAGATAAGCTGGGTGTGGCATTTCCAAAGGAGGAACTATTGTAAATACCAAGTTTTTTCAGGAAGGATATTGAAGTGGAATTTGATAGAACTCATCTTATTCTTGTGCTTCTTCTTCTTTTTGAATATTATTGCATTCTCCTTCTTTAGGGAAGTATTCTAGTTCTGAAAAGAAAGAATCATCTACCTCTGTATTTTGTTCATTATCTTCAGTAGGTATAAGAACATCCCACTAAGGCTCAATCTTTGGAGAATGGATTTCTCTTGGGGGTATGTACTGGTAAACTTGTTTCATACCCAAGAATCACTAGGCTTGAAGGAACTAATAAATTACAAAGGGGGATTTGAAGGCCTTTGCATTATTGGAGGCATTCTTGGCATGAAGTGCTACCTTCCTCTAGAGTTACTTCTTCATCTGACATGTCCTCTATTTCTTGGTCTTGAATCTCACTCTAGGAATTCATCATGATGGTGAGACCATCTACCATACGCTTTAAATGGGAGACTAGAATAGTCATGAGATCGTGGCCATTACATGTTGGTGTGTGGTTGCTCCAAATCATTGGATAATGATTCAAGGGCATCAATATCATCATCAAATTCTTCGTCAGAGAGTTCATCTAGAATTGGTTCATAGATGTCATCTTGTTGGAAGAGATCTTCTTCTGTGTCAATAACATCCCACCACATAGTTGTGTTGGAGGAAAAGATAGCTTTGACAATAGGATTTTTGTAATGGCATTAAGGAGTAATATGACCAGGTTTGCGGTAGTTATAGCAGATAGGAGTTTTGGATGGAGGATGAGGAGTGTGACACTTTTTTAGAAAGTAGTGAAGAGGGGCATAAGAATGCTTGCAAGGGAACGAGTGATGCTTAAAAGAGAGATAGGTATGGCATTGCTTATTTTGGTGCTTATGAGGCCAGACGAACTGGGGATAGCTAAAGGGTGTAGTTTTAAGAGACTAATTGCATAGCCTATTGCTTGGAAAAGTCAATAACATCAGTAAGAAACATGTAATTTAATGTTAGTCCTTTAAGATCAATATATGTAATTACCTTATCAATGAGATTATAAGGAAGTGCATGTAGAAACCTTAATTTTGTTTCTATAGAACTAGAAATTCTACATTCATAAGCCAATTCACAAAATTGCTTAGCAAAAGCATCAAACTACTTCAAATCACATAGCTCCATTTTGAGCAACCATTTTTTGGTTTCTAGCTCGTGATTACCAATTGGAGGTGCAAACTCATTAATTAATAAATGATATAGTGCAACTAAAGGATCTAGTTGGTGATGAACCCTTTGATTCTGTTCCTACTTTGTCATAGAATCCCACCATTGGGTAATAATTCCCCAAAATAATTTTGAAGAAAAAATAGTAGTACTAGGTGGATCTAGATGGGATGCTACTATGATTATTCTCATGGAATTGCACCAGATTGAAATTTCATATAAAGGATTGAGAGTATCATCTATATTAAGATACCAAGGCTGTAAAGGTATATGTGTTATTTGCATTAGAGAGGTATTATGGTTCATGATCCACTTATGAGGTTTAAAGTTAGTTCCAAGCTTAACTTCATATGATAAGACGAGCATTTGTGCTTCATTAAAAGCATCCAGATCTTGTTTAACTAGCCAATCAAGGCTATCTTTTAAGGCTACAAGCTTAGTATCAATACAAGACAAATGGTTACAAAATACTGAATTAGAAATCTCATGGTAGATATGATTTGTATCATCTACAAGGATGGTTAGTTTATCTAGACTATGTCAAATATACAAGACATCTTTACAAAGGTCATCAAAATTGTTAGCAAGGTGTGCATTGAATCTTGACACATAGTTCCTCTACATAATTCATTAGAAGGCTCAACTTGTCCTAGATAAGTTGTATAAAAATAATTAATAGTACCTTCTTGCTATTTATATACACCTTTGTGAGGTGGCCATCTTCCACCTTTATACAGACTGACCTGATTATCTGTATAAAATTCAAGAGTTTGTTCCCTAGGAAGACTCATCATTGTAGATGGTAACTGATCTCTGGGATTAGGTCCTTGGTTGATATCTTCATCTTCTATAGTAATATGTCCAGATTTAACAGTTCATGTTGAGGAGGAAGATGAAGGTCTGTGAGGAGATAACTTGTTAGAAGATGATTTAAGGACAATGATTTGGGCACAACATTTATCATTCTTCCATTAGTTTTGTGGATAGTAGCTTGACCTTTCATTTTAGGTGACACCTTTTTCAGCCAATCAAGCTTCCATTTAGAAGGGATTTCAACAGACTTAATAAGGGGTTTCACATAAGACATATAGGTACTGTTATAGACAAACTTAGAATTCGAAAGCTTAGAATTTTTATAAACTTGAGAAACATTTAAAATTGGAGGTTTATAAAGACTATTTTCCTTTTCAAGGGTTTCTTCTATAACTTTAATATCAAGATACTCAGAGAGTTGTTCTGGGATAAAAGGAGGTAGTTCATATATTCCTTCCATTTCAGATTCATTAAGAATCTCAATAGTGGAAGATTCTTGGGATTTGCCAAATTCTATTGTAAGAAATTAAGTTCTAGAAATCAAGAATTTTTTTGATAGGGAATAATTATTTTTAGAGATAAAAAGGGCCTATGACAATTTAATAATGGCCAATGACTCGATGCATCAATTTCCTAGAGAAATTTTCAAAACAAGGTAACTTAAAATTTCTTTATATAGAAAATAAAAATTCTTATAGAATCTTTGACAGAGTAGACCTTCAATGGCTCTGATACCAATTTTTTTCTCGTCAGTAGATGCTCCTTTTATGCCAGGACTATTGTATAGAAACCCAGGATAGGAGGCAGGGGCCGAATGGCTACAGCTTCAATATTACTTAAAATAAAAATTCTTACAAAATATTTGATAGAGTAGACCTTCGATGGCTTTGATACCAATTTTTATTTTTTTATATAAAGGAATTTTAAGTTACCTTGCTTTGAAAATTTCTCGAGGAAATTGATGCATCGAGTCATTAGCTATTATTAAATTATCATAGGCCCTTTTATCTCTACAAATAATTATTTTCTATCCAAAAATTTCTCACTTTCTAGAACTTCATTTCTTACAACGGAATTTGGAAAATCCAAAGAATCTTCCACCATTGAGATTCTCAATGAATCTGAAATGGAAGGAATATTTGAATTACCTCCTTTTATCCCATAACAACTCTCTGAGTCTCTTGATATTGAAGTTACAGAAGAAACCCTTGAAAAGGAAAATAGTCTTTATAAACCTCTGGCTTTAAAGTTTTCTCAAGTTTATAAAAAGTCTAAGCTTCTAAAGTCTAAGTTTGTCTATAATAGTACCTATATGTCTTTTGTGAAACCCCATATTAAGTTTGTCAAAATCACTCTGAGTTATAAGCCCAAAAAGTCTTTTCAAATAAATTTGTTATCTTTATTACCCGAATCTGAAATCAATCACATTAGATCCCATGAAGATGTCAAATTTATCCATTTTGGTATTACTCAAGTTCATATTACTCCATTGATTCCATGTAATATAAATCCAGTCCTGTACCTAGCTTTGTGTGATAGACGTCAGGTTAGCTTTAAACATGCTTGCCAATTGTCCAGCTTAAGATGGATAAATGATCAAGTTATTTGTTTTGAATTTTGTCCTAATCTTTTAGTTTTCATTCAATATTCAATGCACACCTTACTGATAATATTGATGACCTTTTTAAATATATCTTGTATATTCGACATAATCTAGATAAACTAACCATCCTTATAGATGATACATATCATATCTGCCATGAAATTTCTAATTCCAATTTAGTATTTTATAACCATTTATATTGTATTGATACTAAGCTTGCAGCCTTAGAAGATAGCCTTAGCTGGCTAGTTAAACAAGATTTGGATGCTTCTAATGAAACACAAGTGCCCATCTTATCATATGAAGTTAGCTTGGATCTAACTTCAAACCTCATAAGTGGAGCATGAACCATAATACCTCTATAAAGCAAAGAACATAGACACCTTTACAGCCTTGGTATCTTAATATAGATGATACTCTCAATCCTTTAAATGAAATTTTTGCTTGGTGTAATTCCATGAGAGTAATCATAGTAGCATCCCATCTAGATCCACCTGGTACTACTAATTTTGCTTCAAAATTATTTTGGGGAGTTATTACCCAGTGGTGGGATTCTATGATAGAGTAAGAATAAAATCAAAGGGTTCATCACCAACTAGATCCTTTAGCTGCACTATATCATTTATTAATTAATGAGTTTGCACCTTTAGTTGGTAATCATGAGCTAGAAACCAAAAAATGGTTGCTCAAAATGGAGCTATGTGATTTGAAGGAGTTTGATGCTTTTGCTAAGTAATTCTGCAAATTAGATTATGAATGTAGAAGTTCTAGTTCTACAAAAACAAAATTAAGGTTTATGCATGCACTTCCTTATAATATCATTGATAAGGTAATTAGATATATTGATCTTAAAGGACTAACATTGAATGACATGTATCTTAATGATGTCATTGACTTTGCCAAGCAACAAGCTATGTAGTTAATCTCTGAAACCAAAACTATCCAAAAGATCACTAAACACCAAGCCACTCAAATCACTCCTATCTTTCCTAAAACTATACCTTTTGGCTATTACCAGTTCATCCAACCTCACAAGCACCAAAAGAAGCAGCATCGTACCCATCTCAATTTTAAGCACTGCTCATTCCCTCACAAGCATTCCTATGCTCTTCCTCACTAATTTTTGAAAAAGTGTTGCACTCCTCATTCTCCATCCAAAACTCCTATCTGGTATATCTGCCACAAACTTGGTCATATTGCTCCTTAATGCCATTGAAAAAATATTGTTATCAAAGCTATCTTTTCCTCTAACGCAACCACATGGTGGGATGTTATTGACATAGAAGAAGATCTCTTCCAACAAGATAACATCTATGAACAAATTCTAGATGAACTCCCTGACGAATAATTTGATGATGATACTAACACCCTCAAATCATTAGCCAATGATTTGGAGCAATCACTCACCAACATTCAATGGCCATGATCTCATGACTATTCTAGTCTCCCATTTAAAGCCTATGGAAGATGGTCTTGCCATCATGATGAAGTACTAGAGTGAGATTTAAGACCAAGAAATAGAGGATATGTCAGAGGAAGAAGTAACTCCAGAGGAAGGCAACCATTCATGCCAAGAATGCCTCCAATAATGCAAATACCTTCAAATCCCCCTTTACAATTTCCTAGTTCCTTCAAGCCTAGTGAATCTTGGGTATGAAACAAGTTTACCAGTACTAACCCCCTAAGAGAAATCCATTCTCCAAAGATTGAGCCTCAGTGGGATGTTCTTCTACCTACTGAAGATAATGAAGAAGATATAGAGGCAAATGATTCTTTCTTTTTAGAACCAGAATACTACCCTAAAAAAGGAGAATGTAGTAATCTTCAAGAAGAAGAAGAAGCATAAGAATAAGATGAATTCTATCAGATTCCACTTTAAGATCCTTCTTGACAAAAAATGGTATGTACAATAGTTCCGCCTTTTGAAATGCCATAACTAGCTTATCTTACCTAATTAATCAATGGGAAGTTTGCCCAGTTTATTACTGTAGAAATAAATGGAAGACTGGTAGATGCACAAGTTGACATAGGTGCTTCACTATCCTTTGTAAAGTCACAAATCATCCAATACTAAGAGAAATTGGATGGTTCACTTGCTTACAAGAGCGTAGATGTACAAGGGAATAGCTTTATCTGCAATTTGTATAAACACCAAGAGCCCTTTAGAATTCAAAATAAAATATTCTAATGTGATTTCTTTGCTTTGAATAAAATGCCTACAGATATCCTTCTAGATGGAGATTTTATAGATAGGTATTCATCTTATGGTTCTACCACTAAGAGTGTCATGTTCACCATTGATAATGAAATGCTAAGGATTCCTCACCTGATATATGCTACTAAGAAATTTACAAGCTCCATGACCCAAACTCTTGAAATCATAATTTCTATAGAAATCCAAGAGATAGGAAAGAAAATTAGATCCATCATCTATTTTGACAACCCTTAGTAGTTCTAGTCTAAAACTATGCCTGAAATTGAAATCAAAATCATGGTAGGCAAATAGATAAAGATTGGAATGAAAATTCCAATTCTTGCATAGGATTATAATGATATGGAAGTCTAAATCAAAGAATTATAGGCTAATGGTTTCATATAAAGATCCACCTCTCCTTTTTGTTGTTATGCCTTCATGTTTAACAAACATTCAAAACAAAAGAGAGGTAAAAAGAGAATGGTCATCAATTATCGACCATTGAATGTCATTACCCAACCTTATCCATATCCTATAGTAGATGAAAGCTATCTATTGGATAAAGTTGTGAAATGTAAATATTTCTCACAATTTGACTGTAAATCTAGCTTTTATAAAATCCAAGTCAAAGAAACTGATAAAGAGAAAATAGCATTCAGCTGTCCTTTTGTCTATTTTCAATGGATTGTAATGCCATTTGGTCTAATGAATGCTCCAACATTATACCAAGCTCATATAGACCAAATATTCAAAGGCACTTCAAATTTCCTCTATTTATATATCGATGACATTTTAATTTTTAGTAATTCTCTTTCAGATCATTACTCCCATCTCCTAAAATTCTCAGAGCTGGTAGAAAATGCAGGAATAGTCCTATTAGACACAAAGATCCAACTTTGTAAAATAGAATGTAATTTTCTTGGAATGGTTGTCCAAGATTAAAAATTACAAGTCCAGATACATATCAAAGAAAAGGTCATCAATTTTCTTGAGAAGCTCAACAAGCCAAAGCTTCAAGCATTTTTGGGATTGTTAAATTATTTGAATAGTTTTTGTCCTAACTCTGGTGAAGATAGATTCATATTCCAAGAGCTTCTCCATAAGATAAAATAATTTCAATGGAAGGAAGAACATACATCTACTATCCATAAAATAAAGACCAAGGTCTCATTGCTTCAAGAATTCCACATCCCAAAATTTGACCAATTCCTAGTTTACACTGATGCCTCTGACATCACATTTGGAGGAATACTTGTTTGTAAATATTGTGATAAAGAGTTTGTTTGTGAGTTATCTAGTGGTGTCTTCAGTACAGATGTTTTAAAATGGATATCTTTTGATAAAGATATTTATGCTATGAAAAAATGCCTAGAGAAATTTATGCTGAAAATACTTCATCTACCACATTTTATTGTAAAAACTAATTGTACTAGATTTTTGACCTTTAGAGAAAAAGATCATGGTCAAAAATATGGTCACGGTAAATATGTTAGATGGTAGGCCTTTTTAAATTATTTTAATTTATTTATAGAACACATAAAAGACACTGATAATATAATAGCAGATTGGCTCAGCAAAAATCTTCCAGTAACTTTAATGCACCAACCCTATCCTAGTTTTAATTTAACCAAAATTTATAACCAAGGATTTGATTTTTTGAATATCTTGGTCCAAGAACAAATCCTCTATGAAGGGTTGAATCCTTAGTATACAAGGATTTGTTATGAAACAGGATCAGATCTACAGATGTCATTTGCTACTTCTATCCAAACAAACTGCCATAACCACACAGGCACCATCATTATAGAATGGTTAAATAGTGAATTGTAATTTCACCAATTCATTGAATTAGTGAAAAGACCTTTGTGGACCTAGAATATCAAGATAAGATCATCTCATAATGAACATCTTTATAGATGGATTACGTGGTATGGACCACATCAAATCCATGAAGAAGAAGATCATGATCAAGACACTATTGTATATACCATCATCTGAAGATAGCCAGAATGGAAATATTATTTTCATATCAATCCTTGTTGTCATGCATGTGAAGCTAGACCCAAGCATTGGCATCTTTCCAATACATTCTAGCTAAGGTGTCTCTTTCAACCTATCAATGAAGATGACTTGCTCACTGAAGTGGAAGCAATATTGGATCCACCAAGCTAGATGTCCTCATTTAGCACTTCTAATAGCATCTCTCTATAGTTAACTTTTGTGTGGTAAAGCATGATGGGATAGACACCGCCTTGGCAAAGATTCTAGGTAGGACCTCCTGATTGATATAAATAAGGACTCTCTAATTTGTTCTAGTATCGAATAAAGCTCTTAGTATTATAATAGTTTGCTATTGATCAAGCGTATGCTCTTCTCTTATCCTTTTGGGAACCTAAGAATCAAAAACTTGGTTCAATTATTGTAATCAATAAGTGTAATATTTTGAGTAATATTAAAGTCATAGCCATTCGGCCCTTGCCTCCTATTGTGGGTTTATATACAATAGTCTTGGCATAAAAGGAGCATCTGCTGATGAGAAAAAAAATTGGTATCAGAGCCATCAAAGGTCTACTCTATCAAATATTCTATAAGAATTTTTCTGTTTCTATATAAAGGAATTTTTAGTTACCTTGCTTTTAAAATTTCTCTAGGAAATTGATGCATTGAGTCATTAGCTGTTATTAAATTGTCATAGGCCCTTTCTATCTCTGCAAATAATTATTCCCTATCCAAAAATTTCTCACTTTTTAGAACTTAATTTCTTACAATGGAATTTGGAAAATCCCAAGAATCTTCCACCGTTGAGATTCTCAATGAATTTGAAATGGAAGGAATATATGAACTACCTTCTTTTATCCCAGAGCAACTCTCTGAGTATCCAGATATTGAAGTTACAGAAGAAACCCTTGAAAAGGAAAATAGTCTTTACAAACCTCTAATTTTAATGTTTTCTCAAGTTTATAAAAAGTCTAAGTTTCTAAAGTCTAAGTTTGTTTATAATAGTACCTATATGTCTTTTGTGAAACCCCATATTAAGTCTATTGAAATCCCTTCTGATTAGAAGCTTGATTAGCTAAAAAAGGTGTCACCTAAAATGAAAGGTCAAGCTACTATCCATAAAACTGATGGAAGAATGATAAATGTTGTGCCTAGATCATTGTCCTTAAATCATTCTTCTAACAAGTTGTCTCCTCACAGACCTTCATCTTCCTCCTCAAAATGAACTATTAGATCTAGACATATTACTATAGAAGATGAAGATATCAACCAAGGACCTGATCTAAGAGATCAGTTATCATCTACAATGATGAGTCTTCCTAGGGACCATACTCTTGAATTTTATACAGATAATTAGGTTAGTTTGTATAAAGGTGGAAGATGGCCACCTCACAAAGGTGTATATAAATATCAAGAAGGTACTGTTAATTATTTTTCTATAGCTTATCTAGGAGAAGCTAAGCCTTATAATGAATTTAAGTAGAGGAACTATGTGTCAGGATTCAATGTACACCTTGCTGATAATTTTGATGGCCTTTGTAAAGATGTATTGTATATTCTACGTAGTATAGATAAACTAACCATCCTTATAGATGATAAAAATCATATATGCCATGATATTTCTAATTCTAATTCATTATTTTGTAACCATTTGTCTTGTATTGATACTAATCTTGTAGCCTTAGAAGATATCCTTAACTGGCTAGTTAAACAAGATCTAAATGCTTCTAATGAAGCATGAATGTCTGTCTTATCATATGAAGTTAAGCTTGGATCTAACTTTAAACCTCATAAGTAGAGCATGAACCATAATACCTCTTTAATGTAAAGAACAAAGATACCTTTACAGCCTTGGTATCTTAATATAGATGATACTCTCAATCCTTTAAATGAAATTTCTGCCTGGTGCAATTCCATGAGAGTAATCACAGTAGCATCCCATCTAAATCCACCTGGTACTAATATTTTTGCTTCAAAATTATTTTGGGGAATTATTACCCAATGGTGGGATTCTATGATAAAGCAGGGATAGAGTCAAAGGATTCATCACCAACCAGATCCTTTAGCTGCACTATATCATTTATTAATTAATGAGTTTGCACCTTTAGTTGGTAATCATGAGCTAGAAACCAAAAAATGGTTGCTCAAAATGGAGCTATGTGATTTGAAGCAGTTTGATGATTTTGATAAGATATTATATGAATTGGATTATGAATGTAGAATTTATGGTTCAACAGTAACAAAATCAAAATTTTGCATGCACTTCCTTATAATCTCATTGATAAGGTTATTGCATATATTGATCTTAAAGGATGAACATTGAATGCCATGCATCTTACTGATGTCATTGAATTTGCCAAGAAATAGGCTATGTAGTTAGTCTTTGAAACCAAAACTATCCAAAAGCTCACTAAACACGAAGCCTCTCAAATTGCTCCTATATTTCCTAAAATTACACCTTTTAGCTATCGCCACTTCATCCATCCTCACAAGTACCAAAAGAAGCAGTGCTGTACATATATCTCTTTTAAGCACCACTCATTCCCTTGAAAGAATTACTATGCTCCTCCTTACCACTTTCTAAAAAATCATTGCACTCCTCATCCTCCATCCAAAACTCCTATCTACTATATCTATCACAAACTTGGTCATATTGCTCCTCAATGCCATTGCAAAAACCCTACTATCAAAGCTATCTTTTCCTCCAACATAGCCATGTGGTGGGATGTTATTGATATAGAAGAAGATCTCTTCCAACAAGATGACATCTATGAACCAATTCTAGATTAACTCTCTAATGAAGAATTTGATGATGATATTGATGCCCTTGAATCATTAGCTGATGATTTGGAGCAACTGCTCACCAACATGCAATGACCACGATCTCATGACTATTCCAATATCCCATTTGAAGCCTATAGAATATGGTCTCATCATCATGATGAATTAATAAAGTGAGATTCAAGACTAAAAAATATAGGACATGTTAGAGGAAGAAGTAACTCCAGAGGAAGGTAGCCCTTAATGCCAAGAATGCCTCCAACAATGCAAAGGCCTTCAAATCCCCCTTTACAATTTCCTAGTTCCTTCAAGCTTAGTGACTCTTGGGTATGAAACAAGTTTACCAGTACTAACCCCCCCAAGATAAATCCATTCTCCAAATATTGAGCCTTAGTGGGATGTTATTCTACCTACTAAAGATAATGAAGAAAATATAGAGGCAAATGATTATTTCTATTTAGAACCAAAATACTGCCCTGAAGAAGGAGAATGTAGTAATCTTCAAGAAGAAGAAGAAGAAGAAACATAAGAAGATGAAATATATTAGATTCCACTTCAAGATCCTTCTAGATAAAAATTGGTATGTACAATAGTTCCTCCTTTGGAAATGCCACAACTAGCTTATCTTACCCAATTAATCATTGGGATGTTTACCCAGTTTATTACTATAGAAATAAATGGAAGACTGGTAGATGCACAAGTTGACACAAGTGCTTCACTATCCTTTGCAAAGTCACAAATCATCCAAGACTAGGAGACATTAGATGGTTCACTTACTTACAAGAGCATAGATATATAGGGGAATAGCTTTGTCTGTAATATGTATAAACACCAGCAGCCCCTTAGAATTCAAAATAAAATCTTCCAATGTGATTTATTTGCTTTGAATAAAATGCCTATAGATATCCTTCTAGGTGGAGCTTTTATAGATAGGTATTCACCTTATGGTTCTACCACTAAGAGTGTCATATTCACCATTGATAATGAAAGGCTAAGGATTCCTCACCTGATATATGCTACTGAGCAATTTCCAAGCTCCAAGACCAAAACTCCTAAAATCATAATTCCTGTAGAAATCTAAGAAATAGGAAAGAAAATTAGATCCACTATCTATTCTGATAACCCTCAGTAGTTCTGGTCTAAAACTATGCCTAAAATAGAAATCAAGATCATGGTAGGCAAATAGATAAAGATTGGAAAGAAAATTCCAATTCCTGCGCAGGATTATAATGATATGGAAGTCTAAATCAAAGAATTAGAGGCTAATGGTTTCATAGAAATATTCACCTCTCCTTTTTGTTGTTATGCCTTCATGCTTAACAAACATTCAGAACAAAAGATTGGCAAAAAGAGAATGGTCATCAATTATCGACCATTGAATGCCATTACCCAGGCTTATCCATATCCTATACCAGATAAAAGATATTTATTAGAGAAAGTTGCAAAATTTAAATATTTCTCACAATTTGACTCTAAATCTAAATTTTATCAAATTTGAGTCAAAGAAATTGATAAAGAAAAAACAACATTTAGCTGTCCTTTCAGCCATTTTCAATGGACTGTAATGCCATTTGGTCTAATGAATGCTCTAGCATTCTACCAAGCTCATATGGACCAAATATTCAAAGGCACTTCAAATTTCCTCTATGTATATATTGATGAAATTTTAATTTTTAGTAATCCTCTTTCAGATCATTACTCCTGTCTCCTAAAATTCTTAGAGTTGGCAGAAAATGTAGGAATAGTGCTGTCAGACACAAAGATTCAACTTTGTAAAATAGAATGTAATTTTTTTGGAATGGTTATCAAAGATTCAATATTACAAGTCTAGCCACATATCAAAGAAAATGTCATCAATTTTCTTGAGAATATTGACAAGCCAAATATTCAAGCATTTTTGGGATTATTAAATTATTTGAATAGCTTTTATCCTAACTTTGGTGAAGACAGAGTCATAATCCAAGAGCTTCTCTAGAAAAGAAAAGAATTTTAGTGGAAGGAAGAACATACAACTACTATCCAAAAAATAAAGTCCGAGGTCTCGTTGCTTCCAGAACTCCACATCCTAAAATCCGACCCGTTCCTGGTTTACACTGATGCCTCTGACATCGCATGGGGAGGAATGCTTGTTTGTAAATATTGTGATAAAGAATTTGTTTGTGAGTTTTCTAGTGGTGTCTTCAGTACAAATGTTTTAAAATGGATCTCTTCTGATAAATATATTTATAATATAAAAAAATGCTTAGAGAAATTTATGTTGAAAATCCTTCATCTGCCACATTTTATTGTAAAAATTGATTGTACTAGATTTTTGACCTTTAGAGAAAAAGACATGGTCGAAAATATGGTCATGGTAAATATGTTAGATGGTAGGCCTTTTTCAATCAGTTTAATTTCTATGTAGAACACATAAAAGGAACTGATAATATAATAGCAGATTGGCTCAACATAAATCTACCAGTAACTTTAATGCACCAACCCTATCTTGGTTTTAATTTAACCAGAATTTATAACCAAGGATTTGTTTCTTTGAATATCTTGGTCCAAGAACAAATCCTCTGTGAAGGGTTGAATCCTTGGTATACAAGGACTTCTTATGCATCAATATTAGATCTACAGATGTCATTTGTTGCTTCTATCCAAGCAAAATGGCATAACCACACAGGCACCATCATTATAGAATAGTTAAATAGTGAATTGTTGTTTCACCAATTCATTGAATTAGTGAAAAGAACTTTGTGGACCTGGTAGATCAAGATAATATAGTCTCATAATGAGCATATTTATAGAAGGATTGCATGGTATGGACCACATTAAATCCATGAAGAAGAAGATCATGATCAAGACACTGTTGTACATACCATCATCTGAAGATAGCTAGAATGAGAATCTTATTTTCATATCAATCCTCATTGTCATGCATGTGAAGCTGGACCCTAGCATTGGCATATTTCCAGTACATTCTAGCTAAGGTGTCTCTTTCAACCTATCAACAAAGATGACTTACTCACTGAAGTGGAAGTAATGTTGGACCCACCAAGCCAGATGTCCTCATCCATCTCTTTATAGTTAACTTTTGTGCTGTAAAGCATGATGGGATAGACACCACCTTGGCAAATATTCTAGGTAGGACCTCTCAATTGCTATAAATAAGGACCTTCTCTATCACTTTCTACATTTATTGGTACTTGGAGAAAATATTCACAACTTATGTTGGGTCTAGTCCTTTGCAAATAGTCTTAAATAATTAACTAGATTAAACAATGATGGGAAAGAGCTTTAGAATTACCTTTTTAAAATGCCTCCACCATTTTTGTGATCATGTGGAGCAAGAAATTGGAGACATTGATCTCTATACCATGTCATAAATGATTCAAGAATTTAAAGTGAATGCCATACAATATAGAATACCTTTCTTCACAAGTGAAATATTTGTAGATGAACTCAACAAATTTGGCCCATATTCTTAGTAAAGATAATCATGTAGTTCCCTACTTTGAAATTTTTAAGATTTCATTTCCTCTGATGAACTTTCACCTCTCTACTTTGGAATCAAAATTTTCTTGCCATGCCTCCTCTATTTGTGGCAATCTCATTACTCTACTAATGATAGTTTTTGTCAATTTTATTTCCATTCCTCTTACTGTTGCCAAGTTGTTATGCAATGAACCAATGAATTCTTCTATAATTCCTTGATCCAAGGCCTGTATCCTCTCAAAATATTATGCCCATCCTACATTCTAGAATAGAGTTAGGTAGTCCAAGCTATTGGTTAAAGGAGTGATATCAAGTGGTTCATGTTTAAGCAAGTCCCTTCCCATATTGTGACATGAAATTTGAGTTGCAAGTCTGTGTTCTTGTAGTAAGGGTTGTGGCTTTGGGTGAAATGTTTGTGAATTTTACTTTGAGAGAAAAATAATATGTTTGAATTATGGAAAATCTCCCCCCAACTTAAACAATCACTTGTCCTCAAGGGATGAAGCTGACATATACAAATAGCTCATAGCAAGAGCAAGGGGTAATAGTAATAGTATATCAATGGTCACGTTAATCAGTGAAGGAAAATATATGGTGAGTTGGTGTGATAAGGAAAATATATGGTGACACATTAATAACATTAAGACCCATTATCTTAGTAAAAATCAAAACATATGCCATGAAATAAATATAAAATAATTACCTTTTTACTTATAAGAATACCTTTTATTAGTATGCAAATATGATTCAAAGTGGCAGTCTGGTGTGTGTTATCATTTGATTAGGAGTAAAGCGCTTTATGAGAATGGAATGATAAGAATACATCCTATAACAAGAAATTTTTCCTATAACAAAAAGTTTTTCATCCTATAGCAAGAAGTGTTTCCTATAGTAACAAGTTTTTCATCTTGTAGTGAAAAGGAAAATGTATTTCTACTTCAAGAAAATGAATCTACAAGTAAAAAAAGATGAAAACAAAAAGTTTTATTATTTTAGTGCCACTCTTTTTTTTAAATGAATGTCAATCAAATAATGATCCAAGTTTTTAAGATAACATCCATTAGTAACACTTGAATATTTTCATTTCTAATATTTTTTTGATTATCTGGTCTAAACTCAACTAGATTTATAGAAATCTAGGAGGTAAGATTTTATTCAACCTAAACTAAACAATTGTGAATGACTTGTTCTTGGATATAGGAATATTTTACTCTTCTTATAAATATTAGAGAAGGGTTGATAGAAATACCATTTAGCTATAAGAATAGGTTGATTTGCTTAATGAAGAAGAGATGGATGTTGTTCTTAAAGAAGTTGACAAGTGAGAGTTTCCTTGGAAAATGATTTCTTATACAGCTTGAGCCTGTGACCATTAACAATCAATCAAAACTAAATAGAGTCAATGGTCATGAGCTTTACAGCTTCATTGTCAAAAACTTATTTGATCTCATAATACCCAAGCCATCGAGACTAATTTTTTTCTTTATGATCCTTGTATTTAAAGTAAAAAAGGAGTGCCTAGTCACCAGGTTGGAAATTCTTAGTATTGATGTTCCTATCATGCCAAACCACATGTTGTATTTACAATATTTTAGTGTGATGAAGTTATTCCTTTTTTAGTTCATCAAGTGCATTCAACTACATCATCCTTACCATAAACTAGTTCATATGGAGTGAGACTAGTTGTAGTTTTTTAGGTGATTATGTATGCCCATACTGCTTCTAAAAGATAAGTTGAGCAATATTTTTTATGTAGGCTGACAGTCTTAGTGAGGATATTTTCTAATTATTTATTTGTCACTTCCACCTAACCATTTGACTAAGGATGGAAAAGGGTGGACTTTTTGTGTCTAATTTTATATTCTTTTACCAAGGCAGCTGTGAGGTCTGATGTGAATTGTGGGCCTTGGTCTGTGACTATTTCTCTCGGTATTCCATATTGGGTGAAGATTTTTTCATACAAAAATTCAACTACTTTTTCATTTCAGGCATGGGTTAAGGCCTTGACCTCCACCCATTTTGTGACATAATCAATGCACACTAGTATGTATTTCTTGTTGTTAGATTTAGGATCAATAAGACCTACAAAATATAGTCCCCATTTGCCAAAGGGTTCCAAAACTAGTTGTGGCTATAAAAAAATTTCATCAGAGTGACTGGGTTTTTCCATACACTAGCATTGATCACATATATGGGTATACATCATTGCATCCTTATAAAAAAAAGGCCAATAATATCCGATAGTAAATATTTTCATAGAAATTCATTTGGTAGCAAAATGACCCCCACAGGGTTCATCATGATAGGCTCTAAAAATGTCATAAGCTTCATCTTCTTAGATACATCTCATAATTGAATCTTGTCTAGTGATAAAGAGATATCCTTCAATCTAGAAATAATGTCTAATATTTTGGATTAGCTATTAATTTTTCCTACGTGAGATATGTTATGGTAGTGATCTTACAACAAGATAGTTAGCAATATTTACAAACCAAAGAGATTGAATTGTTACTACAAATAAATGCTCATCAGGAAAATAATCATCAACAATATGGATATACTCATCATTTTTTAATCGAGATATAAAATATGCTACTACATTATCCTTACCAGGTCTATCTATAATAGTAATATTAAACTCCTATAGTAAAAATAACCATCAAATTTTCTTGCCTTTATAGCAAGTTTGTTCATTAAATACCTGATTACTGCATGATCTGTGTGGATGAATACTTGGTAACCTGTAATGTAGTGTCAAAATTTGTTGATGGCATAGATGATGAAAATAAATTCCTTATCTATTATAGTGTATTTGAGTTCAACCCCTTGAACATTTTTATTGATAAAATAGATTACATAACTCATAGATTCATCTTTTTGGTGAAGAATAACTCCTAAAGTGGTGTCAGATGCATTTATGTGCATGTGAAAAAGCTTCTTCCAATCAGGCCCTCTCAGAATAGGAGTTGTTATGAGTTTTTTGAGTTTCTAAAAGGTAGTTTAACTATTATTAGTTTATGTACATTCAACATGCTTATTAAGCAATACAAATAATGGGGTGGCAATTTTACTAAAATCTTTGATGAATCATCTATAATAACTAGCATGTCCTAAAAATCTTCTAACATCTTTCTACTTCTTTGGTGTGGGTATATCCTTAATGATACTTATCTTTTCTAAGTCAACTTGAATTCCAATAGGGGATATGTGATGTCCTAACACAATACCTTCAGTTATTAGCATATAACATTTTTCATTGCTCAAAGATAATTGGTAGTCCTAATAGTGTTGAAGAAATTTCTCTAAGTTGGTTAGTGTTTATTTGAATGTCTACCCATAGACAGTGAAATCATCCACGTAAATTTCAACATAGTCATGGGAGAGATTAGAAAATATGCTCAAAATAGCCCTTTGAAAAGTGGCTGGGTTATTACAAAGACAAAATGGTAAGATGACATAGGTATAGGTTCCTCAAGGGCAAGTAAAAGTGGTTTTATCTTGGTCTTGTGAAGTAATTTGTATCTGATTATAACCAATATATCCATCTAAGAAATAAAATTACTTTTTCTCTGCTAATGTATCCAACACTTGATCAATACATGGAAGGGAAAAGTGGTCCTTCCTGGTAGCAGTATTCAATTCTTGGTAATCAATGAAAATATTCCATTGCCCCCTTTCTTAGGGATAATGACCAGGGGAGAGACCCACTAGCTATCCAAAATAGGACAAAAAAATCCTACATCTAAGAGTTTTTATGACTCAGTTTTGATAATATATTTAACTATAGGATTCATTCATCATTGGGGTTGGTGAATAGGTTTACATCCTTCTTTAGTGTAAATGTGATGCATGCATAAATCTGAGGGTATTCTTCTCATGTCATGGTAATCCTATGAAAATGCTATTGTGTGTTTTCTTAGCATTGTAAGTAACTAACTTTGTTTCTAGGGTGTTAAAGAGGTGTTGATATTAAGAGGCTTATTTGGTAGGATGTCTACTTGCTTTGTTAAATAAAGCATGGTTTCTATGTTGGTGATTAAAAGAGCATAACTACATTGATGGGGAAGTAATTGATAGAATTCCTAGATGTCTCTTCAAGTTTCAACAAGATCATTCTTAAGAAAGGTATTATTGAAGAGGGCATGGTGTACATTCCAATAGGTTTGTGGCTATAAGATCCTATTGATAGGCTATAAGATCCTATTGATAGGTGTTTTGTAGGATACCAATAAAGACAATGTCTTCTTATTGTGCCTATAGAGCTAGACTCTAATCAATTATGCAAAGATTTTATAAGGAGACAACTTCCTCAAAGTCATCAATCCAAGGGGTTGGGCCATCATTCTAGAAAGGTTGAGTTGGTGAATAAAGAACCAGTTTTTGGTGTCATTTTCATTAGAAATTATTTTTTTTCTAACCTACAATCAATAAAATCATCAACAATGGCCAACCATGAGTGGCCAAGGATGAGAGGATAACCCCCTAAGTTACTTTTTGGTTGCAAGATAATAAATTCTATTGGATATATCCAAGAATCCATAGTGATAACACTGTCCTCAATAATCCCCTCAAGTTTAACAATTGATCTATTGGCCATCTAAAGGGTGGTGGGTGTTAGATGAAGAGTGGTAAGTTTTAGTTGTTGCATGGTATCCATGGTCATCACATTAATGGCTGCATCTAATTTAATTAAATTATTGGATATGGGTTAGCCATGGATGCTAAAATTAACTACAAAACTTCCTGGATCAGAATATTTTGGAGGAACTATATTTCTCAACATAATATCTGTTAGTTGGCAAATGACTTGGACTATTTTAGGATCCTTCTTCTTTCTTCCTAATTTTTTTAAATTCACACATGTACACATTCTTCAATTATCCTAAGATATCAAATTTAGTCTCTGGTTTAGGATGTGATATGCTCAATCTCTCTAAAAAAGGAGGATTGTTAGATTCTTTTTGATTTTCAAATGGATTTGGCTCAAGATTGGCTATGGGTGGCTATGGATTAGTATGGAGTGAGGTTGGTTCAAAGTTTTCTATGACTATGGGTAAGTTGGGTTGTGAAAGAACATAACTAGAGTGAAGTTGAATTTGATTAATATCCAATGTGTATGTTGGATATTGTATTATTTTAGTGGATTGTGTTAGTTGAACCAACTTATTGGTAGGATTGGGGATGGGCTAGGTGGGTAATTGAGTGGTTTGAATAGGTTGCTGAATGTTTAGAATTAAGGCCTATTATGGTTGTTACATTTACTAGGGAAAGACTTAATTACCTCTCCATTGTTGTTGCCATGGATTACAAGGAAAGAGCCATTGATAGTTTTGGAATTGCCTAGGTTGAGGTTGTCATCCATTCTGTTGCATCCATTTTTAATTTTGGGGTAGCTATCAATTTGTTTAGGACCAATTTTGATTGGGTATATTCATCCAAGAACCATATTGAGGATTATTTGAGAATTGAGAATTTATAAACATATAATTTGATGGCATACTTGATCTTTGTACCCATAGTTTCCATTGAGCCATTAAAAACACTTAATTCTCATCTTCTCCTATGGCATGTAGCTCCACCATTTTAGGATTCTCCTCAGTTATTATAGATAATTGAGATTTCATAGAATGGCATGTGCAATCCACCTTCTTCTTTCTACATTCAAGGTAATAGATGGCTAAGGCTTTCTTAATTTATTCTTGATTCCTCTATGTATGTAATGTATCAAGTTGAGTATTTATGTGGCTGATAATGTCTTTCTTCATGTCCTAGTATAGGTTGCTAACTTCACCTTCAGATAGTCTTGCTGCATATGCTACAAGAAGGGTTTTTCCCCTACTTTTGTTTATGATTGATCTAGAGTAGTTTGTATATAGAACTGTTAGTTCATCAAAGGGCAGTGTAGAAATATCACCACTAGACATTAGATCTCATGCCTCTAGAAAATCATCTCTAATCAATTTTAGGAATATCAACTTGATTGATTCTTTTTAAATTGTAGTACGCTTGGATTTTTTCAAGATAAAAAAAATCTTTTCATATATTCTTCTAATGACTTATCATCAGCTTGTGTCATTTGAAATATGTCATCTATCTTGTAGTTTCTACCCCTACAATAGTCTTGGTATTTTGTTAGAAACTTCTACTTCATTTATTTACAAGAAGAAATGAAGTCCTTTCCAAGTTCCATGAACCATCTAAGTGCTAAATATTTAAGTGTTGTTGGAAATAATTTGAGTTTTTGAACGCCTTGATTATAATCATAGCTTTGACATAAGATGTCAAACTCAAAAATACATGTGTCTGGATCCTCAAATAATTTTCATCTAAAAGTAAGGAGGGTAGAGTGAGGGATATTATTCATGGGTGAATTTTCATCAGAAGTAAGGATAGGAAATTTAAAATTAGTAGACTCATTGGTAGTGTTTTCTTCTTGGTGATCCCCCATGAATACCCTTTGTGTTGGTAAATTAGAGGTTGTTGCTACCCACTGCTCAAAATTCTTATCAATTCTTTTATTTCATAGGGTGTAGAAGATGGAGAATTTATTTATTTTCTTAGGAATGTATGGCTTCTTATATAATGGTGATACTATGGAGGTTTTATAATATTCAACTAGTGTCTTGGCAAAGAGTCTCTCTAGCTTAGTATTTCTTCTAGGAGCAATAATAACTTTGAATGCCTCAGTAAAAAATTTAGGTGACAGAGGGAAATGAAATTTATATTCTTGAGTATGAGGTGATAAGGTGATAATTATCAAAGGTGGTACATGTGGGTCTCTTCTATGGGTATGCACCTCCTCAAGGTCTCTAATTTATGCTACTAGTCCAGCCAAAAATTATTCCTTCTATACCTCTTCTATTGACAACTGTGAGTGATCTTTAAGAATTACTTCATGTTACTTAGCTGATGTAGGATGAATTTATAATATTGAAGTAATTATTAATGATTCAAGGAAAAAAATCCCTATATAGTGCCCTTTGCTTTGCATACATCAACCACTTTTTTTTAAAAAACTTTTTGCCCACACTGCCTGCATAAGGTTAGTAATATGGATTTTTTTGAAAATTTACACTATCCTACTTGCAAAAAGGGAAATTTAAACTATGAAATTAATAAATATTTAATATAAATAACAATAAACTTTATAAAAATAATAAACATCTAGAAATAATTGCTATCAAGCTTGAAAATTATAAGTGTGTGACACCCTTCCCTGGCAATGGTGCTAAAAATGACTAGCAATTGATTCAAAATCAGATATACTTATCTTGATCAAAATGAACAAAAAGAGTTACCATAGACCTGTACCTTCTACTTCATTTAAATGTCAACTTGAGGAGGTAAACTTGATAGGATGACATCACTATATGTGCACACTCAATCTTCTAATTTGACCTTCTGATAATTATAATCTAAGATGTTCAACTCATGCAATAAATGCAATGATATAATTTAAAAATGAACATAATACCATGAAATAAATATTTACACATTTGAAGCTTCCTTAAATAAATTATAAGTAAGAATTTAAATCACACAATTTAGAAATAAAACACACAATGTATAAAGAAATCAAATAATATGCTTAACTATTTAAATGGGTTAGATTATTACTACAAGACTTCCAAAGGGGGCCCTTCCTCCTTCCAACTCTAACTTCAATCCTTCCTCTCAAAATAATTAATTGAATTCAAAAATTCTTGTTGATATTAATAAAAAACACAATAATGAATTATTTCAAGAAATTACAATAACAGTTGCTTGACAAAATGTAATTTTGATAATTCTCTAATCAAGATTTACTACTTCTCAACTTTATTTTTACACACACACACACACACACACACACACACACACACAAACACACACACACATCATATAGGATATTATTTTATAAAAAAAAATATATATATATTTTAATCTAAGAAACATTTGACTTAGGATAACAAAAATTAGATCTTTTTGCTAAAGTCATCTTTCATGTGAATTCTAAAATATTGATGTAAGACAAAAAAAGTTGTTTCATTCTTCAAACACATCCTTATTGAGATCTATGGAGGTTATAGTTATTTCTACGAGTTGGTTTAAAGAGGAATCAAAATTAGTTCATTCATGGCTTTGGTCATGCAATGGCTGTAGGATATGTTTGTGTGATGAGATTATTTTGCTGTAAGATGTTCCCTGCTATATACCTATTTCTCCAAAATATCTTAAAACACATTATAGAAAAGACATCCCATAGAAGAAGATAATTATAATATATTTAATTCCAATACATAATTATAACTATTAAAAGAGTATGGAAACATAATGCTATTTACAAGATTATGGCTATTAGAGGAAGGAAATTTTATGGAAAAGCATGGAAATCAAGAAGGATGAGTGTGATAGATGAGGACAAGAACAAGACATTTTTGTGGCTCATCACTATGTTTATATTCTGTGAAACTTTATTTGTTATTCAAAATTTTTGTTTGAATAAGAGTCATCAGGGTGATGACCAGTTGTAGAGGGGAGGATGTCACACCTTGATTTCACCTTATGATTTATAACCTTTGAATCTTTGGATTAATGTGGTTATTATATAATTATTATTTCTTTGATTTGAGCTTTATGACATATACTGTTATGGGATAGTGATATTGTTGATTAGTATACATGATGTGGTAGTTGTATTTTATTATTTTGAATATTGTGAATATGTATTTGTTAGTTTTACATCATTGATAGATATAGATGATGACTCAGACTAAATACCTACTTATTACAAGGTGGATGCAGGATAGATCCTACCCTTAGAGCATGATGAAGGAGAATATCATTAGGGAGGATGGGCTAGATGGGATGATTAGGCAATGACAAAGGAATTGCTAGTGACCCTACACACAATAGAATGACTTGTTATCTCTTTTTTTGGTTAGATATTTATATGGATTTAATTGCTATGACTATTATGTTTGTGTGATGTTATTACTAATAAACTAGTAATTCATATTATTTAATACATCTTTTTAAAGATAGTTGAAAACATGAACTAACCTTCATACCAAACTAGGTAAATAAATTTGAAGATATAACATTAAAATATTTGAAATATATGTTTGGAAATTATTTTAATGATAACATTTAATGTTATATATAGTTGATCAAAAATTGAAAATGATGGAAATACTCACTTTGAACTAATAAATAGAATTTTTCTAAAATAAAATGCTAATTTCTGTATGTAGATTATCCTAGTTAAATGTTGCAATGTTTAAATAATAAATCTATTTCTAAAATGACTTATAAAGTAGTAGTTAACATTAGCTTAGTCAAATAGTTAAATACTTATCTAATCTTTGCATGAATTCAACTTTGAGTTAGAATAGTTTGATTTTATGGAAATAATTATTAATAGGAAAAGACTTTTATAAACTTAAAAAGAACTCAAGTGGTCTATGATTTTATGGAAATAGTTATTAATAGGAAAAGACTTTTATAAACTTAAAAAGGAACTCAAGTGGTCTTCAATGATCTCAAGCTTCCCTATTTCATTAAGAGATTGCATGTTTATGATTTTAGGATGGTGGAATTCAATTACTTCAAACCCATAATGAAAACTTAATTTAACTTAAGCCTTCACCATGATTGATGTAAAACAAAAACATGCAAAGTGAAGGGTGCAACATAATGAAGGAAAAAGAGTTTTATAAATAAAGAAAGATAAAAATTAGAAACAATGCACATAAGAAATGATAAAATAGGAAAATTTAGGAGATAGAAGAGGAGGATAATTTGGATAAAAGAGGGGTATTCCTCATCTAGGTGTTTTCACAAGCAATTTCTATCAGGTAGGTTCTGCAATTTGTTTTCTTGTAGAAAAGGAACCTAGCAATTTATTTATAATTTTTCATGGATTGTGTATAACCTATAATGATCAACATCTTAATATACCCACATATGCTTCATTTCAATTATGTAGACCTGAATTGTGTGTGTGTGTGTGTGTGTGTGTGTGTGTGTGTGTGTGTGTGTGTGTGTGTGTGTGTGTGTGTGTGTGTTTTTAAATTTATATAGCCTACATTTTATTCTTTGTGGAGCCTGCGTGTTATTATATATAGCCTCCATTATTTATAGTGTTGCATTTGCTTTTTAGGCCTGAGAACTAGTTTTATAGGCCTGAGTATTACACATTTATAGGTGGCATCCACCTATATTTGAAGGTGTTACACTCTTTGAATAGCATTTCACTCTTGGCTGCACTTATTTGACTCTATTAGACATGTGCTTTATAAAATAAGTCTGCATCATATTTTCATGGGCTGAGTCTTTAATTTAAAACACAGAGCCTTTCAACTAAACATTATGGTTTAATTGGAATCAATGTGTTTATATTTAAAACTGATAAGAAATAATAAATATAATGATGAGTGTTTTAATTGAAATGCAGAGACTTTAATAGCTAAAATTCCAAGTCATTGAATGCATAGTCACTTAATAGATAATGGCTGAATATTAATTTAAACATAAATTTGTATTTGAAATGGCAAGTCCTTTATTTTTAAAAGTATTGATAATGTAATTATAATGCCTACATATTATATACTGCTGCATTCCACTATAATAGAATACATTTTAGAGTAATTGGTCTACATCATAAACTACAATGCTAAGTCATTGGAATGCAACTATATGTCATTTGTATAAACTGAGTCTATATTTGGAAGCATTGAGTATTTTTGATGAAATCACTAAGTATATCATTAAATTGCTATGTATATTAAACAAATCATTGAGTATAAATATTGATAATACATTGAGTCATATTGTTAATATGCGGAGTCATGGAATTAAATGATGAGTCATGATATTAAATGCCGATTCCTTTATTTGAGATGTTAGACATGAAATTATAGTGTTGAGTATAATTAATGATACATTGATTATATATAATGGGAAATGCTGTATATATAAATGTTATCACTATATCATCTTGAGTATCTAAAAATGAAAGCTAAGTTAATGGTAATTAATGCCAAGTGTATGATTAAATGCTCAGTATTAAGTTACAATGCCAAGTAATTAAATTTAAAAGGGCAAGTCACTTATTGAATCCTAAATGGTAAATGCTAAGTACATTATAGAAACATCGAGTCATACATTTAGAGTGCTATTTTTATTATAATGAAGCATTGAGTTTAATTAAGTCATTGAAATTTAGTCTATTGAGACCATGTATATTCTAGGTATAAGAAAATAAATAATAAATAACTATGTTCCCTCCTTAATTCAAGATAAAATATTTGGTGTAACTTTATTCTTGCCTGAAATTTCCTTAAGCAATTGAGCTGAGTTGTACTCTGAGTTTGAGATGCGTAATAAAATTGAGTTGCATTAAAAAGAAAATGAACATAATTATCATGGGATCCTTTTGAATAGTGGGTGTTTATGTTAGAAATGTGTAAAATTTGATATTATGAGTGATTAACGGTAATTATGCATTTTAAACATATGCTTAGGTAATGCATGTTATGCATGGTGAGTGATAGGAGAACTTAGAAAGTATATAAACTCTGACATCTATTATAATCTTATTTATTATATAAGATAGTTACATATATGAAAAAAGTTACCATGTTATTGTAAGTTGTATATGTTTTTAATATGAGCTTTGATTTAGGGATAATAATTACAATAATTGGATAATTATTGCAAAGATAATATAGAATCCTTAAATGAATTGCATAATACCCAAATGGTAGATTAACTTACTTGTCTTAGATATTGCTTAAAAGATAAATAAAGGTTCATGAAAGTTTTTTTTGAGAGATCTTGTAAAACCTTGACTTAAGTTATAAATAACTGTTAGTATAAATATATGCTGTTAGCATTGAAAACCTTTGTATAATACATATTGTGAAAGTATTTATATGTAAAATTAATTAGACTATTATAACATAAAATAGTGCATCATGATATGTGCCTAGAGATATATTTTTGTTTGATTATTATTGTGAAATTTAATCTAAGATATACCTGGGTGGTATAATCCCTTATTTGCTTGTTTAATAATTATAGTGTAAGATTGTTTGTTCATGTTGAGTAGGGTGCTTTATGCATAATAAGCTATGATAGTATGGGATATCATAGAATACTTATCCTTAAATGTATATTCCCAAATGATACATACTATAGTTTTATGTCTAGACTCTTGTTGGGGATCAACCAACAATGGATTACACTTATGAAAGCAATGAATATGCGGAAATAATCAGATAGATAAGTAACTGAAATGATAGATAGCACAGAACAAGATATACAAGAAAACACCCTGAAAACTTGTATTAAAAAACTCTTTACAATAGGAATACAAATGAAGAACTTTGTTCTTCCACACCTCTCTCAGATGCACACAAGATCTCTCACTAGATCTCTATTCCTCAAGAGTTCTCTCTAAAGTACAGTCCTTCAAACATTCACAATGTTCTACTTCGTACTCAATTACACTCTCATACACTTCATCATTATAATAGCTTAGAAGATCTCTCCTACATATAGAAATAGGAAACTTAAGCATGCTCTTACAACAAACAGTTAAGCCTCTTCAACAAGGGCTCTAAAAATAACATTGCTAACAATAGAGACGCGAGCTTGAGTCTACAACTCAAACTCATCATGCAAACACTCACTTCTATCCTCGGAAATCGCTCTCTGGACACGCAGGTAACCGACGTCGGTTCCTGCCTGTTCGCCTGTGACCGTCGCCGGCCGACCATACCGCCGACGTCGGCGCCTCTGAACTGCAACTGACCGACGTCGGTCGCTCCTGACCGACGCCAGCATCTGTGTAGACCCGAACCTGTTTGTCTATGCTCCTTGGTGAAGCTTTTAGCTCCACATACCTAACAATCTCCCACTTGGAGATAAACCAGCTGCACCAATACCTGTACAGCAAGATCTTCTAGCTCCTCCATCTTCAACTTAATCGTGAAGACCAATAGAAGTTGAATGAAGATTCAACTTCTCCTTAGTAACCGGCTTTGCTATCATATCAGCAGGATTCATGTCTGTATGGATCTTCTCCAGCTTCAACTCACCATCTTCCAATACCTGCCGTATGAAGTGGTACCTTAGCTGTATGTGCTTGGTTCTAGAATGGAAAGCTGAGTTCTTAGCCAAATGGATTGCACTCTGACTGTCACTATGCAATCTGCAACTCCCATGCTCCCTTCCAAGCTCTTCCATGAACCGTGTCATCCATAGCATCTCCTTGCTAGCTTCTGTAGCTGCAATGTATTCTGCTTCTGTAGTTGACAAGGCTACAACCTTCTGCAACTTAGAAATCCAACTAACTGCCGTTCCACCTACAGTAAAAACATAGCCTGTAGTGCTCCTCCTGCCATCCAAATCCCCTGCCATATCTGAATCTACATAGCCATGTAGAGATGTATCTGAACCTCCATAGCATAAGTGTCTACTGCTGGTTCCTCTCAGATATCTAAGGATCCATTGTACTGCTTTCCAATGTTCCTTTCCTGGATTGGCCATATACCTGCTTACTACTCCCACTGCTTGGGCAATATCTGGTCTAGTACACACCATTGCATACATCAAACTTCCTACCGTGGAAGAATATGGAACCTTGTTCATGTACTCTACCTCATCATGTGAATTGGGACATTGTTCTTTACTTAGCTTGAAATGTCCTGCCAAAGGTGTGCTTACCGGTTTCGCATCCTGCATGTTGAACCGTTTCAACACCTTGTCCACATAATCTTCTTGAGACAATATCAACCTGTGATTTTCTCTGTCTCTCTTAATGCTCATGCCAAGGATTTTCTTCGCTGCTCCCAAATCCTTCATGGCAAACGTTTGAGCTAACTTTACTTTAAGCTCTGAGATGTCCTGCATGTGAGACCCTACAACCAGCATGTCATCTACATACAACAATAGAATAATGTATCTACCGTTATCAAATCTCTTAAAGTATACACAATGGTCTGATTGACACCTACTGAAACCATGCTCAGTCATAAACCTGTCAAATTTCAAGTACCATTGCCTTGGAGCTTGCTTGAGGCCATACAAGCTTTTCTTTAACCTGCACACTAGTTTCTCCTTACCCTTGACCTCGAAACCTTCTGGCTGTTCCATGTAAATTTCTTCATCTAAATCTCCATGAAGAAATGCTGTTTTAACATCTAGCTGCTCGAGATGCAAATCCTCAAAAGCAACCAAAGACAGTACAACCCTTATAGAAGTCATCTTAACAACTGGAGAAAAAATCTCGCCAAAGTCAATACCTGGCTTTTGTGCAAATCCTTTTACAACCAATCTGGCCTTGTATCTCATCTGACCATCCTCGCCTTCCTTCAACCTGTAAGTCCACATGTTCTTCAGTGTTCTCTTACCAGCTGGCAATTCAACCAAATCCCATGTTTGGTTCTCTCTTAAGGACTCCATCTCCTCAATCATGCCATGCTCCCACTTACTCCTGGACTCCACCTGTAAAGCTTCTTCAAAACTTTCTGGTTCTCCACCATCGGTTAGCAATAAATAGTATAAAGAAGGAGAATATCTAATTGGAGGCTTAGTTACCCTTTCAGACCTCCTGATTGGTGTCTTGGACTCGTTTTCAACAATCTATCCATCCAAATTTTCTGACAGTGACCGACCTCGGCCACCTGTAGACCTGTTACTGGCCGACACCGGTTCTTCCTGGCCGACGCCGGTGCCTGGTCTGCCGACGTCGGTCTCTGTATGACCGACATCGGTTTCTGTACTACCGACGCCGGTTCCAAACCTGCCGACGTCGGTCTCTGTGTTTTCCTGTAAGTGATTATTTCTTTTTCCCGCGAGCTCATTTTGGACCATAACTTCGTCCAACTCATTATTGCTTTGCCCAGCTTGATCTAGCTTCCTTGTCTGATCACTGTACATCACCCTTTCATTGAAAACAACATCACGGCTCCTGATTACCTTGTTAGTTCCTAGATTCCAAAATCTGAAACCAAAATCATCTGAGCCATAGCCTATAAACGTGCACCTCATAGACTTAGCATCAAGCTTCTTTCTATTTTCCTTATCTATGTGCACAAAGGCTTCACAACCAAAAACTTTGAGATATGAAAGATCAACCTTTTTACCTGTCCATGCCTCTTCTGGAATTCCACCATCCAGAGCTGTAGAGGGTCCTCTATTGATCAGGTACACTGCGGTGTCAACTGCTTCTACCCAAAACTCTAAGGGCATCCCTGCATGCAATCTCATACATCTTGCACGCTCCATAATAGTCCTATTCATCCTTTCAGCAATACCATTCTGCTGAGGTGTCCTTGGAACCGTCCTTTGCCTTCGGATCCCATTCATGTAACAATACAATTTGAACTTAAGACTGCAGAACTCACCACCATTATCGGATCTCAAGCACTTTAATCTTTTGCCTGTTTCATTCTCAACCATGGCTTTCCATATCTTAAAGGTCTCAAAAACATCAGATTTCTTTTTAATACAGTAGATCCATACCTTTCTTGTGGCGTCATCTATGAATGTAACATAGTACTGTGATCCGCCAATAGAGGCTACATGAGCCGGTCCCCACACGTCTGTGTGAACAAGCTGCAACTTCTGCCTTTTCTTAGTAGATCCAGTCTTTAGAAAACTAACCCTTTTCTGTTTTCCAAACACACAATGCTCACAAAATTCTAGATCCATACTTTTCAAATCTGAAAGCATACCTTTAGACTTAAGGATAGACATCCCCTTCTCACTCATGTGGCCAAGCCTTGAGTGCCACAATTTAGCATCCACATCTGAAGTAGATAAAACTGAAGGAGATTTGTTAGTAATACAATTACACAAATAGAGAGTACCTTCTCTCTTACCTCTGGCCATAACAAGTGCACCCTTGGTCACTTTCCAAGAATCTGCTGTGAGAGTTACTGTACAACCCTCATCACCAAGCTTACCTACAGAAATCAGATTTCTCTTCAAACTAGGAACATGCATCACATCCCTCAACACCCATGTGTTGCCATTCTGCATCTTTAGCTGCACTTTACCTTTGCCAATAATCTTGCAAGGCTCATCATCCCCCAAGTACACTATTCCAAAATCTCCATGGACATAGTCACTGAAATATTCTCTGTTAGGGGTAGCATGGAAAGATGCACCAGAATCTAATACCCAAGATTCTATGTTATTATGCAAAGAGAAAATAAGAGCATCCTGTGCAATACCTGCAACCTTTGTCTCTTCCTTTCCTTCGTGCTGATTGTCCTCCTTAGGCTTTGACCAGCAATCTCTGCTTATGTGCCCCAACTTTCCACAGTTCCAGCATTGTGGCCTTCTGCCATTCCTGGATTTGGATCTGCCTCTTCCCTTAGACTTAGATCTTGATCTCCTCTTGCTCCTTTCTTTTTGCCTTCCTCTGCTCTCGAAATTTAAAGCGTTCCCGGATGTCCCAGAAGTCTCTTCTGTGCTTTTCCTGCGTATTTCCTCATTCAAAATAACACTAACCACATCCTCTACTTTTAAAATATTCGAAGCAGAAGCAGTATTAGAAACTGCCATTACCAAGCCATGCCAGCTTTCAGGCAAAGAACATAAAATTAAAAGAGCCTTTATTTCATCTTCAAATGAAATATTAACAGAACTTAACTGATTAACAATACCATGGAAATCATTCAGGTGATTAGAAACAGATCCACCTTCTTGCATATGCAAATTAAACAACTGCTTCATCAAATATACCTTGTTTGAAGCAGAGGGTTTTTCATACAAGTTAGCTAACGTGGTCATTAACTCTACCGTAGTTTTTGCCTGTGACAAATTAGATATCACAGTGGAGGCCAGACTCAGTCTTATAGAACCAAGAGCCTTTCTGTCAAGAACTTCCCATTCTTCATCCTCCATGTCCTTGGGCTTCTTTGCTATCCCACCTAACGGTAAGTAAAGATCCTTCTGATACAGATAGTCCTCTATCTGCATTCTCCAGTGCTGATAGTTCTTGCCATTAAACTTTTCCATTCTCAACTTACTTTCCTCTGCCATTGCTTCTCCCACTCAAACAGAAATCCCTGTGAGCAACCTGTAATCCGAACACACTACACAGATCTGAACCACCTGTTAGTGAACCTGAGCTCTGATACCACTTGTTGGGGATCAACCAACAATGGATTACACTTATGAAAGCAATGAATATGCGGAAATAATCAGATAGATAAGTAACTGAAATGATAGATAGCACAGAACAAGATATACAAGAAAACACCCTGAAAACTTGTATTAAAAAACTCTTTACAATAGGAATACAAATGAAAAACTTTGTTCTTCCACACCTCTCTCAGATGCACACAAGATCTCTCACTAGATCTCTATTCCTCAAGAGTTCTCTCTAAAGTACAGTCCTTCAAACATTCACAATGTTCTACTTCGTACTCAATTACACTCTCATACACTTCATCATTATAATAGCTTAGAAGATCTCTCCTACATATAGAAATAGGAAACTTAAGCATGCTCTTACAACAAACAGTTAAGCCTCTTCAACAAGGGCTCTAAAAATAACATTGCTAACAATAGAGACGCGAGCTTGAGTCTACAACTCAAACTCATCATGCAAACACTCGCTTCTGTCCTCGAAAATCGCTCTCTGGACACGCAGGTAACCGACGTCGGTTCCTGCCTGTTCGCCTGTGACCGTCGCCGGCCGACCATACCGCCGACGTCGGCGCCTCTGAACTGCAACTGACCGACGTCGGTCGCTCCTGACCGACGCCGGCGTCTGTGTAGACCCGAACCTGTTTGTCTATGCTCCTTGGTGAAGCTTTTAGCTCCACATACCTAACAACTCTCATTTATGTTGATTGATTAAATGTATGTGTTGGTTATTCTTGAACAATATAGTTTGTAGAAGTTATTACAATATCATGTATGTATGCGTACAATCTTTAGAGTGTAAACAAATGTTAGGTATAAATTTATGTGTTTGTATAACTTTTTTTGTTACATATAATTACTTGATCAAAAGATTATGAATCCATGTATTTATGACTACTTTATATGATTGATTATGGAAAAAAATTGGTAGATATGTCTTAGAACATTATGCCATGATAAAATAGGTTATCATGGGGTCTAGTTGCATGGAATTTATAATTGTTAGTTGAACTATGTAGTTTAATGTAAACCATACCTAGGTGGTATGAATTATAAGAATTATTTCATGTATGAGTTAAATAAAAATGTACAATTCATTCATGCATAGATGAATAAATGTATTCTTTTCTTACTCTTTGTTTAACATGTGATGTGATATGATTGCTAAGAAAATGTAATTAGTATGAATATAGTGGTTAAATAATGTATAATGAGACATTATATTTGATATGTATGATTTACATGTCAGTGCGATATCTTGTAGTAGAATAGGATTTATATGATATATGACATGTTTAGTTTTATCATACACACATGGGTACTAACTTGTTCTTTGGATTCCTAAACCGTTTTATCTACCTATCCATGAAGGGAGGACTGTTCCCTAATAAGGGATTGTATGAAGTATCATTGGTCTATGATTGGTGTGAAAAATCACTCAGAGGATGCTCTCCTTCCCCATAATAGTACTACTTGCCTAGAGACTTCACTTGAGATTCAGAGATATATGAGTTGATTTGACCTAAACTCTAAAGGGCTTGGTATCTAATTATTATATTAAGGTTGAATGCCTAATGGAAATGTAATTATATTTCATTGGTCTATACTTGAATAATAATTTCTATATTATGGGACTAGCTATAGATGTGTTCTAATGTATTTACTTTCCTTGGATTTGTATAAGATATATATTGTTTTTGGTATTTGATTTTAGAAAAACTTCTATTATGAGTTGTTTGGTTATTTGTTAAGTATATTTAAGTGGAATGAATGTTAAGTAATTAGTCCTTAAAAATAAATTATTAGATTATTCTAAGTACAAATTGAAGGGTTGTAACATGTGGTATTAGATTTGTGGATCAAACTCTAGGACCTGATGAGTCCATTAACATTTTTATACCTCTCTATATATCCAAAAGGAGGCTCATGAATGTATGTATGGTATATTGAGTGTGTATCCTAAAGAGCATTCATACATCCTTAGAGTTGTTAAAAGGGTTGGTTTATTGAGTGTATTTTTGGTGATGGATTTATAAGGTGTTGGGTAGGTAAGTGCATAGCATAGTTCATGAGTTATGAATAAAAGATTCCTTACCATATTCTTGATCTTTTAGATCGAACACCTTAAGTGCGATCATGTTTTTCTTCGTAATTGAATCATCTTCACCATTTATGTTTTGTGTTGTGAGTATTTTAAAATCATAGAGTGCTTCCCACTTAGGTATTTATCTATTAGTTTTGTGTCTTATATACACAAATATTAGGAGTGGGAATCCTATAAAACCATTCTAGATTGACACCACCTAGTGTGGTGGGAATTTTCTTATAGTTGAATATAGCTGTCTTGGTTGAGAATTCATTTATGTTAGGAGTTTTTTATGTGGATTAGTCCCCTTATATTTATATAGACCTAAGAAGAAGTTTCATCTCTCTCAATTATCTTAGAGGCGAGTTGTTATTCTATCATTCTCCTATTACATCATTTTAAGCTATTGAGAAGATTCATACTTATAGGATGTTGATTTAGTATTTTCTTAAAAAGAAAACTTGTATTCTAAATTGTTGTTTTGATCTTATTCCATTGAGTTAGCAGGATAGTATTTTCTACTTCTTGTTGAGAGAAGTTTTAGGATTGGGTGAGTGATGCATATTTTAGGTTAGTATTTTCCTTTCCAATTATGGAATTAGGTTATAATACTACACTTACAAGTATGGTAAGTGAATAGTGATTGGCACTATGGATTGTAGTGTTTCCGTTTACCATGTAAGGGTATGTAGGATATTTGTTTTTGAGATTTTAGCTCTCTACTTTCCACTTATGACTTTTTAAAGCCACTATTCTATGTAGCTTGAGAACTTGACCTCACAAAATTGAAAACTTTGAATTTATATTAATTTTAGTTGATTATAATATTTATATATACCTTTGTTTAGATTGATATTATTATCTATTAAAGCATGTTATTTTGAAGAGTTATATATGTACCTTTTTCAAGAACAAGTAAGGTATAAGATGTGAAAAACATATTAATAGTCTAAAAGAATTGGGATAAATTTTTTAACTTGTTATGTGTTATTCATGCAAGCAAGGAGATATTCTCTCATTTTTAATGCTGTAAGGATGATATGATCCTTAGCCTTTATATGTTATGTTAACTTTGACATTATTTACTCTGTAATATGAATATCAAACTATAGGTCAAGCTATAGAATATGATAATAGTTATGTTTGATTAGTAGTACTTAATGCAATATTGAAATGATTGTATGATTTATTTTGTATGTTAGTACATATGAAATCAGTTAGCATATAGTATTTGTTTTTATGATCTATTAGTATAGATTTGTGTTTTATTGAACCTTGTGCACATTTTAGAGATTGTTAGGTCATGAAGACTTAAGGGAAGAGTGGTGAATTAGGAACATGATTTCTAAGTGATAAGATGATATCCTAATTAACTTCACATTGAATTGAGTGGTATTAAGCTGGATCCAATAGATAGACTTTTCAAATCTAGGATTTAATAGGTAGAACTTGCCAAATTTAGTCGTATGGCCATAAGCATGTATAATGGGGATAGGTATTCCATGGTTTTTATACATTATTAATAGTTCATTTTCATTTTCATACTTATCAGGAGCTTCATAGAGTAGTGATAGTATTGAAATGCTATACTTATATGAAGCTACATGGGGTAGTGATAGTATTAACTTATACACATTATTCTTGCTAGGTTACCTAAATACTTTTCTCTGCTATGAGAAATACATTTTCTAGGTTACAGAGATGTTTTTAGGGGCTAGAAGGTTTTGTGGAACTCTACTGTGTCATTTGTTTTAGATTTTGTGATGATCTCATGTGTTTTTGGGGAAGTTAGTGAAACTTTTACTGAGATATTTTTGGTTTGTCCTACTATTTCTAGATCTTGAGGTCATCATGATAGAACCAATCTGAGTATGTAACACTCACAAACTTTGTTTGCATGATTTGATACTAGATACTATGTTTGTATTCTTTTAATTTTTTTTTGTTATTTAATTTTTTTATTTGAATAAGAGTCATTAGAGTGATGACTAATTTTATGGGGGGGGGGAGGATGTGACATCATGATTTCACCTTGTGATTTATAACCTTTAAATCTATGGATTAATATGGTTATTAGCTGATTATTATTACTATGATTTGAGTTTTATGATATATACTATAATAAGATAGTGATATTATTGATTAATATACATGATGTGGTAGTTGTAGTTCATTATTCTAAACATTATGGATATTTATTTATTAATTTTGCATTATTAGTTGATATAGATGATGACTCAAAATAACTACCTACTTGTTGCAAGGTGGATGCAGGATAGATCCTACCCTAAATGCATGATGAAGGAGAGAATCATCAGAGAGGATGGGATAAATGAGATGATTGGGTGATGACAAAAGAATTACTAGTGACCTTACACACACAATATAATATATTGTTAACTCTTTTTATGGTTAGCTAGTTGTATGGTTTTAATTATTGTGATTATTATGTTTGTGTGATGTTATTCATAGTAAGCTATTAATTCATGTTATTTAATACATCTTTTTAAAGATATTTGAAAACATGAACTAACCTTCATAATGGACTCGACAAATAAATCTGAAGATATAACATTAAAATATTTGAAATATTGTTTAAAAATTATTGTTTAACATTTAATGTTATATATAGTTGATAAAAAATTGATAATGATGGAAATACTGACTTTGAACTAATAAATAGACTTTTGCTAAAATAAAATGCTAATTTCCATATGTAGATTATCCTAGTTAAACGTTACAATGTTTAAATAATAAATCTATTTCTAAAATGACTTATAAAGTACTACATAACCTTAGCCTAGTCAAATAATTAAACACTTATCTAATCATTGCATGAATTCAACTTTGAGTTAAAATAGTTTGATTTTATGGAAATAATCATTAATTGGAAAAGACTTTTATAAACTTAAAAAGGAACTTGAGTAATCTTCTATGATCTTGAGCTTCCTTGTTGCATTAAGAGATTGCATGTTTATGATTTTAGGATGGTGGAGTTCAATTAATTCAAATTTAGCATGCAGACTCAATTTAATTTAAGCCTTCACCATGATTTATGTAAAAAAAAAATTCAAAGTGAAGGGCGCAACATAATGAAGGGAAAAGAGTTTTATAAATAAGGAAAGATAAAAATTAGAAAGAATGCACATAGGAAATGAGAAAAGAGTCAAATTTAGGAGATAGAAGAGAAGGAAAATTTGGAAAAAAGAGGTATATTTCTCATCCATGCATTTTCAAAATCAATTTCTATCAGGTAGTTTCTACAATTTATTTTTTTGTAGAAAAGGAATCTAGTAATTTGTTTGAAAATTTTCATGGATTGTGTATAACCTGTAATGGTTAGTGTCTTACTATACCTAGATTGCATCTTATTACACATATGCCTAAATTTTAATTGTTTAGTCCTAAATCTTATTTATATATATATACCTATGTTTTAAATTTATATAGCCTACATTTTATTCTTTTTAGATCTAGCATGCTATTCTTTATAGCCTCTATTCTTTATATTGTTGCATTTACTTTTTAGGCTTGAGAACTAGTTTTATAGGCCTGTGTATTACATAGTTATAGGCTACACCCCCTATATTTGAAGGCATTACACTCTTTGAATATAATTTCACTCTTGGCTACACTTATTTGGTTGTATTAGACCTGCACTTTATAAAATAGATCTGCATCATATTTTCATAGGCCGAGTCTTTAATTTAAAACACAAAGCCTTTAAACTAAATGCTATGGTTGAATTTGAATCACTATGTTTATATTTAAAACCATTGGGTAATAATAAATAAAATGCTGAGTGTCTTAATCAAAATGCAAAGGCTTTAATAGCTGAAATGCTAAATCATTGAATGCATAGTCACTTAACAGACAATGACTGAATATTAATTAAAGGCTGAATTTATATTTGAAATGATAAGTCACTTTGTTTTTAAAAGTGATAAGAATATAATTATAATTCTTGCATATTATATACTGCTGCACTTCACTATAATGGAATGCATTTTAGTCTAATTGGTTTGCATCATAAATTGTAACACTAAGTCATTGGAATGCAAAGCTGAGTCATTTGTATAAATCTGAGTCTATATTTGGAAGCATTGAGTATTTTTAATGAAATTGCTGAGTATAGTATTAAATTTCTATGTATATTAATGAAATCATCGAGTGTAAATATTTTTAATATGTTGAGTATAAATATTGTTAATATCCTGAGTCATATTGTTAATTTTCTAAGTCATGGAATTAAATGTTGAGTCATGGTATTAAACACTGATTCCTTTATTTGAGATGCTAGACTTTAAACTATAGTGTTGAGTATAATTAATGATACACTAATTATATATAATGGGAAATGTTGTATATATAAATGATATCACTATATCATCTTGAGTATATAAAAATGAAAGCTGAGTTACTGGTAATTAATGCCAAGTCTATGATTGAATGCTCAATCTTAAGTTGCAATGCCAAGTAATTAATTTGAAAAGGGTGAGTCACTTATTAAATTATTGAGTCCAAAATGGTAAACCCCAAGTACATGATAGAAATAATGAGTCATACATTTAGAGTGCTAAGTTTATTATAATGAAGCGTTGAGTTTAATTAAGTCATTGAACTTTAGTCTATTGAGACAGTGTATATTCTAATTATGGGAAAAAAATAGTAAATAACTATGTTCCCTCCTTAATGTAAGATCAAATATTGGGTGGAAATTTATTCTTGCCTCATATTTCCATAAGCAATTGAGTTGAGTTACACCGTAAGCATGAGATGCACAATGAAACTAAGTTGTATTAAAAAGAAAATGAGCATAATTATCATGGGATCCTTTTGAATAGTGGGTGTTTATGTTAGAAATGTGTATACTTTGATATTATGAGAAATTAATGATAATTGTGTATTTAAACATACGCTTAGGTAGTGCATGTTATGCATGGTGAGTGATAGGATAACTTAAAAAGCATATAAAATTTGACATCTATTATAATCTTATTTGTTGTATAAGATAGTTACACATCTAAAAAAGGTTACCATGTTATTTTTAGTTGTATATGTTTTTAATACGAGCTTTGATTTAGGGATAATAATTACAAAAAATGGATAATTATTGAAAATATAATATAGAATCTTTAAATGACTTGCATAATACCTGAATAGTAGATTAACTTACTTGTCTTATATATTGGTTGAAAAATAAATAAAGGTTCAATAAAGGTTCATGGAAGTTCTACATGAGAAATCTTGTAAAACTTGATTTGTGTTATAAATAACTATTAGTATAAATACATGTTGTTAGCATTGAACAACCTTTGTACAATACATATCATGAAAGTATTTACATGTAAAATTAATTAGACTGTTATAACATAAAATAATGCATCATGATGTGTGCTTAGAGATATGTTTTCATTTGATTATTATTGTGCAATTTAATCTAGGGTATACCTGAGTAGTATAATCTCGTATTTGCTTGTTTAATAATTATATTGCAAGATTATTTGTTTATGTTAAGTAGGGTAATTTATGCACAATGAGTTATGATAGTGTGGGATATCATAGAATACTTTAGCTTAAATATATATGACTAGATGGTACATACTGTACCTATATGTCTAGACTCTCAATTATGTTGACTGATTAAATATATATGTTGGTTATTCTTGAACAATAAGGTTTGTATAAGTTAGTAAGATATCATGTATGAATGTATACAACTTTAAGAGTGTAAATGAATGTTAGGTAGAATTTTATGTGTTTGTATAACTTATTTTTTTACATATAATTGCTTGATTAAAAGTTTATGAATCCATGTATTTATGACTACTTTGTATGATTGATTATGGAAAAAATTTGTAGTTATGTCTTAGAACATTAGACCATGAAAATATGGGTTAGGGTCTAGTTGTATGGAACTAATAATTTTTAGTTGAAATTTGTTATTTATTTTGAACCGTACTCAGGTGGTATGAATTGTAGGCATTATTTATTATATGAGTTAAATAATAATGTATGACTCATTCATGCATATATGAATAAATGTATACTTTACTTATATATTGTTTAGCATGTGACATGATATGATTGCTAAGAGGATGTAATTAGTATGGATCTAGTGGTTAAATAATGTATAGTGAGAAATTATCTTTGGTATGTATGATTTACATGTCAGTGTGACATATTTCAATAGAATAGGCTTTCTATGATACACTGCATATTTAGTTTTATCATACACACATGGGTACTAACTTGTTATTTGGTTTCCCACACCATTCTATCTACCTATCTATTAAGGGAGGGTCATTCCATCTTAAGAGATTATGTGGGAAATCATTGGTCTATGGTTGGTATTGAAAAGTGGTTAGATGATGCTCTCCCTCCCCATAACAATACTACTTACCTAGAGACTTCCCTTGAGATTTAGAGATATACAAGTTAGTTTGACCTAAGTTCTGGAAGGCTTGGTATCTATTTACAATATTAAGGATAAATGTCTAATAAAAATGTAATTATATTTCATTAGTTTATACTTGAACAATAATTGATGTATTATGGGACCAACTATAGTTGTATCCTAATGTATTTACTTTCCTTAGAATTGTAATAAGATATATATTGTTTTTGGTATTTGATTTTAGAAGTAATTATATTTTGAGTTGTTTGGCTATTTTTTAAGTATTTTTAAGTGTAATGAATGTTAAGTAATTAGTCTTTAAAAAAATTACTGCATTATTCTAAGTATAAATTGAGGGGTTATAACAATTAGTAGATGAGACCTTGCAATATCCTCACTCAGATGAATCTAACAACTGCTAATATGCACAAGGGTGAAAAATTTAAACCTAAAAAGTGTAGCATCATAATATACCTTTGTAATCATATCATAGAGATGAATCCAATGACTTCTAATTTGCACAAAGTTAAAAATTTTCTAGAGTTTTTTTTACATGTTTTTCAAAAAAGCACTTTCAAATAATACTACAACAATGGAAAGATTAAATTATTTCTAAATCATAAGTTATGTTTTTTCAATCCTTTAGATCATAGGAGATGTGCAACACTAGATCTAAAAAAAATGCGGACACAAAAACTCTCCCAAATCAAAGCTCTATTACCACTTATAATGAAATTACTTAGATGTTTGCACAATAAAATAATATATCACAAAAATGAGAGAAGATATAATAGATCCACAAAAATAATTTATATAAGAGTAGAATGCTTGATAAATATAACTAAGCCAATTTGAGGGAGAAATATTCATAATAATGCAATAAGAGTATTTATAATATGATGATCAAATACTAACCACTACCTCCTATATATAATCTAGTTATCCATGGTTATTATATAGGCTGACCTTACTAAGAACATAGAGAAATGTGACAAGATAATATCAGAGGTATATAAGCCATAAGTCAACCACACATATCCTTAGACATGACATAGGTTAAGAGCATATCACAAATATTCCCATGTACGGTATAATAGAAAAGGTAGTGACCACATGTGCTAGACCAACATGTAAGGGTACATAAATCTCACCAATAACCTTTTAGGATGTCCCATTGAATGCTCAGACCATTTTAGTCAAAGGGTATAAATCATCATTTGTATATCCCAAATACGTGAGTAATGTCATGATATATATGCTATCACTAGCACCATTATCAACCTTAACACTATATATAAGCTGATGATCAAGATATGCTCTAATAAAAAATGAGGGAAGATCTAAATCATCATCTAAAATTTCACCCTCATTGAGTAATAAGTCTCTAAACCATAGGAGGTATAGTGTATGTAAATGTCCCAATAATCCTATCCAATGGGTACCCATAATATGGTGGAGGAGGATGTGCATTATATTCCATTTGTAGTTATGAATATTTATTAGAGTGATCTTGTAATAGATTTTTAAATATATTATGGTTTTGATGGCCCCTAGGTTGTGATATTTAATCCTTTGAAGGATCATCAAAGGTATTTTTAAGATTATAAATAAGGTCTTGAATCTTGTGTTTCAAGGTATAACATATATTTGTAGAATGTTTGACACCTTGGTAATATTCACAATATGCATTGACATCATATAATTTTGGTAGAGGTCAACTCATATCAACTTATATATTAGGAGGGAGAGATATGAAATGACACTCCACAAGCTTCTTAAGTAACTATTTAATAATTTTTAGATTCAAAAGATAAACATGAAAACAATAAATCTATTTGAATGTAATATTTTAATATTCAGATTTTAGAAATGTAATATAGTACTTGAACAATCTAATTCATTTAAGCATGTGTAATAAATACAAAAAATAGAAAGTAGCTAAGGGATAAAATAGATCATATATTGTTTGATGTTATATTCTAGAATATGATAACAATCATGAATTATCATAGGGCTGCCCTAAATATCTTGACCTTGTTTATTCTATATTTTGATTATTTTTGTCTACCAGAGAGTTCTATTGATCAGGGACAATAATGTCTACATAAGTGTCCACTTCTAACGCAGGTGTCTATTCAAATATATATACATGAATGGCTCTAAATTTTCATCAATTCTACATTGTCACTTATGTAACTATTTTACATTATTGGATGTGTCTTCTTGTGTGAGTGATCTAGATAATAAGAAAAACCCTAGTTCCTTTGCATTATACCTACTATAACCTAGTAAATAAGGGTTAATATGTGAGTCAATCTAGTGCTAGCAACTCTATATATTGCTAAGTGTTGCCTACATAGCCAATACTTTATAGAGGGTCTTATACTCACATGTAGTTCTCCCTCCTAAGCATGTGTGTGGAATTATAATAGTGCAACTATATGATTTTTCTCATATAAATCCTTGGTACAAGTAATGAAATAGTATATTTAACCTTTTGAATGCTTCATATATTTGATTCAGTGCTATAGTGAAATTTGATAGCTTGAAATAAATAGTAATTTCCTATTAGATAGTTGCCAAATCAAATTATTAGGTGTGTTAATTTCCTATTAGATAGCTACCATCTCTTCTCTTGCATGAGTTAATACTTCCACTTCCTCCTACTTGGTCACATAGTCTATACATACTAAGAGATATTATTTTCCTCTAGAAGGAGGATTAACAGGACCTATAAAATCAATTCACCATTTCTTAAATGGTTCTAAAACCAATTGAGGATGAAGGTACAGAGGCATCTCTATTAAAAGATTAGGCTATCTAATTCTTTGACAAGCATCATAGTGTTTGACATATATTTTTACTTGCTGATGAAGGTGAGGCTAATAGTATCTTGCTCCTAGGATTTTGTATATGGTTCTCTAAGCTGAGTAATGACCTCTTTCTAGTTCATTATGACAAGCTCTGATGATATCATAAGCTTCAACATTTGTCACACACCTATGAAACACTGGCCAGGTCCAATTTTAAATAACATTCCATTAATCCATTTAAAATAATAACTTTCTTTGATTAAATGTTTCTTTTCTTTTTGTGAAAATTGCAGAAGAAACTTCCTTATGGTGAGATAATTAGCTCTATCAACAAACTATAGAGATTTTGATGAAATAGAAAATAGTTATTCATATGGAAAGTTATCTTCTACTGGTTCTTCTTCACCTATAGTGTTCATTCTTAACAAGAAATCAACAACCACATTAGACTTCCTTGGTTTATTTATAATAGTAACATCAAATTCTTTAAAGAGCAACAACTATTTAATAATCCTACCTCCCATAGTTAGTTTGTTCGTAAGATATATAATAGCTAAATTGTATGTATAGACAAATACCTTGTAGCCTGTTATGTAGTGTCTAATTTTTTTAATTGCATAGACTATAGCTAGGAATTCCCTCTTAGTTGTGGTGTAATTTCTTTCAGCAGGTGTCATGTTTTTGCTAATATAATATATAGCATACATGTTATCTTCTTCATTCTTTTATCCAAGGACTACTCCTATTTTTGTATTGGAAGCATTTGTGTATATATGGAATGGATAAGTTTAATTTGGTCCTCTCAATACTGGAGTAGTAACAAGTTTAGCTTTGATGGTATCAAAGGCCTGCTAGCAACTATCACTCCATTTAAATATACTATCTTTTGTAAGCAAGGCAAACATAATGGTAGCTATTTGGATAAAATTATCTATGAAGCATCTTTAGTAACCAACATGTCCCAAAAAACTCCTAATTTAAGTTTGTGTTTGTGGGATGGGTAAGTTGGAGATTATTTCAACCTTTTTTAGATCTACTTGAATGCCTTTTGCAGAAATATGGTGTCCCAAAACTATTCCTTCATCCATCATCAACAAAAATTTCTCATGGCTCAAAGATAATTGATGTTCTTCACAACTGATCAATAATATTTCCAAGTTGGTAAGAGCCTCTTCATAAGTTTCACCATGAATGGTGAAATCATCTATATATACTTCAACACAATCATTTGTAAGGTCAGAGAATATTGCCAGAACTACTCTTTAGAAGGATGTTGGAGTATTACAGAGTCCAAATAGGAGTACTCGATAAGAAAAAGTTCCCCAAGAGTAGGTAAATTTTGTTTTATATTAATCTTTAGCTACTACTATTATTTGGTTATACCCATTTAATCCATCCAGGAAAGAAAAATATCTTTTTCCTACCAAGTTGTCAAAAACTTTATCAATGAAAGGTAGAGGAAAGTAATCTCTTAGTTTTACTTTGTTCAGTTCTCTATAATCCACACATACCCTTAATTTTCCATTTTTTTGGGTATAATTATCAGGGGTGAAACCCACTGGCTATCTGAGATGGGGTAAATAAACCCAACTTCTAGTAATTTTTAGATCTCTATTTTGACTATCTCCTTTAATGCTGGGTTTATTCTTCTTTGTGGTTGTCTGATTGGTTTGATAGATTATGTGTAAATTTGATGAGTACATATGTTGGGGTGAATTCCATTCATGTCAGTATAATCCCAAGCAAAAGCCTTGGTATGTCTTTTCAGTACTTCAAAGAGTTGATCTTCCTCTTCATTTATTAACTAACTATTGATGTTCAAAATCTTTCCAAGTAATACCATAAATGGTTTTGTTCCTAGGTAGTTGGATTCTATTTACTTTAATTCACTAATCAATGAGTTCAGAGGACATGGATTAGGAAGTAGCTTATGAAACATGGTTACATTATCAACAAATTCTTTTCCAAGAGGAATTAGTCTTGCTAAAGAATAATGGAATGCATCTAAAAAATGAGTTTGTTATTGTTCTGCTAATTTCCACACATTTTCATAAATCAATCCATTATCATATGATGAGAAAACACTAGAAGAAGTATAAGTGGAGGTTTCATAATATTCTGTCTGACCCAAGAATTCTAAACTGAGGTAGTCCATAGTTTCTGGACTGGTAGAGTCTGTAGATTCTAGATTGGTAGAGTTTGTAGCTTTTAGACTGGTAGAGTCTATAGATTTTGGGTATATATCTCCATTTAATTCTTCCAAGTGTTTTTTAACTATAATCATACCTAAGGAGGAATTTTTTTTTGATGTGTTATCTGATTCATCCACCTAAAGTTCTTGTATGTGATTTGTTGATGGTTTTGTAGGAGGATATAAAGAGATGCATTTGGATTTTAACCTATTAGAAATGGTCATGTCTCCTGACCTATAATCAATTAATGCTACTATAGTAGCCAACCATGGTCTACCTAGGATTATGGGATATCCTAGATTCTTTGATTTAGGTTGCAAGACCATGAAATCTATTAGATATTCCCAAGACTCTATTAGTAATTCAACATGTTCTATAGTCCCTTCTGGTTTAGTTACAGATTGGTCCACCATTTAAAGAATGGTAGTTATAGGTTGCATTCTCATAAGAGATAATGTATGGAGAGTATTAGTTGTCATAACATTAATTGTTACTCCCAAATCTACCAAGACGTTAGGAATTTATGTACCTCTAATTGTGACTGTGATCACTGGGCTTCCTGAATCTACATATTTTGGAATTAATAGTTTTCTTGATAATAACTTAGCAACTTTTTCATCAACATGAATGGTTCTTGTATATTCTGCTTTCCTCCCAGGTGTCTTGATATAAAGGTTTTTTGATGATCTTGTTCAATTCAAGTATATCCCTAATATCTTGTAGTAGGGGTACCTCAATATTGATTTTTTTCAACTCATGGACCAAGTTTGATTCTGGTTTAATATCAATTTCTCTTAATCTTTTAGGAAAAGGAACTAATGGTGTAGTAGTGTTTTCTTTATTTGCTTCAGGGCTCATTTTGATTTTGGCTTCTCTAGTGTTTAATTGAGATGATTCTATATTTTTTTCATCAGGTATCTCAAAATTGAGAATGGAGGTTTTTGTAAAGTTTTCCCTAATCTTAAATATATGTCTGAACAATCAATAACACCAACATTCATTATCTCTTCCTGTTCATCAACATAAACAGGTGCTAGTTATTTTTTGGATTTGATATTGGTTGTGTAGGCATTGAGGGTTGATTGATTTGTCCTTATTGCTAAATAACCGAGGGTGGAATTATAGTTTGCTGTTGAAGTGGTCTTCTTGGTTGGGTGAATTGTTGTTGTGGGTTCCACTACTGATTCCATTATTGATATGGCTGTGGCATCCATTGCTACTATGGTAACATTATTGCTATGGCTGTGGCACCATCTATGGGGGTGTTGGTATCCAATCTTATCCTATTCATGGATTTTGAATTGATGGAATTTGGGGTTGATTTCAAAAAGGTGAAGGAATTGAAACATTACATGGTGCCATCCATGGATTAACTAGATATCTTGCATTAAACTATCTTTGAGCCTAGTTTTGTGGGGCAAATTTTTATCTCTGGATATAATTTACTTCTTCATTGGACTGGACTTGTGTTTTCATTTAATTTTTAAAAATAGGTAGAAGGGTGTAATGTTTGGTATCATGATCTATTGTATCACAGATCCAACATGATGAAACATTAGTTTTATCTAGGGGCAGTCTCTAAGGGCATGTTTCTATATGCACTTAGGATAGTAAATTGCTAAGAGTTATATTGCATTTGCCATAGCTTGAAGGCCATCTAAAGTACTATTTAGTGTAAATAGAATATCTGTCTTTAAATTAGAAAATTCTTCCATTAGCTTACCCACTTCATTAGATTTCCCAAACCTTCCTCCCTTAATTTTAGGTTTTATTCGATAGTAGTTGGTACAAAGCTCAAAAATCTAATCAAAAGCCAACTTATTTATATCTCCACCTCCCATCAGATTTAAGGCATCTCTATTATCTTCATCCAACCCTTTTAAAAAAACCAAATTTTAAACTTCTTCAGTTAGTGGATAATTACTTATTTTATGAGTGAACATGAATCTATCCAAATAATCTCTAAAGATTCATCCTCATTCTATTTGATTTTGAAGAAATACTCTTTTCTTTCTCACACTCGACAATAATCTTGATACTTGTTTAAGAATTATATCTCCATGTCATCCCATGTTCTAATAGAATCACTAGATAAACCCATAAACCATCTCATAACTGCATCTTTAAGTGTAGAGGGAAATATTTTTAATTTTTGGCTATCAGTTGTGTAATCATAGGTTTGACATAGCACATTAAACTCAAACATGAATTGATTAAGATATTCTATAGATCTTCCCCCAAAATATGGTAGATTAGCTAGTGAAATATTTTTCATGGGGGTTTGATCATTAGAATCTACAACAATAGGAAAGGAAAAAGTCCTTACTAGTTGTGCAAGTTGTTGATTTTGTTGGAGAGCCATATTTTCTTCTTTTGATGATATTTCAAACTTGGGATGAGCTTCCCACTGAATATTTGTGGTATCAGTTAAGGGTTGTTCAAAGTTATCAAAATTTTCTTTAGCTATGGATCTTTGAAATGCTTCTTCTAAGTCCTTGGTAATCTATAAATAATGTCTTCCTGTAAGATATTCATCCTAAGAAATTTGTCCTATGGGGCTCACTTGTGGTAATGGCCTGGTTTCTATCCAAGTTTCTAAAGATTCTTGCAGATAGGTTTCACTTGTCACTTCTAGTTTACTACTTAGAGATGTTGAAGGAGTGTCAAATTGTGTTCTTGGTGGGAATTTTTGGATGAATCATCCTTTAGAGTCTCTAGGATGGTACATCAATTTATTGAATTTTTATGGTTTTTACATTTTTTTTGTTTTTTCACTCTAGACCAATAATTATTACCTTATTACCACCTTATTTCCCTAGGAATGGTGCCAAAAATGATGAGTGTCATTTGACTCCTCATTTAATCAATATTCACTTGATGTCTTATCAACTAGGGCTAGTGTCTAAAGCTATCTGCAGTAAGGTGTAGGATGGTAGATCTATAAGTTTGCTTATGAAGGTGTTTGATGGTCCTATTCTAACTTTGACTAATGAAATAAATATGTCCTAAACTAATTGATTCACTCTTTTGTTGAAAAGGAAAAGATGTAACTATTTAATCAAATAAATCCACTCTTTTTCTTGAAAGTAAAATCACACTCCTACTTACGCTTGCATGGAAATGGAAATGTTTAACTAGAAAAGGAAATTTGATTCACACGTTTGCTGTAAAAGAAAACACACTTTTATTAGAAAGGAAATGACTTTAGAACAAAGAAATGCCTTTTGAACTATGAATTTGTTTTAATGTTTTATAAATGAATGCAAACATTAGCAAGATTCTGATTAGTTATAACAAAGAGTTAATAAAATATAACATAAATATCATACATAATTCCTAGCTCTAAAGAGAGTGGGCCCTTTCTCCTCTCAGACTTAGGAACAAAGATTAATCAATACTAGAAACCAAAGTGATAATTTATAAAACTGAAATGATTACAATCTGGCTAAAACCTATAATATGCTTGTACGTATCTTTCCTCTATTCTCTAATCTCTATTATATATATTTTTAATAATAAAAGTCTTACATTTTATACTAATATAAACAACTCAAAATAGAATGCAAATAAATAGGATTCCTTGGTCAATCCACTCATCCAAAGATAAGAGATTGGATTTCCAAGAGATCTAATTATCCCAGTGAGATAGATATACTATCCTATAATAAACCTAAGATCCAAATATATACAACTTTATCAAAAGCCAATCTTACAAAATAGCAGGTGGGTATTTTCCTTATTTGACTCTAGGTAGAATGATTCTCTCTCATCTTATCTAGCCAAAAAATTCCCCATTTGTATCTTTATCTTTATAGAATCCATGGAATTAACCTTACAAAGTCGGTAGGAATGAGCCTGTAGAGTCCATATAAATAAGCCTACAGAGTATGTAGAAACAAGCCTGCAAATTCTGTAGAGACAAGCCTATGGAGTCTGTATAAAAAATCCTATAGAGTCCATAGAAAAAAGTTTGTAGATTTCATAGAAACAAGCCTATAGAGTCTATAGAAACAAGCTTGTGGAGTCCATAGAAACAAGCCTATGGAGTTCATAGTTCTGATGGATGGAGATCAAAATTGAACTTTCACTATACATCACCTGTGTCTTCTTCCTGAGCATTCTTCACAACAAAAATCACTAAAACATGATATGTATTAGACATTAATGACAAAGTAAAGGTTTAGTCTTTGGTTCAATATAAACAAGACAAATATCTACTTTCCATGTAATAACTATCTAATAATCTATGGTTTGCATAAGACAATATCCTTAGAGAGATGAATTGAGGGAAATAACATGTCAATACTGAGCCATATTCTGAGCTCATAAATTGGAATGCTTAGGTCTGCATATTTGGGTATTAATAATTTTCTTGCTAACATATCAACAACTTTACCATCAACAGTATGGTTTTTGGGTACTATTTTTTCCTTCCATATGTTTTGACACACAAAGTATTGATAATTCTATTCAGTTTAGGAATGTCCCTAATATCTTGTAATAGGGGTACCTTAATGTTTTTTTTTTAATTCATGGATAAAGTCTGATTCATGTTTGATTTTAATATCTTTCAATCTATCAGGAAAAGAGGCTATTGGTGTAATGATATTTTCCTTAGATTTTTTACAACCTTTATTAGTTTCAACTTCCTTATTATTTGGTTCAGGTAATTTTTTTTGTCTTTTTCACTAGATATCTCTAAAATGAGAATTGGAGGCTCTCTTATAGTTTTTCTTGATCTTAGTTGTATATCAAAACAATCGATAGATCCTATGTTTATGGTTTCTCCTTGGTCATTGACATAAATGGGTACTTGTAGTTTATTCTTTGGATTTACTATTGGTTTTTCAAGCATTAGAGGTTGATTAACTTTTTCTAGCTATTGAATGACAGGAGGTGGCATTATAGTTTTCTACTAGGGTTGCCTTGGTTAATTATATTGTTGATGAGGGGTCCATTGTGGATTCCATTATGGATGAATTTGTTATTATGGTATCCATGGTTGTTATGACAATATCCATGGTTGAGGGGATACCTAATATTGTCTAGGCCATGACATCTAAGCTAGTGGCATTTGAGTTTTACCCCACATTGGTGGAGGTGTTGGAACATTCCATGGCGCTATCCATGGATTAGATTATTTTTTTACACCAAATTGTCCTTGAATTTGATGTTGTGGAAGAGAATAATTTACTTCTTTAATGGATTGAATATTTGATTTTATAAAATTTTGTAGAGTAGGTAGAAAAGTAAAATGGTTTGTGTCATGGTCTATTCCCTCATAAATTCCATAATAAGAAATGTTTGTTTTGTCTAAAGGATAATCCCTGAGAGCATGTTTCAATTTGCACATAGGATAGTAAATGGCTAATGATTATATTGAATTGGATTTAACTTGAAGGCCATCTAATGTAATATTTAGTGTGACCAAAATATCAGTTTTTAGATTAGCTAATTCCTCCATTAACTTACCCAAGTCATTGGATTTTCCTAGCCTTCCTTTCCTCATTCTTGGTTTTGTCCAAGAATAATCATTACATAGTTCTAAAATATAATGAAAGGCTAATTTTTTTATATCTCATCCACCCATTAATTTCAATGCATCTCTAATGTCTTCATCTAATACTTTGAGGAAAATAAGTTTTAGAACTTCCTCAATAAGTGGATAACTGCTTCATTTGTGTGTGAATGAAAATCTGTCTAAATAGTTCTCTAAGGATTCATCTTCATTTTGTTTAATTTTAAAGAATTCCTCCTTCCTTTTATGATGAACCTCCTACAACAGATTACCTCTTACAATATATTTAATCATAAATATGCAAAAATAAAATAACTCTTACCAATACCAGAAACATAGAAAGCTTATATTGATCACAGGCCTCTTCGAGGGGGCAACCTCCTTTGAGCGAGCTCAATACAATGAATTTGTGGATGCCTTTATTCAGCCTCAACACTTACCTATATACTAACTCTATTCTAACAACTACTACTTCCCTTGTATGTGGGATAATTTGAATAAGCTTTAAGGGATGACTTACAAAGCATATGCGTCCATAGAAATTATTACACTAATATGGGTAAGGCACGGGTTCCTAACATCCCCTCCCTCTTGAAAAAAAATATTTGCCCTCAAAGCTTCAAATGTGGGAATTGATGTTGAATCTGGAAGAGTGGTTCCCATGTTGCATCTTCTGGTTGCATGCCATGCCATTGGATTAAGACCTCTGTGATGGAGCAGGATCAAAGTTGGCGGGTGTGCCTGTCCAAGATTGCTTCTGGCTCGAGAAGGATGGAGCCTTCATTATCAAGTGTTGGTAAAACTGTCTACACTCAGATGTTGGATCCAAGAACTTGTTTTAAACAGGAGACATGAAAGATGGGATGAACTTGGGAGGAAGGTGGAAGCTCTAACTTGTAAGCAATTGACCCAATCTTTTGGAGAACCTTATATGGCCCATAAAACTTTAGAGCAAGCTTTTGGCACCCCTTTTTTTTAGTGATGATTGCTTGTATGGCTGCAGATGAAGAAAGACCATATCACCAGGTTGAAAGGTATGCTCAGAGTGGTGCTAATCAACCTGCTACTTCATTTGGTTCTATGCCATGTGGAGATTGTCACACAAGGTGCAGAGAATCTAATCCCATTTTCAGAGAGTAGTGTCAACTGCCTGAACTAGTGAGCTACCAGGATGATATGGAAGAAGTGGTGGTGGTGCTTGGCCATAAACTGCTTCATAGGGAGTCATTTTGGTGGAAGTGTGGTATGAGGTATTGTACCACCATTCAGCGAGGGGAAGCCACTTGGCCTAGTGATGTTGTTGTTCTGAAGCAAAGCAATGAAGGAAGGTCTCCAAGCATTTGTTGATGATTTCTGTCTGGCCATCTGTTTGTGGGTGGTACCCTGAGCTCATTCTCAACTGTGTGCCTGTGCAACGAAATAGTTCTATTAAAAAATGGCTAGTGAAAGTGGCATCACAATCTGAGACAATTGAAGAAGGAATGCCATGAAGATGGAAGATCTAATCCAAGAAAACCTGTGCAATTGTGGAGGTTGTGTATGGGTGGCTGAGTGCACAAAAATGACTATATTTGGAGAGGCAATCGACTACGACTAGGATCACTGTCTTTCCCCCAGATTTAGGGAGGCCCTCAATGAAATCCATGGAAATATCTGTCTAGATACGAGTAAGAATGGGCAAGGGTGTAAGCAAATCGAGAGTTAATGTGGTTTCACCTTTGTGTCATTGGTAGGTTTCACATTCGGCCACCATCTGTTTAATTTTAGTTTTCATGCCTTTCCAAAAGAAGTGTCGATGTGCCCGCTCATAGGTTTTGAGAAACCCTGAGTGCCCTACTGAGGGGGAAGCATGGATTTCATAAAAGACAGCCTGATGTAGGTCTAAAATTTGGGGAAGCACCAAATGACCCTTGTATCATAGAGAAGCACTATCCCATGAATAATGCGGTACTGCAGAGGGGTTAGTTGCTAATTGATGAATGAGGTGGCATAAGGAGGGATCATTTGCATTCCCTTGTTGGATAGATTCCAACCATTTAGGAATGGGCATGGAGATGGCAGAGAGGGAAGGCTAGTCCTTGAAGGTTCTTGAGAGAGCATCAGCCACAACATTGTCTTTTCCCTTCTTATAGATGATCTCATAATAATAACCCATGAGTTTGCTGACCCACTTCTGTTGAGCTAGGGAAGAGACCCACTATTCCAAAAAATATTTCAAACTCTGATGATCAATTTTGATGCAAAAATGGTTTCCTAGTAAGTAGGGTCTCCATTTTTGTACTGCATGTAAAATTGCCATCATTTCCTTTTCATATGTAGACAAAGCTAAATTGCGGCCAAAAAGGGCTTTGCTAGTTAAGGCAATTGGTCAGCGTTCTTAGAGAAGAACAGAACCCAAGCTGATGCCACTGGCATCACTTTTGATGGTGAACATTTTGGTGAAGTCTGGCAATGCCAAAAATGGTGTACTACACATAGCCTATTTGAGTTGGATGAATGCTTGATCAACAGTTGTACCCCAAGTGAAAACATCCTTCTTCAATAAGGAAGTCAAAGGAGCCACAATCTTTCCATAATCTTTGACAAAATTGTGGTAGTATCCTGTCAGGCCTAAGAAACCATGAAGGCTCTTGAGGGTGGTTGGTTGAGGCCAATTCTGCATAGCACTAATTTTTTCTAGGTCTGCGTGAACTCCATTGGCTGAAACAATGTGCCCCAGATAGTCAATTTCCTCTTGACCGAATGAACACTTGGATTGCTTGGCACATAATTGATTGTCGGCTAACAATTGTAATGCCCTATCAAGATGTTAGAGATGCTTAGCCCATGTGCAGATATAGATCAAAATGTCATCAAAGAAAACTAAAATAAATTGACAGAAAAAAGGCCAAAAGATTTTATTCATGAGTACTTGAAAAGTGGAAGGGCCATTTGTAAGGCCAAATGGCATGACAAGGAACTCATAGTGACCCTCATGTGTATGAAAGTCTGTCTTGGGAATGTCATCAGGATGCACTTGAATTTGATGATAGCTAGAATGCAGATCCAACTTGGAAAAGAATTTGGCCCCATGGAGCTCATCAAGAAGCTCATCGATGATAGGAATTGGGAATTTATCCTTGATAGTGAGGTGGTCAAGGGCTCGAAAGTCAATGCAAAGGTGCCACAACCCATCTTTTTTGTGGACAAGAAGCACTAGGGAGGAATATGGGCTGGTGCTGGGGTGAATAACTCCAGACTTGAGGAGTTCCCAGACTAAGTTCTCAATTTTAGTCTTTTGCAGATGGGGGTAACGATATGGCCAAATGTTGGGTGGGATGCTTCCTGGAAGGAAAGGAATGCAATGATCTTTAGGGCATGAAGGGGGTAACCCTATTGGTTCTAAAAAAATGGTTGCATGCTTGTCAAGTATGGCTTGTAAGTCTGTAGGGTGGTTAGAAGCAGTGGGGGGCTGGAGTTGAATGGAATGCAACTATGCAATGACCCCATGTGAGCCTTTCTTTAAAAGTTTTTCCATGCGATGAGAACTAATGATGCTAATAGATCTTGGTAATAACCCTTTTAAGGTGTGCTTCTGACCATTATCTGTGAACTGCATCCAAAGCTTAGAGAAGTCCCATAAAATAGGTCCTAATGTGCGAAGCCACTGTGCCCCTAAAACCACATCACACCCTCTTAAGGGTAGGGCAAACATATCAGAGCGATAATTATAATCGCCGATTACAAGACGCACATTTTGACACTTCCCTTTACATGGCAATGTACCCCCATTAGCAATCATGACTTCAAAGCTAGAACAAGGGTATATAAAGCAGTCTACTGCCTTAGCAATGTGAGGATCGATGAAATTGTGAGTACTGCTCAAGTCAATGAGGATTGTGAGAGGGATATTTTTGAAGCACCCTTTGACCTTCATGGTTTGGGGAGTGGTGACACCTACTAGTGTATGTACTGAGATCTCAAGTTGAGTCTCTTGAACCACTAGGTCCTCTTCAGTGCTGGGTTCATCTTGAGCATCTTGAAATTTTGGAATATCAAGCTCGCTATCCTACTCTGGTGGTGACTCCACATCTAGCAAGTAAAGTTTTTGTTGGACACACCTGTGACCCTTAACCCAATTTTGATCATAGTTGTAACATAATCATTTCTCTTTGCGAGCCCACATCTCTGACTCAGTCAGGTGCTTGATTGGTGTTGTTATGGTTGTATGCTGATTCACTGTGTTCTTGGCTGGTAAAAAGGTGGGAGGTCAATGCTGTGTGGAGAGTTTATCTTCAGCTAACTTAGCCAAACCCAAAGCATCCATCATATTTTCAGGTCAAAACATTTTTACCTCCGAGCGGATGGGCTTTCTGAGGCCACTAACAAAGCAACTTTTGAAGAAGTCATCTGACAACCCTTTAGTGTGATTAGCGAGTTTTTCAAATTCAATCTGATATTCATGAATAGTTCCTATTTGACAAAGTTTGGTGAGAGCTCCTGTGAAATCCTCAAATGCTGAGGGACCAAACCTACCCAAAATTAAGGATGCAAAAGTTGACCAATTGGGTTCATCATTTGTATTGAGATACCAACGGCACCACGAAAGTGCTTCTTGTTCCAGATGAAAGGAAGCAATTGGGACTTTGTTTGCAGAATAAGTATTGTGGAGGTTGAAGAATTATTCAGCTTGATATATCCAGCCTGTAGGATCTGTACCATTGAATCATGGAAAGTCTAGCTTAGGTCCATGGGAGAAGTTGGAAGCAAAGGAGCGATGCTCTAAAGAAGACTCCTTCTACACTCTATTGAGCAAGATGCTATTCTGTTGATTCAAGCCACACATCATATCGGTTAACTCTATAACCTAAGATTTCAATGCGGTGATTTCTCCTTCCATGATTTTTGTGCCAGCACAAGTGGTGACCATAACTAGTTGTGAATAGCTGGGGATATTTGGATTTTTTTTTGTTTTTTGCTGCTGCTATTTTTTTTTTTTTTTTTGTTTTTTGCTGCAATTTTGTTTTTTTTATTGCTATTTTTTTTGTGGCTGTTTTAGGAATGGATTGTTTGCAACTGTGTGGTTCTAAATATCATCAACTATGGATATGCTGTTGTTTGCTCTCTGAACCCGATAAGTTAGATATGGACCCCAAGTTTGTTTGGCTACCTAAAGGATTTTTAAATTCTCTCTAGCCACCAAAGCTGTTTGAGCGAGTACTGCTCTCCAAAAATTTTTGGTTGTGGGTTTACCCCTTAATGATAGATTTTGGTTTACCTCACGGGTGGGATCTAGTCAATCAGGATGGGGTCATTGCCCTTTTCACTGGCAGGTCCTCTCAATGGGCCAGCTACTTCGAGGTTCTTATGGTACTCCTCATAATGAGTTTTAGGGCTTATGCCCAAGCACTTCCCATAGTTAAGCGGATAGGTATTTACCCAATCCAAAATGATGGAACCTACAATGAAAAATTTCTTGCCAGAAAATGGCGCAGCTCCTGGAAAGCCCTACTTTGAAAAAAAAAATGCTCCATATCTACCCACAAAGCCAAGAAAGCGCTTTGATACCAAATGTGATGAACCTCCTACAACATATTACCTCTTACAATAGATTTAATCATAAATATGTGAAAATAAAATAACTCTTACCAATACCAGAAACATAGAAAGCTTATATTGATCGTAGGCCTCTTCGAGGGGGCAACCTCCTTTGAGCAAGCTCAATACAATGAATTCATGGATGCCTTTATTTGGCCTCAACACTTATCTATATACTAACTCTATTCTAATAACTACTACTTCCCTTGTATGTGGGATAATTTGAATAAGCTTTAAGGGACAACTTACAAAGCATATGCGTCCATAGAAATTATTACACTAATACGGGTAAGGCACAGGTTCGTAACACCTTTCTCTCACCTTATAGTAATCCTAATATTTATTAAAAAATATAGGTTTCATTTCTAATATTATAACTATTACTACTAAAAGAGAGTTTTTATACTATTTACTTCACACTTGCTAAAGAAAAGATCAATCATCAATTTAACTAATTCAATCCTCTGCTTGAAATCAAAGCACACTTAATCTATTCCACACTTTTTCAAAAATGTAAATCAATATTTATTTCACACTTGAAAGAAATATAAAACTTATTTGGAAAGGTAAATTTAAATTAACTCATTCCTTTCAAAAGAAATACTAGGTCTAAATCACACTTGCTTGAAAAAAGAAATGCTTGATAAAAAGTGAATCTTGAATTTAGTTTTTAGAACTTACCATTACATAAATGTATTAAGAATATTTTTATTATCTAATAATTAAAATAACATAATACCATTCATAAATTCCTAACTCTGAGGAGAGTGGGCCCTTGCTCTTCTTAGAATCAGGAATGGAATCTACTCAGTATTGGGAACTTGAATAAAACTGCATTAATTGATGAAAGTTGGAATGTTTACAAAACTATCTAAAACTTTAAGTATGACTATATTCAGTACTCAATAATTATTTATTAAGATAAAAGACTTATATTTTTATGCTAAAATAGTACAAAAAAACTAGGACTTCCTAATCAATCTACCTATCTCCAAAATAGGAGATTTGGATTGAGTAGGATCTTTAGGAAATCCAACTATCTAAGTATGTACAAAGTATATCAAAATGAAATCCTTCAAAATAGAAGTTGAATATTGCTTTGATACAACTCTGTCTAGAATGATTATCCTTTAGTATTGGTCTACCTACAAAATCTCTAAAATCTTAGGCTTTGGACCTACAACGTTCATAGAAATAGACCTATAGAGTATGTAGATATGGACCTGTAGAGTTTGTAGGAATGAGTTATTATTATTACCCAAGGCTAGAAGTCTATAGAGTTCATAGATAAGGACTGGTTGAGTCTATAGATATCAGCTGAGTATGTAGCTTAGGAAAATTGGAATCAAAACTAGAACTTCTTTATCATGTTATATTTGCCATCTTTCCTATACATTCTTCAAAAGAAAAACACTAAAACATGCTATTTGTAGGCATAAATGACAAGGTAGTAACTTAATCTTTAGTTTGACATAAATGAGATAAATTAGATATTTTCCATGCTACAGTCAACTAAAAGTTTATGATTTACATAATATTATATCCTTGAAGAGATGAGATAAAGGAAATACTATGTAAATAATGAGCCATATTTTGAGCTCATCATGTAGAGACCATTATGTAACTAATTTTCCTTCAAAACCCTATATCTTTGAAATTTTAAGACCAATGTAAATCAATGGGGAAAAAGGAGTTAGGGGCTGAAGTTTGGAAAAACCTCAACACCCTATGTGTTGAGTGTTACCTACATACAAATAATCCAAAGAGGGATCAAACTTCGTGTAGTTCTCCCATGTTATGGTGGTGTGTGAATAAATGGTGCAATATGATACATGCTAGTTAAATATTGATGTGATTAGATTCTTTAACTATGAATTTTTACCTATGAAATGTATTTAGACTTAAGATATGGGCTATTAGTGTTGTATGCATTTAAAATTTGGAGGAATAGGTATTATTTTATAAATATGCAATTATGTTCTTGGTGCTTTTCAGTGTGGAAGCCTCTTCTATGCCAAATGGTTTGAAAAGTGTTTATATAGTCATATCATAGAAAATAATTCAAAAAGAGATCATTAAGGACATTGTATGACCTTCTTATAGCTTTGAATTTGGAAAATTAGTTGATATTTGGTGGGAAGATAAGAGAGGGGGGAAGGTCACTAGGATAATGTGCTCTTGTATAATGGGTCATTTTACCATGTTTAGGGTTAGGAAAGACCTAAAAGGTGTTGAAGGTTGATAAAGATAGGGATAAGGTTCATTTGGGTGTCATATATCAACTTAAAAGAGTGTGCAAGGTGGTTGAAAGTGATCAAAAGGGGCCCTAAGATAGGTATAGAGCTAAGTGTATAAAAGAATATTCACAAGTGAATGATTTAAGCTTAAATTCTAATTTTAAAATTCTACACTCATGTATAAGAGGAATAAACTAAGTATTTGAACATGTCTTTTCAAGATATTTAGCAGGTTTGAAATAGATAGTGAGATTCCTATAGGTGTATAAAAGGATAAAAAAATGGTTGACTCATAAGATAACATGAAAGTGTAAGATGATGGTGAATTATTACCTTGTTTGAGTGCTTGATTAATGCATGGTAAATACGTGTCAAGTGTATGTAAGCAAAATTCAACAAATCTATAACTTATCTAATTTAATAATATTCAAGATCAAATAAGGTAATAAACTAAAAATTCCACTTGGAAATATGTTTATATTGGGTTCATGACCAATAAAGGATCCACTAAACCTACACTAAGGGATCTCTTATCACACAATGGTAAAGGAGAGGTTTCCAAGGCCTCTAGTCAAATGCCATTTTGTGATACCCTAGATAGGTCTTATGATTATAAATGATATTAAGCAAGTTAATATAATAAACAACTATGTAATCTAATCCAGTAAATACATATGAAAGATAATCTAATGGTCAAAAAATATTTTGGCACAAATGGGGAAGATAATAAACATGCAAAGACAAATCTATCTAATATAACATAGAAATTATCTAAGCAAGGAGAGATAAAATTCAATCCATTAGTTATAAAATATATATTTATTGAAATATGAAGGGTGAGGAATATAATTACCTTGTTAAAGTTAAATTTTCATGATTCAATCTATTCCTTGATGAATGGTACATTTAAAGAGGTTGTTTTGGGCTTGTAAGGATCACAAGGACAAATTAGCTCTAGGCTATAACCTTTATCCTTTACATCCAAGACTTCCACAAGACAATTGATACTTATCCAAGGCAAAAACCTAATAAATGAAACCTCCTATTGATTATATAATAATATTTGTGATCAATAATGATGTACAATTTAATGACCCTCTCTTTAGAAAGGAAATAAAGGGGGTACATATAGCCACAGATTGACCTGAAACCCTCTTGGGAATTTAGCTGATATAATCAACCCAGTTAATCTTGTTAGGTGGAAAATAGAGTTGTTAGGTCTTGAACTATGTCATCTTGGGATGATATCATTAAATAATGTGCATTAAACCCATAATAAGGTCAACCCAATCAACATAGTAGGAAAAGTTGTAAAAAGGGGTTTTTATGTAGGTAAGGGATATTTTGGGTAGCGAGCTACTTAGGAAAGTGTATAAGTGGGGTTTAAATATTTATGAAAATGGATAAAAGTAGCTTATATTTGTTTTAGGTGGTGGTATAGAGGCCAAAAATCCTACAAAGCACCAAAAGTCTACCAAACCCTTTCCTAGTACACCCTTTAAGGTGTGCACTCAAAGAGATGGAGATTTGATGGGTTCTTACAAGAGAGAAAACATTAGTAATTGATAAATTTTAAAGATATTGTGTATACATATGTCCCACTCAAATCTCATCATGTGTCACATATTTTTAACATGGGATGGTGCTTTGAGAAAATAACATAACAACCCACAACACTGAGTTAATAAATTGCATTAAAAAACATAAATTGAAATGATAATAAGGAAATAACTAAAGTAATTCAAAATTATCATATACTTACCTTGAATTAAATTTATCTTTGAATTATTATACATTATATTTATAATCTTGATCATGGAGGGTGCATTAATTTATTTGGATAAACCCTAGGGATATAAAACTAAAGAACAAAAACTAACAAACATAGTGAAATCAAAATAACTAAACTTTATAGAATTAAAATAAATCACTTAGTAATTTTGTAAGCTAGGGTGATAAATGCTAAGTTAGAACCAAAAGGACCAAGTAAAACTAAAATTTAATTAGGTAATATAAAAAACCAAATCTACTAAATGACCAAAAAATTCAAATAAAATGTATCTTAAGTAAAAAAAGTAACAACCCAGTTCAAACCTAGGAAACATGAAATTAAAATGATAAATATAACATTAATATAAAATAAGTAACAAACTAAATTTAAAAAAATATGGACAATGATCATAAAGTAAACAAAATTAATGAGTGAGAACTAATAATCCAAACTCACTCAATAATAGAAAAAGTAAAATAGAGAAATGAAATAAGATTATCCACAAAAATATTGATAAATAATGTTTATAATTTTTAAAATTAGCTAAGGAAATCCAAGAAGGATAAATCAATGGTTTAAGGAAGTAATACATAGTCATTGAAAAATAAATTTTTAAAAAAGATAAACATAACCAAAATAAAACTATTGGTAGCATGTTTTACGAAGATGTGAAGAAGAAGGAATAAATAAGTTGGAAAATAGATTAAAAAAAAAACCTTGCATGTTAAGGGTGGAAATTAAATGGGTGGTGAGGGAAATGTAGGTGATACCAAGGTAGAAAATATTTATCAAGATCAAGACACTCAAATTAAATTGGAAAAATAAGATGATATTTGACATTAAGAACTCTAGAGAACTTGTCTTGACCACACAAATTTGGGTTATTTATTGAAGTATAAATATCATGCCATGAAGGCTATATGCATGAAAATTGAAATGGACTTACCTTACCACAACATGTTCCCTGGTCCTTAGGACCCCTTATAGATCCATCAATCTACTACAAAGATTGGGTACTTGTGTGATAAATTAGGTACTACTATAAATAATTATGAAAGCTTCTATCCCAGTCTATTGGCCTACTGCACCCTAGTGGACCTTGGCTCTATCATGAGGCCAATTTTGGATTTTGATCTTTGACTAGAATATAAAGTCTACTTAATAACCACATCTTTTAATGTGATTTTGAATTTTGATTTATAATTTCCTTTTATTTTAAATGATTTAAATTTTAATTTTTTCATGGAATTTTCTATTTCTCCTCCATATGGATTTGGGAAGCCAACATGGGTGTTAAAAAATGACTATCACTAGAAAAATTAGACTTAGTAGTTAAGAAAAATAAATTAGATAGCATGGTGTCTAAGAGTCTTATACTTTAATGTTAAATAAGAATTCTATCTTGAAATTGACCTTGGTGTGCCCAAAGTGAAATGAAAAATAGGGGAGACAAGGAGAATGGACATGAAATGATTGAATAACTAAAATCATAAAAAATGTTACAATGTGAAAAGGATACAATGATAGGTAAGTATGATTCTATATTTAGAGAAATGATGAAAGTGTAGGGAAACATGAATAAATAGTTTTTTTGAAGTGTTACCATATGTTTAACCCTAATTCAGATTAAGGAATCCTAAATGGGTAGATAGGGTTAAGGATATAGAAATGATAGGGCATAAGGGTGAATATTAGATCTACAATATGCCAATTAATATGATAAACTCAGATTTACTATATGCTGAATTTATTAAATTGAGATAGGATATTAATGGAAAATAAAACTATGATAGATATATAATTGACATAAAGGATAACACTTAGCTAGTTTTGATGCTAATGTAGGTTTGGATTTGGTATAGGAAAAAAGCAGGTAGGAAGATAGTTATGGATTAGTCATCAAATTCTAGATCTGGTGCCTCTGTCTCTCTAAACACTTATATTATATTGTAATAGTTACATTAATGCTAGTGTCTTGTACATAATATTTGATAAAATAAAATGCAACCACCTATATGCTTATAGGTTTAGCTTCACCTTCACTTTGGTGCATTCAGATTTGGGTCATGGACTATCACTTCTAGTGAAATGAAAAAACCCTATCTCTCTATATTTAATGTGACCTTCAAAAAAAATGAATTAGTGGGAACATAGTGTTGAGCTAATCCAAAATGACCCCAATATTAAATGGCACTACCTATATAGCCAATATTCAAGAAGAGGGCCTTAGACTCATGTAGTTCTCCCCTATGTGTTGGCTTATGTGTGAATCATGTAATGTGTGTAAAGTAAGTACAAAAATGACCTAGAATTTTAACTTGGAAAATATGACCTTATTACTAATGATTTAGTACTTAAGACATATATCTAGGATGTTCCTTTGATTGATATTAGAATAGGGTAGAATAGTAAATATTTTGGTAAGTTGAGTGCTTATTGAGTGCTCTTTTGGTTTGATTATTAGATGAGGAATGAATGAGGGTTGATATTGTATTTATCCCAATATTATTAGGAGATCACTCAAATTAAATCACTTAAGCTAACCATTATAATACAATTCATTTATAAATTGGATGAATTTAGGTCTTTGGACACTTATGTCAGAACATGACAATAATGATGATGCTACTATCTATACTAGATGTTAGTGTCTAGGGAGAAGGAGAATAGGCATATGCTCAAAACTTATAGAGGTATAAGATAATTACATTTAAAGTAATTTGGGAAAGATGAGATGTTTTTGTCATTAATATAAGGTTGGTCAGACTAAGAGATAGGCCAAGCGTCACAAACTAGAATAGATGCAAGGCTTACAAAAGCAAGGTATGTGTAAAACTAAGAGGAATATCCAAGTTTCAAGTTTATCAAGTGTGCAATACTAAGGTGCTACATAATCAAAAAATATCATCTACATCCCCCCCCCCTAGATGCAAGGCTTACAAAAGCAAGGTATGTGTAAAACTAAGAGGAATATCCAAGTTTTGAGTTTATCAAGTGTGCAATACTAAGGTGCTACATAATCAAAAAATATCATCTACATTCCCCCCACCGCCCCCCCCCCCCCCCCCCCCCCCCCCACCAATTAATCTAGTAATGAAATTGATAGTTTAAAGGAAAATAATAAGTACCTGGGTGTGTATGCACACCTTGTCTTTTCTTGAGTTGAATTTGAATGTTTTTCTAGAGTTGAATTTGAATACTTTGATGGTGACTGACCTATGTGTCTATGCAACCACCTTTCCTATTGGTAAGTTATTTTTGAAAAATATGTATCATTGTAAGGATATGAAACTAAGATTAGGATAAATATAGATAAATCTTAAAAGTGCATATATCCAAGGAGATAGATAAAGAGAGGGGTTGGGAGGCACATGCCCCCAACTTGGAATAAAACTGAGTTGCCACTTGACAATTTAGATTCATTCAACTATGAAATGAATGATACTTATAACATGGTGAGTTGTATGATCAAGTCCAAACTAAAAACTTGGTAAGATTAAGTGATTTAATCACCCTAACCATACCAAAAGATGAACCAAGTCTATAAAATTATGTGGGGCATCAATATGTGAAATAGTTTTAGAATTTGAGATTGATTTGGATTTTTCAATATTAGGCACATGTTGCATAACATATGTACCTCAGATATGTCTTATGCTAAAACTATGTGTAACAATGGTGCTATGTATATATTTCTACCACAAATGTGTATTAGAATCATATAACTATGTGCTTTGGCCAATTTAAATTACTATGTAAGTATGGAGGAAATGCTTCCAAAGTATGCCCATACTATATATGCATAAATATTAAAATTATATAAGTAATAATGTGGAGGACATATTTACAAAATGTGCTCCCACTATAAATTGAAGATGATGAATACTGAGTAGGTGTGGAGAACATGCTTCTAAAGCATGCCCCACTGAATCTCTAAATCGTATGTACCATATTGAATGAATATGGAGAACATGCTTTTGAATCATTGATCTACTAAATATAAAAATATGAGTATGTGGAATCCATGTCCATATGACATTCCCCCATTGAATCTACAAATTGGTATAAGTATTAAATACTAAATAAATATGGAGAACATACTTCCAAAGTATGCCCCCACTAAAATATGGAAACTGTGAATGTGTAGATTTTATGTCCATATGACATGCCCCCAATAAATATAAAAAACTAATGGAAAGTGTGGAGAACATGACTCCCAAACATGCTCCCCCATTTGGGGCAAGGAAAAATATTATCTAGAAGTCACCTCATCTCAAAATGGTAAGACAACTATAGAATATATGAATGTAACCATGTAGCATATAAAAGGAAACATATTTAGGTAAATATATCATTAAAGAAAATAAAACTAATGCTATCACATGTAGGCCTAAGATGCATGATAAATATCATGGTAGTGTCTAGATAGTAATAATACAATCTCAACAAGTAAACAAGTGCACACATAAGAGAACTCAAAATCAAGTCAATAAGTAATGGTCTAATGAGATAGTAAATACGTGGCATGTTAAAATGCCACAAAATCAAATGGACATGATAGTAAATTATCCAAAAAATTAAGGAATGACATACTAAAATATACATACAAAAATAAATGACATATTTAAATGTATAAGAAAGTAAACATAGGCATAGGGGCCACATACAACAAAGCATATTCATATGCTAAAAAAAGTAACACAATAACAAGGTAAAACACTCAAGGAAGTGTGTAAAGTAAAATCACAAGAAACAAACATAAACATGTCATAGTATTCGATGGATCAAATGTGATATAAAAAAAGTCAAGTACATAACATATCAAGTACCCTATGTAATGTATAACCATGGATAATAGGAATGTGTAAGTACATATGTAAGCTCAAACATGATAGTGTAAAATGATCATTTAATCATATAACATGTGTTTATCAAGATTGTGAAGATGGATGCCCCCAACATCATGGTGATACAAGTAGAGGGAAATAAAAACACACATAAATGTATCATATATATGTGTATGCCTATGCATGTGTATGTAGGAGTAAAACCCTCAACATGGAACTAACACATAGATGCCAAGGAGCGAATAAAATATGTAAATACCATAAATAATTTTTGGATTTTTACAAATTTTTTAATTTTTTTGGTATTTTTTAATATGAGGAAAGATCATATTATGATTCCATCCAATAGATGGTCATAGATATCTCCCCTTATTATGAACCTTACAACCTCAAGTTAGATCTTTTACATTGTTTGCATCATGATTGGCTAGGTTGAAAAGGGACATAACATGTTCCTCCTCATGTTTTGTATGTGTAGTATAATGAGTATTATTATCATTTAAAATATGTTTTAATTTGAATTCATGATGAAAAAAATACCTTGTTGATTTTGGTCTATTTTTTATTCTATTTAGTATAGACAAAAAGTTCCAAGTGTAAATGCATAAGGAGATGTGGTAGGCATAAAATGAACGCATGTTAAATTAATTTAGGACCATAAGTAATTGGTATTTTATGTTTCCTAAGGAGTCATTCCAAGTGACCTTATTTTGTAGATCTTGTAAGTTAAAACCTAGCTACTCAAAATGCTTTATGTTGCAAGTAGTCTTGGTTTATGTAGAATCAATATGGTTGTGCCAATAATAAGCACCACCCATGTATAAGGTAATTGTTAAATCTTTGTGATGTGTGTGGTTTTATATTATATACACTTGAGGATTTAGCATAGGATGAGGACCTTGTATGGGTCCCATATTAAGTAAATTTTATAAAGCACTCATATAAGTATTAGGAACATCACCTTTTTCCTCATGATGCTCAAATGGATTTATATTGTTCTAAAATATAGGTATATGTGATAATTTAAAACCACGTGAAGAATGATGTTAAATCATACATTAGGAAAGAAGTTTCTTATTTAATAAGGTAATATTTTTCATTATGGAAATCTAGTTGCATTTGAAGCATATAAAATTGGTTTTGAAGATCCCCAATAGTGGTCATTATAGACATAAGATAATCCAGAAATAACATAATCCATGGGAATGGTGGTGTTTGAGATAGGTGTTATCATTGATTCAAAACCACCCTTGATTTTGGATATAGCTATATGAGTATTCTCATTGTCATAGATAAAAAATGAAAGTTTGGAATCCTTGAATTTTGGATGTTTTGGTAATGGTTCTTTCTCTTAATGTGAATCTATGTGCACCTCAATATGTGGTACCTTATTTTCATCTTGATATGAATGATACATTATATTAGACTCACCTATGTCATAAGTGTGTATATTATCAAGAGGAATACATTATTTAGGTGGTATCACTATAGGAATGCCTTCAGTTTTGGATTATATTTTTAAAAAATTGTAAGGTTTGTCATCGACATGCATTGTTAATAAATTCCCATCATGTGTGAATTTAAAAATCTATGAAGTGTAGATGGGATGAATTCCATTAAATGTATCCAAGGTCTACACAAGAGTATATTATAATGGAATGATTAAGACATTACCTAAAAAGTAATTAAAATAGTTTTAGGTCCCAACGTCACATCCAATGTAATTTGACCAACTGGAGGGGTATGTAAATTATCAAACCCTTAAACATGCATATTTGACTTTTGAAGTAGATGGGTGCTAATTCCCATAATGGTTATAAAATTTATACTAAAAATTCTTAGGCCTAATCCATTATTAATGAGTACCCTTTGATGCCCTTATTTGGTATCATCACTTGTATGAACAAAGTTAACTATTGACCAATAATATCCTTAGATGGTAAGTCAGTTGGATCAAAGGAAATAAATTTGGCATTATTTTTGAGTTCTTTCATGATATCTACAAAATAAGTAGGTTTAATATCACTGATAACTTGAGTTTCATGTAATATCTCATACATGGAGTCCTTTTAAATATTATATTGATATAGGATCTCAATTAGTGCAAGTTTATCATGCGTATTACTTAATTGGTCATGTTGGCACATAGATACTAGATCTATAACATTACAAGAGGACTTATAGAGAGATATCAAATGTTGTCTCCATTTTAACACTCTCTCATTATGTGTATGGATTTGATTAACTTCTTTGACAAGATAAGTAATGTAGTAAAAAATAGAAACTATAAAGTATTAGACCATGAAATAATTGATATATGTGTCTATGGAAAACATGGTTACATGATTATAGAAATAAAGGATTAAAAACAAGAAAATAAATAAAAAACCCTAGATAGCTTAGGATTTTATATTCAAATATCAGGTTCACCTAATGTTAACCCTAATTTAGATTAAGGATATAGAAATTATAGGGAACAAGGGTGAATATCATATCTACAACATGTCAATTACTGTGCTAAACTTAGATGTACCATATGTTGAATTTATTAAATTGAGATAGGCTATTAATGGAAAGTAAAACTATTATAGATATAAAAATGACATAAAAGAGATCACTTAGTTAGTTATGATGTTAATGCAGTTCTAAATCTAGTTTAGGAAGAAACTAGACATGAAGACAATTATAGATTAGTCGTTAGCTTTTTGATTTGGTGCCTCTAACTCTCTAGACACTTACACTAACCTAGGAAAGTTATGTCGATGATAGTGTTTGAAATATATGATAATGCCCTATATATAATATTTAATAAAATAGGGTGAAACCACATGGATGCTTATAGGTTTAGATTCACCTTCACTTTATTGTATTCAAATATGGGTCATAGAATATCAGTCCTAGTGAAATTTTAAAACCCTATCTTTCCTTCTTCAATGTGACCTTGGGGAAAAATGGGTTAGCTATAAAATAATGTTGAGTTGACCCATAATAACCCCAATGTTAAAGGGCACCACCTATATATCATATACTCTTGAAGAGGGTCTCAGAGTCATGTAGTTCTTTCCTACGTGTTGACTTGTGTGTGAATCATGCAATGTGTGTAAAGTAATTACAATAATGACCTAGATTATAACTTAGAAAATATGACCTTATGACTAATCCTTTAGTACTTTAGACCTATAGATGAGCTATTCCTTTGATTGATATCATAATAGGGTAGAATAGGAAAACTTTTGGTAATTTGAGTGCTTCTGGATTGCTCTTTTGGTCTGATTTTTAGGTGAGGAATAAGTGAGGGTTTATATTATATTTATACCAATACTATTAAGATATAACTAGCATTAAAGCACATATGCTAACCATTGTAATATGTTTAATTTTTAAATTGTATGACTTTAGGGCATTAGACTTGCATTGGGATAGGATAGTAACATTGATGCTACTATCTGTCCTGAACATTAGTGTTTAGGGAGAAAGAGAGAAGGCACATGATCCAAACTTATAGAGGTATAAGATAGGTATATTTTAAGAATTTTTGGAAAGATGGGATGTTTTTGTCATCAATATAAGGCTAGTAAAACTAATATATAGGTTAAGGGGCACAATATAAAGCAAATGTGAGGCCTGTATAAGCAAGGCATGTTTAGAACTAATAGGAACATTGAGGGTCTAAGTTTGCCAAGTGTATAAGATTGAGGTGCTATGTAATCAAAAAATATAATATAAACCATAAAAGAAACAAAACCAATGTCGAGAGTATGTTATCATAATCTGTAACCATTGCCTTAATTTCTAAGAAAAACACTTTGGTTTAAAGATATTTCTTAAGAAAATATAGATGTTATTAGGAAAGCCTGGTCTTATCAAAGGTCTTAAACTACAACTCATAACAAATAAACCAAATTGGGTAAAAATGTGATAATGTTATTATGAGGAAGGTGTGGTCCTATCCAAGGTTTTATACTACAAATCACAAAAGATAAGGGAAATAAAGAATGAAAATAACTTGTAAAGTGACAAATTTATGATCAAAGAGAAAATGTTAAGATTGGACTATGAAAATAGAAGATATTCATGAGGATGGATGGGTCCTATCCATGGTCTTATGATGCAACTCATGAAATAAATGAAAGTAATAAATATATACCAAAGGACCAATAATAGGGGATAAGTCTATTGAATAGAATGTACTATTGTAAAGTTGGAGATATTTAGAGGAAATCTATAAAAAGTGTCAGTATTTATAGTATATGAATGTATGAAAAGAAAGTAAATATTTAGCCAAAATATTTTTTTTAAAAATTGAGCATTATTGGGTTCTTTGAAGACATGTCTTTCATTAGTTTGTAATCTATAGGTACTAAGACCAAGGATGTCTTTTACTAAGGGCCCCACCTTTTTTTGGCATATTTTCCTTCTTTGTTATGTGTATAATCTAGTTTTAGGACTAAACCAATAATATTGAAAGTTTGTACTTTTTATTTATTATTAGTTTTTTTTAGAAATATGAGCCTTGTATTAGTGATTATGTTGTAATTCAACCATACCTCACTCATCAAGTAAATATAAAGCATGCAGATGGGCCTCACGTAATTATTCATAAATAATTATACCATGAAGAGATATACATAAATATGGAAGTTTAACTTCTAGTGGTAATAAGATTTAGAACCATATACTAGTGAAAATGGTGTTGCCCTAATCGTAGTGCATATGACAGTGCAGTAAGCCCAAATTGCAGGATAGAGATGGAGGTGACAATCAGTAATAGATTATCTAATAGTTTTTTATATTTATTTTCTCAATTTTTTTTTGTGTCTTCAACTTGGACATTACATTGAAGATGATAAGGTGTTGAAAATTTATGTGAAAATTTGAATTTTGTACATAATTGTTTCATATCTTTATTTTTGAAGTTGCCACCATTATCAAAAATGATGGTATGAATAACTCTAAATGAAAGATGATTTGATTGAGAATAAATTTGGAAATGGTAATATTAATGACATTAAAAAGAGGCATGGAAAACCCATTTAGTAAAATATTTAGTGGCAATTATAATGAATACATGTCCATCTTATGATCTAGGTAATTTGCCAATGATATATAATCCTGACATAAAGAATGGCTAAGGAAACTCTATTGTTTGGAGTTTGACCAGAGGAGAATGGATTAGATCATCATGGAGTTGATAAGGATTACAATTAATATCATCTTTTTCAAGAGTAGGCCAAAAATAACCCATATGCAAGCATTTTTAGGTTGTAGCATTACCACTATAATGACCATTGTAAATTCCCCATGTGCTTGTTCCAGGAGAGTAGGAACTTCTTGCAATACACTATGTAGTATGGTTCTTTATGCATTACGATAATAAAGGTGTTGTATCAAAGTACATCCTTGAAATCTTATTTATGAATTTGAGTATTTTCATGAGAATATATGTCTAGAGGGTAAGTTTGATGTTATATTAATTAAATTATGTTTTTATACCATGAAATTTGTCAAATAGTAGAAGCTTCAATATGGAAAATTAGAGAGTCATTTTTGTTTTATAAAGAAAAAGGTGTTTTTATTATTTGAACAAGAAATTGAGAATCATGAAATACTTGGTGAAGGTAAAATAAAGATGCTGATGAATCAAGAGAATAAACTATAACATTTTGATCTATTGGAATTGGTTCGATGGTAAAAGAGGCAAATTATTTAGCAAGTTTTGTATCAAGTTGATGATATGTGATTAAGTTTTCACTTTTTCATTGATAATATACACTAACTTGATGACATATAAGTTGTGAATCACCCTAAACATGTAAATATGGGATGTCTAAATCAAATTTGGCTTATATGCCTAGTATTAGAGATTCATATTCAACTATGTTATTGCTGACATCAAAAGTTAATCAAAATGCTAAAGGTATAATCTTATCATGTGGGTTGGTTAGGATACATCCTGACTAAGCTCCTTAAAGGAATTTTGTGCCATCAAATTGAAGTGTTCAAGTATCTTCATGTAAGTCAATTATGACTTTTGATAATTCTTTGATGACTACTTTATATTTAGTGGTAGGAACATAATTAGTTTATTCTTAGTTAGTTACTTCTAGATCAATAGTGAAATTGTGAAAATTATATTTGAGAGAAATTGCTTGGTTAAGGCCTTCAATATAAATAATTTATTCATCAAGGAGAGTATCTTGAAGGTGATTTGTATATGGTAAGGAAGCCACCATGATTTTATCTATGATGACTTGTAATTTAACATATTTTTGTATAAAAATTTGAAGGTAAAATTTCATCAATAGGACCATCTAGTTACTGATTCTATCTCTAGGTAAGAAAGCTTTAGAGAATAAATGATGAAGTGAATTTGAATAGATAATAACATAAGTGGTTTGATAGAGCATATAATGATGGATATTTTTATTTATGAAATAGATAGTAAGGAAATAAAATTATGCTTTAAAATAATGTTTTTCATAATCTATTAAACCTTGGTTGATATAGTAAATAACATATTCTTTATTAGTATCGTCTAGTTGGGTAGGCATTACCCCAAATGATATGGGGTAGAGGATGTATATATAATTAATGGATAATCATTTGAAGGTGGAAAAAGAGTGGGAAGATGAATCAAAGATTATTTCATACTATCAGATGATTTTTGGCATGGATATGTCCATTCTAAAGCATTACCTTTTTTAAGAGGAGAATTGACGGAGTACATACGATAAGCCATTTCCATAACAAACCAAAGAATTACCCCAAGTTTTCTAAGGTATGTTAGTATGTCAATAATAGAGCAAAGAATAGGCATGTTTATTATATATTTGATTTTAGCAAGGTCAACATCAATACCTCAAAGGGAAACTAGAAAATCTAGAAGTTTATTATATGTAACTCTGAATACGCATTTATACGAATTAAGTCTTACTTTATATTTAATGAGTTGATAAAAAATGATAGATTAATCATGAATTTGAGTTTTATGACTTTTATATTTGAAAATGAGGTTATCCACATAAGTTTTGACAATTTTAGAATAAGATCATGAAAAATATGGGTCATTGCATGTTGATAGGTGGCTTCAGTATTTTGAGATTTAACATAGTAATAGATGCCCTATTATGTGGTAAATGTTATTTTATGTTGATATTTAGGAGCTATATGAATTTGGTTATAGCCTATGAAACTATCTATGAGTGATAACATTTCATACCTAACAGTAGAATTGGTGATAGCATTGTAGACACTAGAAAATTGCACATGACAATTTTAGTTATTGAAATGCCTTAGGACCCCTATTAGACCTTGAGTCAAGTTGACCACCTAGTAAGCTAACTCATAAAATTACTAAATTAACATTTAATCAAACCTTTTAATCCCTTCCTTTGATGCTTATACCCTTAGACACTCGACTGTTGATAGTTAGCCTAACCACTGACGGTTAATCTAACCATCAATGGTTAGGCCAACCATCTATTTCAGATTTTTAACCTCCCTGACCTGATCAAACCTATCTACACCTAATTTCATCTCCAATATATCCTTAATATAACCTCTATCTAAACAACATCTTATTCTAAAATTCTTTTCTAATCACCTTTAGAAAACCATAGGTAATGACTGATCGTTAACATAATTACTGACAGTCACTCCCAACCACCAATGGTTACCCAAAAACTGATAGTCAACTTAATCATTGATGGTTCACCTAACCACCGATGGTCACTGTGGAAGAAAATAGCAATTTATTTTCAGCCCCTTACCCCCAACCAAACCTAACTTTCTATGTTCTTATCTATTTATAGACTCTTTTCTAATTTTTAAAATCTAACTTCACCCATCTTAACATGAGTATTGACCCATTTTTGCTATATTTAGACATTTTATATAATAAACATTCTAATTTCTTCTTGTATTACATTTAATTTAACTTATACAAGTACTTTAATTTATCATTTCCAACTTGATTGTTATCAATAGTGGATTGATAGCCTCCTAGCAAGTATATGCTTCTTTGATCTAGCTCACACTAGGTAGTCCACTTAACTATCTTGCTAAAAATCCCCTTTGTTAGTGTGTTCTTATTTTTAGGTTATTCCTTCCTAGTCAAAGAAGAGTTCTCAATATTTTTCTAGACTACATGCACATCACCAACTAAGTATTTCTACCACACCCTTATTACTAGTTTCTTATCTTATTCTAAAATTAAGAAATGAGTAAAAATTAAGATAAAATTTTTGACAGACCCAGTGGGACCCTAACATCATCTAGGTGCCCCTTATTTCTTCCTTTATTCTATGCTCATCAAATAAAATCTAAAATTTCTTTTGGCATAAAATAAACCCATCACATTACATTAATTTTTTTCTTATTTTAGTTCACCTAGTAACTTAAAGGCAAAATAATTAATTGTAGTTTTCACTCTTGTTATCACACACTTATCCAAACCACATAATCAATTAAACACATCAAAAAAACTTGAGACAAGGCCCGAATAAGATTTCATCACCTAGCGATAAACTTTACCCTTTCCCAACAATCCTACTTGGAGGTTATTACCAAGGGGAGAACCAACTCAAATCTTTGGTTGAGTATAAACTTTGAAATTTAGTATATCTTTGCTAAGCACCTAACACCCTTATCACTATAGTGTGTGAAGTGAGGGGGCATACCCTAATACCAAACCATGTACTAAAGATCGATACATATTTCTCTCTTGAGCACATAAATGTAACTTGAAACCAACCTTAGATTCCCTATTTAGTACTTGATCTACAAGCCAAATTATCTTCTTCACACTTTCTAAGGCATAAACCAAAAGCGATCTAAAAAGAATCCTAAGTTTAAATGCATTTTTAGTGTATATTTGGATTGCCTTGAATTCTTTCCTTTTGATTGATTTTTGTTTGAAGTGTGAGTTTTTGTCATTCCTTTCTTATTTTCTCATAAGGTCTTTACTAGACAATAGTTAAGAAATCAAACCAACCAAGGACCACCTTCCTCATCTTCCTCCTCCTCTATGGAATATACTTTAGATGTTGAGGGTTATCCTCCTCATTCTCCCCATCCTTCCATGGCTCAAATAGTTGTTGAGGGTGATGGATATTTTGACACATTCCTTGATAACAACCTCATAACCCTCCAACACTACCTTAATACCTTATCTCACCACACCTCTATTGCTTTGATTCCTCTGACAAATCCACCCTTTGGTATGCATCCTCTTATGGTGGGTTTTACCTCCAACCAACCTTTGATCACCTAAGCCTCTTCTTCTACCAATATCCCATCCACCACCACCATCAAAACCTAATCCAACATCCCAGCCTATAACCAAACCCCTCCTACACCAACCAACACCTCCACTATAGAGGGAACCTTACCTCTTGCTACCTATACCCAACCTACCATGGGGATGTCATTTCCCCATATTTCTATCATTCCTCTTATCACCACCAACCAACCCATCTCTAACCATATTCAAAATTTGGTACTTTCCATACCTATTACCTTCCATCTATTAGCACTAGGGTCACCATGCAACCTCAACCTATGCTTTAACCATAACTCCAAACCAACCTTTGTCCATCCCTCAATAAATACTAATGACATCCTACCAATATGTTCCTAATCTAAAAGGATATATACCACCATCTACCCAACCTTTTGTGCCCACATACCAATATGGGGCATCATCCCAACCTTTCATGACCACATATCAATATGTGGCACCTTCTCATCCTCCCACCTCTTATCTATACATTGCAACCACCTAACCTCAACCAAACCTACTACCTAACTATGGAGCTCCCTAACCTCAAACATATTTAACTAAGATGTTAATGGATAAAATGTCCAATATTAAATCATCTAATTTTGGAGCTCATAACCTTCTATCTTATGATCAAATTTTCAATGAACCCATTCATCCACCATTCCAATATGAACCCATCCTTCTCAATGGGAACTACCTAAGTTTTCAAAGTTCTAAAGTAAGGAAGACCCTCAACAAATTTTAAGATCATTCTAACATCATTTCTATTTAATCACATATGACAATGCTCTTCTCCTTCATACCTTCCCCATGTCCCTATCTGGATCAACCTTGGATTGGTATAGTGTTATTACCAAACACTCTATCTTTTCCTTTTCTCAACTAGCCCAAATCTTTTTAAATCACTTTTCAGTTAATATATCTAAAAAGGTTTCCATTATTGACCTTTATTCTATTAGGCAATTTGATGATGAATAAATTACTGATTTCATAGCTAGATGAAGAGTTCTCATTAACCAACTTTATTTCTCATTACCCCAACCTGAACTGATTGAACTCTTTTCTCAAGGTTGTACCAAACATATTTCTCCCACTATTTAGGTTTAAACTTACCTTTGATGAAGCATTTACCATGGCATGTAAACTTGAAATTAGAGCCATTTATGAAGGGAAATTGAAATTAAGAAACAAGAATTCCACCTTTTAATTTAATGACCCTTCCTCAAACAAGACCAACAACCCATCCAACCATCCCAACACCAAGACAAAGGCAACTGCAAACATGGTTATCTTCACATCTACTCTACCTCTAATTATCAACCAACTTAATAAAACCAATTCTTCCAACCCATCAAACCAACAAACTTGTAGCCAAAATCAAATCACTCTAAGATAATATACCCCCATAGGGGAGTCATATGCTTTGGTTTTGGATAAACTAGTTAAATCTAACCTCATACAATTTCCTCCTATCAAACCACCCAGAAAATTTGATTCCTCTCACCTCACACCTAGATGTTATAATGAAAATGATTTATGTGCCTTTTATTGCATTATCAGACATGATGTTACTAGGTACAATACCTTTACAACTATTATCCAAAACATGATCGACAAGGGTGAACTTGCATTAGATAATCCCAATGAACCTCTAAACCAATCATTGGACATCTTTCAAAAACCTTTTCCTAACCATGCACCTTCCACCAACCATTATAACATCCAACTAAAATCATCTCTTGCTCATGAGGTACACATGGTTAATGTTGTTACCATTGAACCTATTATTGAGAAAACCATTACCTCAACTACCTCTTCTTCCACCTTACTTATTGAAGTGGTGGAATTTTTTTCTATTCCTTTTGATAACCAAATAAAAGAAGAAACCCACTCTCTTTTAGTTGAAGAGACCATTGACTCACCCACCTCTCCTTTGATAGAAATACCAAAGGAGGCAACCATTACATCAACCACGTCTTCCTTTGGACATCCAAATAAAGGAAGCAACCACCTCCCTTTTTGCATTCAAATAAACCACACCCTCCTTACCTACCATAGAACCAACCACTCCTTTGGAAACCTCTCTAAAGGAAGAGATCATCTCCTCTATTTCTTCCCTAGAAACACCATCTTCCTCAACCATCAAACCTTCCACCCAAGACAAAGTTGAATAAACTATTCCCTCATTTCAACCTATGGTTTAATATTTGAAACCAATAACCAAGGAATCAAACCCATCTATAAACCTTTTTTTAGATTGGTCCAAAATCTAGAGTTTACTTCTCAACCTAATCTAGATAGGGACACCTTTTAGCACCATCTTGGGATACCTTATCAAAATAAACAATAACCTTTAACCTCACTTAATTCTACCCTCAAACCCATCATTACCTCAACCCCATATTTAGATACTTCTCCTCCAAAACCATAGGAGAACCATCCAACCCACCTCAATCTAAAATTACTAAATCACCTTATGCATCTTTGAGCAAACCTATCAAGAATATAGGAATAATTCCTACCCCTATCTTGGCTTATTCATATTTGAATTTGGACTTAACTTTATCAAGTCCACTAAAGAAACCTTTAAGTAAACCTGTCAAAAGGGTGGAACCACCCAAACCATCTATAATTAGACCCATACCACCCCCTTCTATTTTACCTCCAATCTTAGGACCCCATCCATCTACTATCCCCATTACCTATTATTCATCTATAAAACCTTCTCCTTTTACTCTACCTATGACTACCTCCACCAAAATAACAAATTCCCCATCATTTTTGACTAACTTAGCTACCTCTACCTTCCCACCTATCACCAAAACTTCTCCCTCCACCTCTAAATCTTCCACCTCAAAACCAACCATAACCAAACAATCCCAACTAAAACCACCTACCAAAACCATCCCACCACCTCCAACTTCCATGGTAAATCCTACTCTGAAGAAGGCTCCCACTCTTAAAACCAAAAAACCAACACCCTCAACACCTTTGGTCAAATTTTATTCAACCATTATATAAAGGTTGTTACAAAAATATTATTTAACCTTACTATCTATCAAACCTTTTGACCCTTCACGTCCTAAACCAACATGGTTCAATGAAAACTTGATTTGCCTATACCATAGGATACTAGGACATGATACAGAGATTTGTAAAGCTTTCTAAACATTGGTCCATATCCTATGGGTTGAAGATGATTTATCATCAAATGAACCTCCCTTTAGCCCCTTACCAACCCAACCACCAACTCAAACCATCCAACATTCACCTACTCCCCCATACTCACCTAAGACTTCCAAACCAATACTTCCTCTTATCCACACCATTCATATGGTTACCCGATCTAGGGCCCAACAAAAAGATAAGGGAAAAGCTAAAGTGTCCATTCCATGGACATACCCTTCAACCACTCAACCTTTTAACAAAATCCAAACACATTCACCATTACCTAAACCCAAAGTATCCATCTTGGGTACATCCCCTTCCAACCCTTCTAAATCCACTCAATGTGTAGTGTTGAAACAACTTCACCAAATATCAGTGAAGATGAGCTTATATGAATTAATCAATACCACACCCCCTCATCATCAAAAGTTTATAGAGATTATTCAATCCATATAGGTTTAAACCAAATATATTCAACCTCTAACAAACTTTGTCAAAGCCCTTCAAGTTTCCACCCTAGTCACCTTTAAGGATTTAGAAATACCTTCTATGCATCCTGAGGATCTCGATCCTCCCCTCTTTATCACAATACACATCAACCAAACCTATATCAAGACGGTGATGATTGATGGAGGGGATAACACCAACATTATCTCCTCCCATACCTATGACCAACTTGAGTTACCTAAGAACATCATGTCTAAAATTTCAATGGTCCTTCGCTCTTTCAACAATACCATGGGCACTACTTTGGGAATGGTTGTTCTCCACATTTGCTTTGGACCTCACGCCATTCTAGAACTCTTTTACATTGTAAAGGGTGAGTTCCAATACAATGTTTTACTTAGACTCCCTTATATCCATGCTATGAGTTGTGTCCCTTTCAATTTACATCATTGCATCAAATTTGAGCACGAAGGTCATGTCATCACCGTACCAATTGAACCAAGTCTCTTTATATCTTAAAATATGATGTATCAACCTAATGCTATTCTTCTTCCTCATCCATCCACTTCACCACCAAAGACCAAAAACTACACCCATACATTTGATGAAGCTTCAACAAGCTCATCCATCCTTTCTTCATATATCCTCGTAGAAGACCATTTGGAACCCACATTCCAACATCTCTCACTTGGGGAGTATCATCTTCTAGCCTTAGATGCTTTACCTACTCCTCAAGATAATGGGAACCTCACTCATGATCCTAGTTATGACCCCAACATTAGAACCATCATCCCTTTTGGGCCATCCAATCATCTAACCAACTTAATCTATGGGGGACTCGATCATACACTTCTTTCTTCTACTACCACCCCTCATATATGACCATTCACCTCAAATTTTTCCTATCTAAACAAACCTACATTTGCCAAAGTTTACCTCTATAGATGTGATTGGAAGGGGTTTGGCCTTGGCCTTTATGAATAATGACCTCATGAACTACTCATAATCAAAACTCAAAAACCTTGTGAGTTATTTAGCCTTGGGTTTATACCACCAAAAGAACCTACCTCACCTAAACCCATTTCCATCATTGATAAGGATATCCCATCCTCACCAACTCCATCTATTTCAAAATTAGAGGACTCTGATATCATCCAATCTAATTTTTTTTGATAAATATGATTAATTTTGGCCCTGTGACCTATCAAAAGGATGACCAAATGAAAATCCTTCCTCTTATCCATCCTAAAATGGTATAAAATGATTCTACTACCATCAACACCATTCAACATCAAGATAGTGATTCTATTCTCACCTACCTCAGTGCAAGGGACTCTTCTATCCATAAATCTCTTCCTCTTGAGAGTCAAACCATGTTTAATGAATTTACCATTGATGTCAACTTGGGTACCCAAGACAATCCTCACATCGTCAAGATTGGACAAACCTTAAGCCCATGAAATAATAGGATTAACCTTACTTCATGATTTTAGCATAGAATTTGCTTGGTCTTATCAAGATATGCTTAGAATCTACCCTTTTATTACTCTCCATAACATCATCACCCATCTTGATGTTGAAGCTATCAGATAAAATCTTTATATGATGCATCCTTGTATCACCCTCCTTATAAAATAGGAGCTTCAATGCCTCTTGTCTATGGAATTCATCTAACATATTGACTATCTTTAATAGGTATTTAATATCATTACCATTACCAAACCCATAGGGGGACTTCACTTATGCATCAAATTTCATGACCTTAATCTCACTTTCCCAAAATATGACTTTTATTTACTTAGAATTGACCAGCTTGTTGATCTTACAACTGGACATGAGATGTTATCTCTCATGGATAATTTTTTAGGATATAGTCAGATCTTGATTGCTCCCAAAGATCAACATAAGACCTCATTCATCACTCCATAGGGAACCTTCTACTATAGAGTCATGTCCTTTAGTTTAAATAACACTAGAATAACCTACTAGCATATCATGACCTACATCTTCCATGACCTTATCCATAAAATCATCAAGGACTATGTAGATGATCTCTTTAAGAAATCCAAACATCATAAAGATCATCTAAAAGTTATCAAAATCATCTTTTAATTCCTTATCCACTTCTACATCATTTTTAGGGTCCTTTATGGAAATATTATTGGCTTCATTATCTCCCTTCGAAGAATCGAAGTAGACCCAGCCAAAGTCAAAACAATCTTTGAAATGCCACCTCTTACCCACCTTAAACAACTCTATAGACTATAAGGGAAGCTCTAATCAATCTGGAAATTCATCTCTCAATTATTGGATAGATGTCAACCCTTTCACCATCTTATTAAGAAAGATAGATCTTTCAAGTAGACCAAGGACTATTAACAAGCCTTTGATTCACTTAAATAATATCTTATTTCTCCACCTATCTCGATCCCTCCTAAATAGGATCAACCCTTCTACCTTTACATCTCTACCACTGACCATTCTCTAGGGGCAATTCTCACTCATCATGATGAATAGAACAAAAAGTAAGCAGTCTACTATATAAGCTGACCACTTATAGAGTACAAGAATCAGTACTCCCATCATGAGAAAATTTGCCTTTCCCTCATTTTTATGGCTTCTAAACTTCACCACTACCTTCTTAATCATAAAATGTACATCATCACTAACACTGACCCACTCAAGTACATGCACTTCAAACCATACCAAAACCAATATATGGCTATGTTGCTCATGCTTTTAGCTAAGTTTGATATTGAGTTACTGCAATAGAAGTAAATTAAAGGGCAAGTCATTGCTGACTAATTGGATTAATCTCCTCTACTCAACAACCAATCACTTCTACTTGCATTTATAGATGAGTCCATTGTAACTCTTTCTCAAGAGGACCCCACCTACCAAATGACCATGTTCTTTGATGGATCTAAATGCCAATGTGGTGGGGGTGTCAAAGTTATTCTCATCCCCCTCAATGGTGAACCTCTTCCCCATTCCTTTAAAATTGAATTCGAATACACAAACAATGTGGTTGAGTATGAAGCCCTAATCATAGGACTCCAAACTACTCTAGCCTTGGGAGTCAAGATGATTAATGTCTTTGGTGATTCCCAACTTGTGGTTAACTAGGTAAATGGATCTTACTAATGTAAAAATGATTTCCTACTAAAGTAAAAATAACTTATAGATGTACTCTTAGAATCATTAGATCATTAGCTTATCCAATTAGTTTCATGATCTACCAATAAGTTCATAGATATAATAGCTTCTCTGGCTTCCCAAATCCCATCTCAACCTTCTAACTCTAAACTATTTGTCACCATTCATCACTTTATCACCCCATATTATATCCATTCCAACCTTCCTACCATTTGTAATTTAGAAACTTCTGTATCAAATAGTTGGTATGAACAAACTTTTGATTACCTCAACCTCGATATCATTTCTCCCAACCTCTCTTGGAATGCCCAAAGAGCCTTTATTTAGAGTAACTCTCATTATAACATACTAGGGAGAATCCTTTACAAATGTGGCTTTGATGGCCTCCTTCTTTGTTGCCTTCGTATTCATGAATCTTCCCATGACATTAAGGAAACACATGACAAAATATGTGGGGAACATTTTAGTGGTTTAGTCATCACTAAATGCATCCTTCACTTGGGATACTATTGGCCCACCCTTAACCAAGACTATTTTGATTATGTAAAAAAGTGTGTTAAATGTCAAAAACACACTAATTTAAACCATGCACCTACCCATGGTCTTCAAGTATCCAAATAATTTTGGCCATTCTCATAATGGGGCCTAGATCTTATTGGGGAAATCAACCCTCATTCATCACAATGTCACCAATCCATCATTACCACCACTAAATATTTTACAAAATGGGTGGAAGACATCCCTCTCATCTCTACCAAAGCTGAAAAAATGTTGTCTTCATCAACCATCACATCATCTATCATTTTTGTGTTCCTCATAAGATCATCATCGACAATGATAAATATTTTAAGAATAAGAAAGTCTAAGGTCTTTACAATGCATTTGACACTAATTTAAGATTTTCCTTGCGTTACCATCCACAAAAAAATGGATAGGTGAAAGTCTCTTACAAAATCCTTAACAAAATGTTGACCAAAATTGTTAGTGCTTTAGGTCGGGATTGGCACTTACACATCTCTTTCACTTTATGGGCTTATCACACTAGCATTTGAACCTATACGAGTGATACCCCTTTCTCTATAGTCTTTAGAGTAGAGGCAATTTTGCCTCTTTATGTCTAGATTCCATCTCTTCACATATATTTACAAGATATCATTTTTGAGAATGACTATCATCAAGAGAGACTATCATGACTTGAGCTAATTGATGAACATCACCTTGTAGTGCTTAACCATCTTCATGTTTACCAAGAATGAATTAATTGAATTTATAATAAACACCTAAAAGAATGAGAATTTAATATCATAGACCTCATCTTAAAAGAAAACCAACATATAACCAAAATGAAGAAAAGCAAAAGGGGAAAATTTTCTTATAATTGGATTGGACCCTACATCATAACCCATAAGTATGGATCAAGAGCTTATCATTTGTCCTCTCTCAAGGGCAAACCAAAACCTAAGCCTTTTAATGATTCACATTTGCATCCTTTCTTTTGTTAGATCAGGATCAAACTTATCTTACTATCTACCTTAAGCTTGTTTCTTTATTTATGAGATTTTCACCTTCACCTACCTATCCCTCTCCCCTTGAGGACAACTGATTACAACATATAACCATGTGATTAATCATCATAGTTATAGCCTAATCCTAAATATGGGTAACATGGATCTACCCATAGCATGGTTCTTATGGATACTTTTCATCTCTAAATTAGATATAATCCCATGATCATTTGTCTCTTAAACACCCTTTCTACCTATCACTAACCTTCTTGTGCTAAAAGTCTTGCCCTCATAAAGGTAAACCTTTAAGATTAAATAGACTTGTCCATGTATAAAATTATCAATCAATAATAATTTGGGATACTAAAATATTATTTGGGTCACATATCTCTAGCATTACAGACTACTTCTTTGAAGGACAAATTCCCCAAAATCTATTAAATTACTTAAAAATAGACTACTCCCTCGAAGGACAACTACCAGAATAAACAAATCCAAACTTAGACCATTCCCTTGAAGGATGGCTAAGTAAAATGGGTCAAAATTAATTATTTTGGAGCTTCCTACATTGATAAACTTCATAACATATCAAAAACAAAATCAATAAATAAAAGGAACCTATATTAAAAATAGAACAAGTTACCCTCAGGAAGCTATAATCAGCTTTAATATCTAGCACTAGTAGACTTCCCACATCATTTAGTCTACACCTATAATTAAGACAAGGACTTGTCTACTATGGTTCTTAGGTCACCTATAAAAGGGGAAAACTAACCCACATAAGGTTACCTTACCTATCCACCCATTTACCTTTCACCTATCACCTATCTTCCCTTTATACCATCTTTAAAATCAAGGGATTATGAGCTTATGTGACACAATGTGATCAAGATACCTTTTTATTGACCTAAATATGCTAATGTGAAGCATTTTAAAGGATTAGTTTCCTTAAGCCAATCTAACTTCAGGTTTTGTCTTGTCCTTACCAATGAAAAGGTACCATGTTTCTTTTCTTATCTTATCATTGGTTCATGTAGACATGTGTCTCATGATTCTCATCTCTTTTTCCTATATTTAGTTTGTCATCTAACTAGCTTTATGTATTTTCATTACATACTCCACCATAATCACATTGCATCTCCATGATCACGAACAACAAAATCAATGATAAACACAACACTATGAACTATATCCATGAACCACATCCTATATATATATCTATGATCAAAACATCATGAATCACATCATCCATCATCTCTCTATCTATAATATCATCCTATCAATCTACCATCAAAATATCATATGAACATAGATCATGTCATAAACAGTCCTAATTTAATCATTCATCATCATATCCATAAACAAAATCAATAATCAAAACATCATGAACCACATCATAAATCATCTATCTATCTATGTATCATCCTATCCATTTACCATAACATCACAATAATTCATCTTATAACATCAAATCATAAAACTACATCAACATAACCATAAAAAATAACCATCATCACAACATCAAAATATGAAACCATAACATGAACATAAACATCACATCAAAACATGTAACCATGAACCTACTTCATATATATCATCACAAAACATCATCATATACATCATGTCCATCAAATAAAGAAAGATACATGTAAAAATGTATGAAATTCTCTCTCATATACATCTCACATCATCAACCCAATATCAAAACATATACATCATATAATCAATCCCTTGGGGAACCACTACCCTTTACTCCTCCACCTACACTACCATTGGGTATTATCCCTCTTGGAAAACTTTCTTGACCCATTATATATGCCCACTATCCTATACTAGCTATAACTAGACCACCTGCTAAGCTGGCCCTATAATCTCCATATCTTAGCTCCTATGGACACTAAAACAACACTATCACCTCATAGTATCTCAACTTCTCAACCATAGCTAAGTATCATGTCATTAGAATCATATCAGATGGTCTTTATATTGCTGCTACTACCATCCCCACCCTCTATCTCAAGGTATCTCTCTCCTAGGTCACTAAACTAAGAGAGATCTTTTCCCAATCTCACTCTCCTATCAAGGTGGTAGCTTGACCCTATAAGGTGGCCACCTATCCCTATAAACCTTTGATCTAAGCCTATGTTGTTCCCAATTCTACTTGTGCCTACCCATCTTGACCACCACCCTGAATCGGTACCCCAATGAGATCCACATCCATGGCCTACTAATCCCATCACCCCACCCAAAATTAGCTGCTATATATAGGCCCTGATACCATGCCACATATCCATCCATGAAACTGACATCATCTATCACTACTCTGGTCAACATATCCTCATGGTATAGTACCACATCTTGTGGCTACAACTCCAAAAGTAGAAACTCCTCATTCTCTCTTCTATACCTATAATAAGGAGCTAATATACCTTACACAAGATCAAACTACTACTGAACTTGATCAAAGTGAATAAGCTTTATTTCCCCCTCTCACTTCCCATTTATCCATCTTTAGCTCTACAAACATAGAGTGTGGTAATTATACTAGGCCCATCTAAGCCAACCCATATATGGCCTCTAAATGACATCACCCATAACTAAACCCTCCAACACATCTCTAAACCAATCTATGTCTCTGACACCACCTCCAGCACTTGTCAATGCATAATCCCCTCTCCATCATAGAAAACTAACTAAAAAATGTACTTGGGTGTATCCATCTCATGGTAGCCCCAAAGGTGTCAACACCTGAATGTGCTCATACACCCAATAATGGAACATAAACCCAACATTGATACCATATAATCTATGAGCTTTGAAACCCTATAACTCCCTATAAATTTTAACTAACAACATAGGATCCCACCTGAATACTATCCTCCCCAATAACATCTCCACTAATACTCTTGTGTTAGATAGGAAAATTAATGACTACTCAAATTAGGAAATACAAAACAAGACACCACCATCATCATCATGGTCATCAAGCATTAGTCCTCTAGAGTCCTCTAGTACAAAGGCCTATAAATAAATCCATTAGAATGCCACATGGAATGGACCCAATCCTCACCATAAATTAGATCCATATGGTCATCCCTCTACTCACTCTCAATATGGTAAATTGGCTCCCCTAAAATGGGTAGCCATGTCTTATGCAAGATATTTAATAGAAAAGAGCAATCCAGAGCACCCAGGTGTAAAAATAGCATTTTGACTTGAAATGATTTGATCAAAGTTAGCTGGCCCATAAATTACATTGCCCCATTTAATGATACTTTGGCCAAAATCCATACTTGAATATATCAATTTCAACTTATTTAATGTCTTTTAGTGTTTTTAAGCCAAATTATGCATTTTACTAAGAAATCGGTCAAATTCCTAGTTGGAGGTTATCGGTGGCCATATTTAAGTGTTTACAATTTGCCCCCATTTGGGAAGGTGTTTCAGGTTATAAGCACAACAACATCTTCTCAAAGAATGAAAAGGTCCTATATGCCTACAAATTTCATGATGATGAACTAAATATATGATGTCCCCTTGAGGGAATGGTTGACACAAGGAAAGGTTGACAAATGGTCCCTAAAAAATAAAGAAGTGAAATAAGGGGACCAAAGAAAGGAAAGATGATGGGGTGAAAACACAATGATTTTGAAAAAGTAGTCTAAATCACTAAGAATTCAAGTAGGATGGTGTATAATGGTTTGTGCAAAGGAAATTACAAGCATTTTACCTTGATAGTGGCAACATGGTATGATAACACACTGCTTTTTCCAAAGGTGGTTATAATCATTGAGAAGATGGAGCTACCCCAGTTAGGATAGAAAATAAGAGAATAACATGCTCCTGTATGGGCATAAAAAGTAAAGTGGTGACAACATAATGATTTTCCCAAAGGTAGTTATAATCATTGAGAAATATAGGTGGGATGGTGTGCAATTATTTACCCATAAGTTATTATAATCATTGGACCTCGATTATGGGAAACATGATTGAGCAGCTATTTGATGATGGTAACTTAACACAAAGAGTAATGATGAATTGGAAAAACTTGCTAGTATGGAGATGCTCATCCAAAATATTAAAGGTTGAAATCATTCTGTGGTTAATTAATTTATTTAGGATATTATTGGGATTTAACTAGGGTATTGGTGCCAAAGAGATGTCAATGCCACCATTGTTGAATAGACTTCTTGAAGCTGAGGTTTGTTGTAGCATGTGTTGGTAGGAATCATGGTATATCATCTTGAGGACTTGGCCAAAATATGCATAAGGACTAACTCCCATAATCTAATACTCAATATAAAACATTAAACCTATGATAGAAACCACGATGATAATGAAAACATATGAATATGGATGGATTAAAGTGTAAGTGTTGGCAAAGAATCACCCAATGAAAACACATAAAATGAATCAAGGTAATAGTGTTGAAAGAAAACAAATATGTAGATAAACAAAAAAAATAAGTAAAACTAAATAACATAATTTAATCCATACGAACATTGCCCCTAGAAAATAGGTGATAACAAATTAAAAAAATGGGGGAATAGAAGAAAAGGAAGGGGGTGGTCAAGTTGTCTCTAAATGCACTAGGCAAATGGACACTGCTTACATAGTTTCATGGACATAATATCCAAGACAAACTTTAGGCTAAATGTAGTTCTCTCAGGAAATGGGAAGGAAAGGATAACTGATAAAAACAAATATAATGGATGTGATAGAAGAAAAAGGAATGGTCTTATAAAATGACAAGTGCATGAGACAAAAGGCCAAAAAGAATGGGGAAACTAAGTGACAAGTGGTTTGATTTCAACTTAGTAAGGGTTCCTAGAATCCTTAAGGCAAAGAAATGGTCAATGTTTTCATTTTTTTCTAATGATTTTACAAATGTTTTTGGAATTTTTGAAGTATCTCAACTTGATCAAGAATGAATAGACACTAAATGGTTCAAATTCACAAAATGATGAGAGCATTTAAACTTAGGTTGCTCACAAAATGATGAGAGCATTCAAAATTAGGTTGCTCACAAAATGGTGAGAGCATTCAAACTTAGGTTGTTCATAAAATGGTGAGAGTTTTCAAACTTAGGTTGATCACAAAATGATGGGAGCATGGTGGAAAGGGTGACTGAGCTAACCTCAACAAGTATCAAGTTCTACCTACATAGTCTCATAGTAAGACCTAAAGTCATTATAGTTTTTCCCTTATGCCAGAGGAACTCTACTAGCATAGCTATAAATTTAAATAAAACATGCATAATATAGTTATATCCCTCCATCTCAACCAAAAAATCTTCCAAGTCAAACCTTTATATCCAACCCAAAATAGAATATTGCACAACCAAATGTGTAATTTCAACTACATCCTAATCCACGTATGCATATTATTGGTCCATTTTGCAACCAAACCAATGTACCCAAATAGATATATCCATCATACCCTGGTCAAAGCATACCACTTGTGACCTCCAAACCATCTACCTAAACCAATGTTCTCCCTCAAACTAATGTTACCTCTAGTTTTTGAGCCCAAAAATTACAATAGATGAAGGATGCAATTACTGCCATTCAAGCTGGGAAATAGACTAAAAAGTTTAAGTTGGATGACAGTGTGCACATAATTTCAAGGAAATCATTAACAAAGGCTTGTTGATGATTAACTGAGAAACACCATAAACTTGGAGATGATATATGTTCTACTGTACTTCTTGTTGAAGTCCTACAACTAGTGCTTCATACTCAGCCATGTTGTTTGTAAAAAGGAAAATAGATTCTAAATGATTTAGGGATTAGATCCCCCTATGGCATAATAAATAAGAGGCCTACCCCTGATCCATGTGTAGTATATGAACTATCAAAATATTGATTCAAGTACCTCTCCTCAAGAGGTGTGTCAATGATGGTCATTATTGATTCATCAAGAAATTGAAATGTGAGGGGCTTTATGTCCATTAGGGGTGCTTCAACAAGTTGATCTACAAGGACCTATCCCTTGATTACCTTCTAATTGACATAATCTATGTAAAAATCACTAAGAAGCATGATCCATTTGGCCATTATGTATTGCAAAGCTATTTTATATATTAGATACTTGAGTGGATCTACTTTTGAAATGACCATGGTCTTATTGTTCAACATGTAATGGCATAATTTATAAGTTGTGAAGACCATGGATAGAAAAGAATTTTTAATAGGTGCATAGTTGTGTTCATATGTAACCAAGGTACAACTTAAGTAGTATATTACATGATCTTTTCCATTATTATCATGTTGAGACAAAAGTGCCCATAGGGCATTATCAGTAGCTGATAGATACAACAAGAACAATTTTCCTGGCATAGGAGGTAACAAAATGGGTGGATCAGCTAGATAGTCCTTGAGTTGTTGAAAAGCTATTTGGCAGTGATCATCTAAATGAAATCCAAATCCCTTCTTTATAATATGTGTAAATGGATGACACTTATCTTCTAACTAAGAGATGAAGCATCAGATTGACTAGATCTTTCCTTGTAATCTATAGAGTTGCTTCAAATTGGTTGGTGGTGGCATCTCAATTATAGCATAAACTTTGGCTAGATCAATTTAAATGCCTCTATGAGATATGATGAAGCCAAGTAATTTATCAGAGGTTACTCCAAAAAACCATATATTTAGATTGAGTCTAACTTTGTACTCTTGTAGTCTTTCAAATATCCTACGTAGCACTAGTAGATGGTTAGCCCTGATCTTTAATTTTCCTAATATGTCATCAACATAGTCTTCAACAATATCATGCATCATATCATGGAATATGAGGATCATGAACCTTTGATATGTAGCTCTGGCATTATTTCAACTAAATGACATTACCTGATAACAAAATCTTCCCCATAGAGTGGTGAATGTTATTTTATGTTAGTCTTTTAGTGCTATTCTAATTTGATTGTATCCTAAAAAGCCATCCATGAGTGAAAGAATTTCATAACCTGTTGTGGAGTCAATGATCATGTCAATATTTAGCAATAGAATGTAATACTTAGGGCAAGTTTTGTTGATGTCTCAAAAATTAGTACAAATTTTGATTCCTTCAATATTTTTGCTAATGGGTACAATATTAGATATCCATTATGAGTAGTTAATGGATTAGACACATCCTACTTATAATATTTTTTCCAACTCTTTCTTTACCAACACAACAATGTGAGGATGACTCTTACATAGATTTTGTTTCACTGGTTTGGCATCAGGATTGACCACAAGGCGATGTAAAACCAAGGCAGTGTCCAAACTTGGTATGTTAGAATATGTCCATGCAAATATATCTATAATTTCTCTCAATAGAGCTGTAAAGACTTCATGTTCCTCCACAGTGAGGGACACACCTAATTTGACCCATTTTAGGTTTGATGGAGTCCCGATGTTTACCTTTATTCTATCTTCTACTAAAAGGGTCAAACCATCTTCTAGGATAACAGGTAAAGAATTGAACTATTAGACTATATCAGAGTCCTTCATTAGGACTTGCTCTTCAACTTCTCTTAAGCATGATGAGTCTGAGTCCCCTAATGGGAGATTTGGCTATGTGATAAAAATTATTAGATATTATTGAATAATTTGATCAAACACTTGCTATTTTTAAAAATTAAACTTCGATACGTAGGCAAGTTCATCATTGGTGGGCTCATAGTCTAAATTTAAAGAATAATGGACACCCCCTTCTAATGGCACTTGAAACAGGTTTTCACCAGTAGACTAGCCTTTGTCTTTTCTTTTTCCCTAGTCAGAAAGTGCCTCAAAGAGGTTTTCACTTTGGGACTCAATGTTTTATTTATTTGATTTTGTCTAAGGGTGTTCACTCTCTCTCAAAAATAGGTTTTAGGATCTAATGTGATTGATAATATTGATTTATGTCTCCCAATGAAATGTTGTCTCTAAGGCCTAGAAAATAATAAAATGCCTCATCATTTTGAAACTCATCAATCGATAAACTAGATTCTTGTTGGTCCCAATCTATTAGTTAGGGATAGTGTAATGGCAATGGGTTATTATGAATGACTGATGTAAGGGTATAAATGGAATGAAAGGTAAAAAATTTGGTTTCAGATAGGTTATCAAAGATAAGGCTATGATAGTATTTTGATTTACTATCGACATCATCATCACTAGTTGCTGGTGATGGAACTTGAATAAGATATGTGGGGTCACCTCCAAGTGATTTAAATCTAAGTCCATAGGGTATTCTATACTTGGTCATAGAAATTAGCTCTAGCATTTCTTATTGGTTTGGTTTGAGGCCTCATCCTTCATAGTCTTAAATCTCCATGATCCTAATGGGAATAGGATATTTTACACTTTTATAATAATCAACTTGGTTATCATTATACAACCATGATTTATCCCCTTCAAGAGGGTCTGGTTCTAGGCTAGACGTTGGTACAAACCTAACAGGTCCTTTATCTTTATTCTTTTATTACCAATGCATGTGTGGGGTAACTTTAGGTCACCCAAAGGTCTTTGGATTCTGAGGAAGGTTAGAAATATGAAAGGTATCATGGGTCACATATTCCCCTAGGCCATTCTCTAAAATGGTGAAATGATTAAAAGATTTAGGAGGTGACATGAGGGAAAGGAAATCCAAGGTATTATGATCTATGCAATTATCCTATAGAGGATCAATAAGTATGGCATTTTCTTTATCCTAATTATAACTTTGATTCATCTCATATTGGTAATTATAGCTTTGAAACTCAGCCTTGAGGTGGTTGCAGTGATCATATGGGTGCAAATCTCTTGGGATATTTACTTCCATCCATGAGTGAGAGAACTTGATACATTAGTGCAGTGTTGATGGGATTACATGAATCTCATGTAACCAAGGCCTTCCCAATAGCGTATTATATGATAACTCAAGATCAAGTACATGGCAAAGTGTATCATGGGTTAAAGGCATAATGATAACTAGTAAGCTAATGGTGCCCTATGATTCTCTCTCCTAATTATCATAGGCTCTAATAGTTATCATTTCTAACTGGAGATCTACCATTATGTATCCAAGAAGCTTAATGATCTATAGAGACACTATGTGGAGGTGTGATCCATTGTTTATATGATACATTTCACTTTATGCAACTTTATATAATATTATATGTATAATGGATTATTATGGAGTGGGCCAAGGGAAGACATATAGCTTTAGTTGAATGTGACTTGTTGGGTTGGAGCTAGGTGTCTAACCAAAGCTTGAAATTTATCAGGGGATATGTCATTGGCAATAGTGGATTGGGTTATAAACTCATTCAAAATGTTCTTATGGATTGTTGAAATTCACAACAAATCTAAAATAGATATTTGTTCCAGTGTCTTCTGTAATTGTTCCACAATATCAAACTTTTTGTCCTTGTCAAAGGTGAATGGTTTATTTTGATGCTGAATAGTTGGTTGGATAATAGGAAATGTGGAAAATGGTTATGGGCCTAGGATAGTCATATTTGATCTCTAAGTTATGATTTCATAATCAGGATTAGATGTTAGACCATGATTGCTAAAAAATGCTGAAAATGGTGTGGGACTAGATTTGATAAGTCCTGATTGCTGGTGTACTTGTATGTGGTCACGTGGTAAGGGTGAATTATTTGTATAAGGTCCAAAATTAGAAGTCCTAATTTATTAGTTCACCTGTGTGAAGTCCTAGGTTAGACAAGGATTATCCATGTAATTTGGTGGAGTGGTATTGTTTAGCAATGGTCTGGCTTGGTTAGTGCTTAGTCTAGGATTAATGGAGATGGTATTAATCCTACCCACTACAATATGACCTACAACCCTGTTGTAGTCATGTAAAACTACATGGTAGGTTTGTTGGTTGTTATCATTTTGACCTAAATTTTGTCCATTGTTATGATGTTGTGGGTTCTGCTATTGATTTTGTTGATTTAACTAGTTTGGCCTTTGATTTTGATACTATTGATTTTGTATTTTCATCGAATGATGTTGTTTTTGTTGTTAATTGTTATGATACAAATATGTGTTATATTGAGGAAAGGGATTTTGATAAATCCTAAGAGTTTGATAGGAGGTGGAAGCACCATTATCCAATGTTATCTCCCCATTCTCCAACATATTCTCAATCAAATGCTTGATTTTCACACATCTTCATGGATTATGCCTGTTAACCTAATGATAATCACATAATTCATTTTCATGGTACTAATCAAGATAAGGGATGACTTGTGGATAATGCTTTGTTGTAGGCTACCTAATCAGATTAGAAATGGAAATTTTGAAAAATATAGATTCAATAGGCTCTCTTAGGTCACTAAAGACATGATGTGTAGGCACAGTTCTCCTTGAAGGAGGGCTTTGTAATGGTAAAAGTTGTTGTATTTGTTATGTAGGTCTCAATTGTTGTGCTTGTGGCATTAGTTGGAGAGGTTTTTAGGTAGGGTTAAGCTAAAAAAGTGGTGCAGATGATGTTTGCACTATTTGGACATGACATGACTCAGTTACTTTGTTGGCCACAACATTCTTATTATAGTTGAATTGATTTGGTCTATCTTGGTTATTGGCCTATGCTAGTTGTGATGCTTGTGCTTAGATTGGATGTTGGTTTTGGCCACTTCCTTGATTGGTATCTTGATTCTGATTAATTGAAGTAAGATTGATGATACTAACACTACCCTTTGTAATATGACCTACAACCCTATTGTAGTCATGTGCAACTACATGGTAGGCTTGTTGGTTATTACCATTATAACCTTGGTTTCTTTCATTATTTTGATGTTGTGGGTTATGCTATTGATTCTACTAATTTTGCTAGTTTGGCCTTTGATTTTGATACTATTGATTTTGTTATTGCACTGGCTAATGTTATTGTTGTTGTTTCTAATTGTTATGTTGTTGCTATGTGTTATATTAGGGAAATGAGTTTTGATAAATCCTAAGAGTTTGATTGGAGGTGGAAGCACCATTATCCAATTTTATCTGCCCATTATCCAACATATTCTTAATCAATTTTTTGATTTTCACACATCTTCATAGATTATGCTCGTTGATTTGTTGATATTCATATAATTCATTTTCATGGTACCAATCAAGATAAGGAATGCCTTGTGGGTAATGATTTGGTATAGGCCAACTAATTATATTAGCAGTAGTAAGTTTACAAAATATAGACTCAATAGGCTCTCCTAGGTCACTAAAGACATGATGCATAGGCACAATTCTCCTTAGAGGAGGGGTTTAATATGGTAAAGGTTGCTATATTTGTTACATAGGTCTCAGTTGTTGTGCTTGTGGCATTGGTTGGAGAGGTTGTTGGGTAGGAATAAGCTAAAAAGGTGGTCAAAATGATGTTTACAATATTTGGATAAAACATGACTTAGTTACTCCATTACCCAAAACATTCCTATTGTGGTTGAATTGTTTTGGTCTATCTTGGTTATTACCCTGTACTGGTTGTGATGCTTGCGCTTGGATTGGATGTTGGTTTTGGCCACTTCCCTGATTGGTATCTTGATTTTGATTAGTTGAAGTAAGCTTGATGATACCTTTATTAATAAGGGCTCACTTAATCAACAAGCCTTTATTGATGATCTCCTTGAAAGTATGCACGCATTGTAGTTCTAGATGATAAGCTATCTTACTATGCAAATTTTTAGTAAACACAATGGCTAATTGGTTATCTAGTAAAATATGGGTGAATCATATTTTAAGGGATCTCCATCACTGTAGATAACTTTAAAAAATATCACCAATATTTTTTTTGCTTGTGTTAAGTTAACCAATGAAATCTCATGTTTGAGATTATAGGAAAAGTGCTGCATAAACTTATCAAAAAGATTATCAAAATATATTGCTAAATTCTTGGGAAACTTTAAAAACCACTCCAAGGCTTGTGTAGCCAAGCTCCTTAGAAATAACAATAAAAGGTATATATCACTATATGCCACTGGATGACATGTGACAAAGAAATCAGTTAAATGGGCCTTAGGGTCACCTTTTCCTTTGTATTTGTCAAATTTTGGTGGTTTGTATCCTAGAGGAAATGGTATCTATAAGTAATCCATGTTGAATGGATAAGAACACACATCATCCAACTTAAACTTTTATTCTATTTTCTAGTTTGAATGGCATCAATTGCATCCTTCATCTATTATAATTCTTGGGCTAGGAAATTGGAGGGAACATTGGTTTGAGGGAGAACATTGGTTTGGATAGATGGTTGGGAGGTTACAAGTGGGATAGTTTGACTTGGGTATGATGGAGATATCTATTGGGGTACATTGGTTTGGTTGGGAAATGGATAAGGACTATGCATACATGAATTAGGATGTACCTAAAATTGCATATTTGGTTGTGTGACATTCTGGTTTAGGTTGGATATAAATGTTTGACTTGGAGGATTTTGTGATTGGGATGGAGGGATATAAATATACTATGCCTATTGTGGTTGAAAATGGATATGTTACTAACTAATAAAACCTTGCTATTGAGTGGAAACTTGTGAACCAAGACCCTCTCTCTGAACTTGTGGCATAAGTTAAACCAATTATTATCTAGTAGGTACTTGAGAAACATGAGAGCCTCCTTATTTCATGAATACTTGTTGGTAAGTGAATGTATGTTAAAGATTTAGCATTTATCACTGGCCAATATTTACATGTTGTTGGCTCGTCATGTTTTAGTTTTGGATTGGTACACTAGTCTGTGATAGAAGAGGTATGTTTGTCACTACCTGACGAGGTGGAACATTAATTACCCCTTTTTGAGGTGGTAATACATTCAAAATATGTTACATTGGTACACTAGATTGTGCCTATTATTTTATAATACTACTCATCACTTTTTGAGGGGGAGTAGGATTTGTCATATTCTATTGTTGAGGTGTGACATTGGTTGCTGGTTGACTACCTAATCCTGTTGGTTACACATTGGTTGTTATTTTTTGCCTCTGTTAGGCATATAATGGTATTGATATGTTGTTTGGACTAGAGCCAAAGGATTTCTAGAAGAAAGATGTTGATCATAAATTATGTTCTAGGCATTCTTACTAGGTTTGGTAAATTCTCATGGGGGAAGTCAATCATAATGTTGGCCGTTACCTCTATGGCTCAAACCAAAATCTCATCTTTGTTCTCCAATAAATAATGATATAAAAAAATGGATCATATGTGGAATGTGTATTAGTAGAGCATAACTATTGGAGAACTAGTTTATCAGCTATGGGTATTTTAGCTAGGTATTGTGTGGTTTGTTCTTGGTCTTGTTATGAATGAGGTGGTGTATTAACCAAATAGTTAGCCAATGGATCTTGGATTTGTGCCCCTAATTGAGTATTATAAGAGGGATATAGATCCATATCATAAACAATATTATCTACGTAGGGGTCTTGAACCATTTATTCCTACACAATGACATTACTAATCCTTGAATTGTACATGAGTCAACTACAAGTGTAGGAGTACATGTTGGGATCCATAGTCAATGCTTTACAATAGAAAGGGAAAAGAGTTATACAAACTCAATGTCTAAAAGTTGATTTTCAAACTTGGTCTAGACTCATCAAAAGGATCAAAAGGTTTATGTAAATATTTGTGATAACTCAAGATAACGTTAAGTGTCTAACATTACACATCTTACACAAAAAAGATTAAGTGAATGAACCAAAAATCAAAATGCCAAATGCTAAGGTCAAAGTGTTTCAAATTATTCTAATATAAAAAATTAAAATTTGATATGTCTTTTGGCTAAAACATGGAATCAAAATTTAAGCTCAAACAAGGCATGCACTAGGACTCTTAGCCAAACAATGTCAAAATCTAGAATTTGGAATAGATTAAAGTTTTAATCTAAAAGATTTGAAACACTTCTAAAAAACACTAGGAATTTGATTCTTGGACATGGACTCAATCGAATAAGTATAAGGTATGAAATAAAAGGCACTTTAGAGATAGTTTATTTTCTCACAAATAATGGTATAAAACTTGGCTCCTTTTGACAAATAAGCTAGACAAAAGTGAACAACGTAACTATGATAGAAAAAGGTTCAAAAAGGTGCACTCAGATTGGTTTGAAAATGTAGGAAAAAATTGGAACTCTATGCAATAGGGCCTATGAAACAATATCTAAAATGTTTTGGGTAGTGTAATAGTGCTAGACTACTCAAAAGATGTGACAAAATGCTTGTTTCAAAAACTTTCTAAGGCAAAGATAGTTTCACACAAATTTGATAGCATAACACTACCTTTCTTGACTCAAAATGTTATAGTACATAGACTCAAAGTGGAAGTTTTAGCACAAAATGACTTAAGTCTATCAAGTGGTGATAATGATCATGAGTCTTAAACAACCTTCAACCCAAATTGGAAATTGAACCTAAGTTCCGTCATGTTTAGTGAAAATGGTGAATCCACTTAACACATCAACCCTATGAACTTAATAAGGTGCAATTTCAAATTTAGATTATAAATGAAGGACTTAAATAAACTTTGGCAAGGGTCTGGACTCAATTGGGCAGCATAAATGTGCCAAAGTGGATGATATGACACTAAGTTTTGATGAACTTTGAACAAGGCAAATTGATGATTCACACGGGCATCATAACGCCTCTTTTTTTAAAGAAAAATGAGGACTTTGTGTTTTGGTTTGTATATTTGTTCACACCAAGTTTTGACTCCAAACAAAACTTTAATCTAGGATGAAACCAACTAATTAATTTCTCTTAGATCCTAAACTAACAAGGTTGCTTGTTATTGTTAGAATCCATCAATATACATCATTTGAGAGGATTTTAAGTGTTCATCCAAAAGTAAATATGAATTATATAGTATGGTTTTTACACCCCCCTTCTCTCAAGTGATATTATTGTGACATGGACCTTGAGGTGCACCTTGCACCAACAATACTTTCGTGGCAAGTGGGGATTTGTCTAAGATCTACAATACTTTAAAAAATCTCTAAGAGAATCAATAGCACAATGAATTTCACATCAAATGATGAAAAATAAAAGCTTGAAATTTGTGTGTCTACAAAACATGGATTATTGTAAAAAGGTCTAGTCCTTTTTGTTACCACCACAACTTGTTTGTTCAGTGTAGTGCGATGTCCAAATGCAGATTCATACCATGTGTAACTCAAAAGGAGTGGATGAAGTCAATGCCTGGAGATGAAACCTTGGGTCAAAGCTTCTCTAAAGAACTCATTTGAGGTGATGAAGTACCCCTCACAATCCAAGTTTGCATGAAATAAAAAAACATAAAATAGAAAGACTTTAGGGTCATGTCAAGGTCACCCAATACTTATGTGAGTTTTTAGGGAGTGATTTAGATGGCATTCTTTTTATGCCTTGGACTAGGCAATTTGCAAATAAACAAAGTGATTTTGATTCTAAGGGTTCCCTAAATGGGAAAAATGGAATAACATACACGTAACATCCTTGTATTTTGTGAAAAAAAAGTGCTAATTGAAACAAGTATTGAACACAAACACTTTGAAAGATGAGTTCATTTTTAGCCCCAAATCGAAAGGTGTGGTGGTGTTCTTTTGACCCCTTGGTCTTAAGATTATGAAATTTTAAAACTAATGCTAAAATATACTTATTTAAGCACCTAAATTTTACATTAAACACCAAAATAATGTTCCTAGCTCATTTTAAAATCATGCAAAAGGTGGTCTAAAACATGATTTATCAAATTTGAAGTCTGCTAGTTACCTCTCTACCCTTAGGGCATCACCCCAAAATAAAATATGCTAGATTAGAAACAACCAAATATATTTTCAAAATTTTATGAAAAATATATGAAAATTTTAGATAAACTAATGTCACATTCTAAAAATTTAGGAGAAAATATGTGGTTTTAAAAAAAATCATCCAAAATGGAGTCCGTATGACCCCAAACCAAGCATTTTAAAATTGCATATGAACTCTCGGGTCTATGTTTTTATAGTGACCATCAATGGTTATGCGATGGTTGAAAATGACTATCAATGGTTTACTTAACCATCAGTGGTTCCTCTGACCATCAAGGGTTGACTATGTAAACTCGTGACAAAGAAAAATGGCCAAATGAAGTTAGAAAATCACTTAGAAAGAGTTTTAAGCATCCAAATTAAAATTTTAAAGTTGCCTCATGCTCTCCTTCATACATGGGATGTGTTGGGTCCCACCAGTCATGTCAAATGTGAACTAGAAATTTAACTCAAGAGAGGTGATTAGTATTGTGTTAGTCCCAAAATGAAAAAAAATGATAAAAACAAACTAAATAACATACATCTCTAGGCTTAGTTACTAGGGTGAGCTTAATAACAAAACCAAATGAAAAGAATAACTAAAAAGTAAAGAAAAAAATAATCCTTCACCTTCCTTGGATGCTCCAAATGCTTGCTATAATGTCTTGATCAACTTGTGCTCATGAGGTCTTCATCAAAGGAGGCTTGGCTATCTCCTCTTCTTCTTGGCACATTATGGCTGTGGCTTGGCTTGACTTTGCTTGGCTTGGCTCAATATTTGACATTATAACACTAATTAAAATGGATTTTGGAATTATTAATGCATTATAACTTTTCATTATTCAAGCTTAAAATTCATGTGGCAAGGCCTCCTATTTATAGATTTTTGCAAATGGATAAAATCAACCTAAACCGTCCATCTCAAGATTGAGATGTGTGGCTAAGGATTAATATAATTTTGTAATTAGAATTCATAAATAGGCTCATCAATTTTTGGGATAGAGGAGAAATTAAGAGGCATGGAAGGCCTTTGATGAGGCATGGGAGGCACAAATCTTGATATTTGTGGCATTTGTGGCCTAGGAATGTCTTCCCTAGAAATGAGGTCACCTAATGATGCAGATATTTAATATTCATTTCTAAAAAATAAGTATTCAACAAGTTTCCACGGAATTCATAATTAGGCTCTAATTTGGTTTAATTATCTCTTAAGCATGATTAAGCACTTTGTGTACAAATTACTCAAATTGCTCATAATGCCTTTTTATTGGTCCAAAATTTGACTAGATTATAATTGGAAGTCAATGTCAGGTGCATTAGATATGTTATCCCATTTAGGATGTTAAAAACACCAAATAACAAAGTTACATGTCTCAAGCAAGATATTTGATAGAAAAGAGCAATCTAGAGCATCTAGGTGTGAAATTAGCATTTTGACTTGAAATGATTTGATCAAAGTTAGCTGGCCCATAAATTGTATTGCCCCATTTAATGATACTCTGGCTAAAATCAGCACTTGAATATATCAATTTCAACTTATTTAATGTGTTTTAGTGTTTTTAAGACAAATTTTATACTTTAGTAATAAATTGGTCAAAATCTTGGATGGAGGTTATCAATGGTCAGATTTAGGTATTTATAGTTTACCCCCATTTGGGAAGGTAGTGCAAGATATAAGCATAACAACATTTTTTGAATGAATGAAAATGGCATGTATGCCTAAAACTTTAATGATGATGAACTAACCATATGATGCCCCCTCGAGGGAATGGTTGGCATAAGGAAATGTCGATAAATGGTCCCTCGAAAAGAAATAAATGAAATGAGGGGACCAAAGAAAGGAAAGATGATGGGGGTGAAAACATAATGATTTTGAAAAAGTAGTCAAAATCACTGAGAATACATGTGGGATGGTGTACAATGATTTTCCCAAAGGCAGTTATAAGCATTGTACCCAGATAGTGGAAACATGGTATGATACCGCAATGATTTTCCCAAAGGTAGTTATAATCATTGAGAGGATAGAGATGACCCAATTAGGATAGGAAAACAAGAGAATAACATGCCCTTATATGGGAATACAAATTAAAGTGTTGACAACACAATGATTTTCCCAAAGGTGGTTATAATCATTGAGAAATATAAGTGGGATGGTATGCAATGAGTTTCCTATAGGTAGTTATAATCATTGGACCCTGACTATGGAAAACATGATTGATCGACTGTTTAATGATGGTAACTTAACGGAAAGGGTAATGATGAATTATAACAACCTACTAGTAGACAGATGCTCATCAAAACTATTAAAGGTTGAAATTATTTCATGGTTAATTACTCTATTTGGGATATGATTGGGATTGAATCAGGGTGTTAGTGCTAAAGAGATGTCAATGCCATCATTGCTGAATAGTCTTCTTAAAGCTGAGGTTTGTTGTAGTACATGTTGGTAGGCATCATGGTATAACATCATGAGGACCTGGCCAAAATATGCATAAGGACTAACTCCCATAATCTAATACTCAATAAAAAAACATTACATCTATGATAGAAACCATGATGACAATGAAAACATATGAATATGGATGGATTCAAGTGTAAGTGTGGGTAAGGAATCACCCAATGAACACACATAAACTGAATCAAGGTAATAGTGTTGAAAGCAAACAAACAGGTAGATAAACAAATTAAAAAAGTAGAAACAAACAATGTAATATAAACCATATGAAAATTGCCCCTAGAAAATAGGTGACAACTTAACAAACAAAAAAAATGGGGGAATAGAAGAAAAGGAAGGGGGTGGCCAAGTATTTTCTAGATGCACTAGGAAAATGGACATTTCCTACATAGTTTCTTGGACATAATATTTAAGAAAAACATTAGGCTAGATGTAGTTCTCCTAGGAAATTGGAAGAAAAGGATAATTGATGAAAAAAATAGAATAGATGTGATAGAAGAAAAAGGAATGGTCTTGTAAAACAACAAGTGCATGAGAGAAAAGGCCAAGAAGGATGGGGAAACTAAGTGACAAGTGGTTTGCTTGCAACTTAGTAAAGGTTCCCAGAATCCTTAAGGCAAAAAAATGGTTAATGTTTTTGGTTTTTTCTAATGGTTTTACAAATGTTTTTGGAATTTTTGAAGTATCTCAACTTGATCAATAATGATGAGACACTAAATGGTTCAAGCTCCTAAAATGGAAAGAGCATTTAAACTTAGGTTTCTCACAAAATGGTGAGAGCATTCAAACTTAGGTTGATCAAAAAATGGAAAGACCATTCAAACTTAGGTTACTCATAGAATGGTGAGAGATTTCAAACTTAAGTTGCTCACAAAAAAGTGAGAGCATGGTGGAAAGGTTTTTCTGAGCTGACCTCAACAAGTATCGAGTGCTACCTACATAGTCTTAAAGTAGGACCTCAATTCACTGTAGTTCCACCCTTATGGTAGAGGAAATCAAATAGCATAGCTATCAATTCAAACAAAAAATGCATAGTATAGTTATATCCCTCCATCCCAACCAAAAAATCCTCTAAGTCAAACCTTTATAGCCAACCCAAACTAGAATATCACAAAACCAAATTTGGAATTTCAAGTACATCTTAATCTACGTATGCATAATCTTGGTGCATTTTCCAACCAAAATAATTTAACATAATATATATCTCCATCATACCTCAATCAAAGTATCCCAATTATGACCTCCTAACCATCTAATGAAACCAATATTCTCCCTCAAACCAATGTTCCCTCTAGTTTCCTAGCCCAATAATTGCAATAGATGAAGGATACAATTAATACCATTCAAGCTAGGAAATAGACTAAAAAGTTTAAGTTAGATGAAAATGTGCACATAATTTTAGGGAGATCATCAACAAAGGTTTGTTGATGATTAACTGAGAATCACCATAAACTTGGAAATGAGATATGTTCTAGTGTACTATCTATCAAAGTCCTATGACTAGTGTTTCATACTCGACCATGTTGTTTGTACAAGGAAAAATGATTCTAAATGATTTAGGGATTAGATCCCCCTATGGTGTAATAAATAAGAGGCCTTCCCTTGATCCATATGTAGTAAATAAACCATCAAAATATAGCTTCTAGTGTTACTCCTCAAGAGGTGTGTCAACGATGGTCATTATGGATTCATTAAGAAATTGAAATGTGAGGGGGTTTATGTCTATTAGGGGTGCTTCAACAATTTTATCTATAAGGACCTATCCCTTGATTACCTTCTAATTGACATACTCTATTTCAAAATCACTAAGAAGCATGATCCATTTGGCCATTATACCTTGTAAATATATTTTAGATAGTATATACTTGAGTGGTTCTACTTTTAAAATGACCATGGTCTTATTATTCAACATATAATGGCATGATTTTTGAGCTATGAAGACCTTGGATAGATAAGATTTTTTAATAGGTGCATAGTTGTGTTTATATGTGACCAAGGTATAACTTAAGTAGTATATTGCATGCTCTTTTCCATTGTTATCATGTTGAGCCAAAAGTTCCCCTAGGGCATTATCGGTAGCTAATAGATACAACAAAAATGGCTTTCTTGGTAGAGAAGGTAAAAAAATAGGTGGATTAGCTAAATAGTCTTTGAGTTGTTGAAAATCTATTTGGCAGCAATCATCCTAGTGAAATGAAACTTTCTTATTCATAAGATGTGTAAATGGATGACACTTGTCTGCTAACTAAGAGATGAATCATTAGATTGACTGGATAGTGCCCTATAAACTATGGAGTTGCTTCAAATTAGTTGGTGGTGGCATCTCAATTATATCATAGACTTTGTTTGGATCAACTTCAATGCTTCTATGAGACATGATGAAGCCAAGTAATTTACCTGAAGTTATTCCAAACACACATTTCATTAGATTGAGTATAAATTTGTACTCTTATAGTCTTTTAAATATCCTACATAACACTACTAGATGGTCATCCTTGATCTTTGATTTTCCTAATATGTCATAATATTCAACAATATCATGCATCATATCATGGAAAATGATATTAATGACCCTTTGATATGTAGCTCTAACATTATTTAGACCAAATGACATTACTTGATAACAAAATGTTCCCTATAGAGTGGTGAATGCTATTTTATATTGGTCTTTTGGTGCTATTTTGATCTAGTTGTTTCTTGAAAAGCCATCCATAAGTGAAAGTAATTCATAACATGCTATGGACTAAATGATCATGTCAATATTAGGGAATGGAGATTTGTCCTTAAGGTAAGCTTTTTTGATGTACAAAGTTTAATTCCTTCAAGATTTTTGCTAACATGTACAACATTAGATATCCATTCTAAGTAGTTAATGAATCAGATACATCCTGCATCTAAGAGTTTTTCCAACACTTTATTTACCAAGACAACAATGTGAGGATGCATCTTATGTAGCTTTTATTTCACTAGTTTGGCATCAGGATTGACCACAAGGTGATGTAAAACCAAGGTGGGGTCCAAAATTGGCATGTCAGAATATGTACATGCAAATATATATATAAATTCTGTCAATAGAGCTGTAAAGACTTCACATTCCTTAGTGAGGGACACACCTAATTTAATCTATTTTAGGTTTGATGGAGTCCTAATGTTTACCTCTATTGTATCTTCTAATAAAAGGGTCAAACCCTCTTCTAGGATAGTAGGCAAAGACTTGAACTATTGGACTATATCAAAGTCCTCTATTAGGACTTGCTCTTTAACTTCTCGTAGGCATGATGAATCTAAGTACCCCAATGGGAGATTTGGCCATGTGATAAAAATAGTTTAAAATTCTTAAATAATTTGATCAAACACTTGTTTAAAATTGAACTCAAATCTATACACAAGTTCATCATTGGTGGGTTCCTAGTCTAAATTTGAAGAAGAATGAACACCCCCATCTAATGGCATCTAAAATAGTTTTTCACCATTAGATTTGCCATTATCTTTAATTTTTCACTAGTTATAATGTGGCTCAAAGAGATTTTCTCTTTAGGACCCCAATGTTTTATTTATTTTATTTTGGCTAAGGGTATTCACTCACTCTCCAAAATAGGCTTCACAATCTAATGTGATTGAGAATCCTAATTTATGGTTTCCCAACAAAACCTTATCTCTAAGGCTTAGAAAATCATAGAATGCCTCATCATTTTAAAACTCATCAACTTGTAAACTAGATTCTTGTTGGTCCCAATCTATCAACTAGGGATATTATAATGGTAATGGGTTATTATGAATGATCGGCATAAGGGTATAAATGGAATGAGAAGTAAACAAGTTGGTTTTAACTAGGTTATCAAATATGAGGTTATGATGGGATTCTACTTTGATATCAACATCATCATCACTAGTCACTGGTGATATAACTTGAATAAGATATGTGGAGTCACCCCCAGGTGGTTAAAATTTGAGTCCATAGGGTCTTCTATACTTGGTCAAAGAAATTGGCTCCAACGTTCCTTGTTGATTTGGTTTGAGCCATCATCCTTCATAGTCTTGACTCTCCATGATCCTAATGGGAATAGGATATTTTGCACTTTTATAACAATCAGCTTAATTATCATTGTACAACCATGATTCATCCCCTTCAAGAGGGTCTGGTTCTATGCTACATACTGGTATAAACCTAACAGTCCTTTAACTTTATTCTTTTGTTGCCAATGCATATGTAGGGCAACTTTAGGTCACCCAAAGGTCTTTGGATTCTCAGAAAGGTTGGAAATATAAAAGGTATCATGGGTCACATATTCCCATAGGCCATTATCAAAAATGGTGAAATGTTAGAAGCTTCAAGAGGTGGCATGTGGGAAAGGGAATCCAAGGTATTAGGATCTATGCAATTATTCTATGGAGGATTAATAAGTATGGCCTTTCCTTTATCTTTCTTGGAACTTGGATTCATGTTGTATTGGTAATTATATCTTTGAAACTCAACTTTGAGGTGCTTGTGGTGCTCATATGGGTGTAAATCTCTTGGGATATTTACTTCCATCCCTGAGTTAGAGAACTTGATACATTGGTGTAGCATTAATGGGATTACAAAAATCTCATGTAACCAAGGACTTCTCAGAAGCATATTATATGATAACTCAAGATCAAGCACATGGCAACGTGTATCATGGGCTAAATTCCTAATGATAATTAGTAAGTTAATGGTGCCCTGTGATTCTCTCTCCTGATTATCATAGGCTTTGATAGTTATCATTTTTAGTTGGAGATCTACTATTATGTATCTAAGAAGCTTAATGAGCCTTAGAAACACTATGTTGATGCTTGATCCATTGTCTATAGTGACACATTTCACTATATGCCACTTTATGTAAACTTCTATGTACAATGGATTATTATGGAGTGGGCCAAGGGAAGACATATCACATTAGTTGAATGTGACTTGTTGGGCTAGAGCTAGGTGTCCAACCAAAACTTGAAATTTATCAAGGGATATGTTACTGGCAATAGTGGATTGGGTTAAAAACTCATTCAAAATGTTCTTATGAATTATTAACAATCACAACAAATCTAAAATAGGGATTTGTGCTGGTGTGTTCTGTAATTATTCCATAATATCAAAATTCTTGTCTTGGTCAATGGTGAATGGTTTATTTCAAGGATAAATGGTTGGTTGGATAATAGGCAAAGTGGAAGATGGTTGTGTGCCTAGGATAGTAATCTTTGATCTCTAAGTTATGATTGCACAATTGGGATTAGATGCTGGACCATGATTGCTAATAAATACTAAAAATGGTGTGGGACTAGATAGGATAACTCTTGATTTTTAGTACACTTATATGTGGTCACATGGCAAGGGTGAGTTGTTGGTATAAGGTCCAAAAGTGGAAGTCCCAATTTGATGGTTTGCCTATGTGTGGTCCTAGGTCAAAGAAGGATTATCCATATAATTTGGTGGTGGTATTGTTTAACAATGGTCTAGATTGGTTAGTGCTCAGTCTAGGATTAATGGAGATGGTATTAACACTACCACCTATAATATGACCTACAACCTTGTGATAGTACTATGACATGGACCTTGTGGTTCACCTTGTACCAAAAATACTTCCACGACAAGTGGGGATTTATCTAAGATCTACAAGGATTTTGAAAATCTCTAGGGGAAGTAATTACATAATGAATTTCACATCAAATGATGCTAAATAAAAGCATAGAAATTAAGATTTTATAACACTTGGCTTATTATAAAAAGGTCTAGTCATTTTTGAAACCACTACATCCTGTTGTTCACTTAGTGTAGTGTGATGTCCAAATACAAATAAGTCATGTGTGAAACTCAAAAGGAGTAGATGAAGTTAATGTTGGGAGATGAAACCTCAGGTTAAAGCTTCCCTAAAGAACTCATGGGAGGTGATGAAGTCCCCCTCACAAGCCAAGTTTACATTAAATAAAAAAGCATAAAATAGAAATAATTTAGGGTCGTGTCAAGGTCACCTAATACTATTACGAGTTTTTAGGAAGTGCTTTAGGTGACATTCTTTATATGCCTTGGACTAGGAAATTTACAAATAAGGAAAGCACTTTTGATTCCAAGTGTTCCCTAAAGGGGAAAAATTGAAGAGAATACATACAACATCCTTTTATTTTGTGAAAACAAAGTGATAATTGAAACAAGTAGTGAACACAAAAGTTTTGAAAGATGAGATCGTTTTAAAGCCCTAAATTGAAAGGTGTGGTGGTGTTCTTTTGACCCCTTGGTCTTAAGATTATGAAAATTGAAAACTAATGCTCAAAAATACTTATTTAAGCACCTAAATGTTACATTAAGCACCAAAATAATGTTCCTAGTTCATTTTAAAAGCATGCAAAAGGTGGTCTAAAACATGATTTATCAAATTTGAAGTTCGCTAGTTACCTATCTACCCTTAAGGCATCACCCTAAAAGAAAATATGTTAGATTAGAAACATCAAAATAGATTTTCAAAATTTTGTGAAAAATATATGAAAATTTAAGATAAAATAATGTCATATTCTAAAATTTTAGGAGAAAACATGTGGTTTTAAAAAAAATCATTCAAAATGGAGTCCTTATGACCCCAAACCAAGCATTTTAAAATTACCTATGAACTCTTGGGTCTGTGTTTTTATAGTGACCATCGATGATTATACTTGAACATATATGGTGGAAAATGACCATCAATGGTTTGCTTAACCATCAGTGGTTCGTCTGATCGTCAAGGGTTGACTGTGTAAACCTGTGACAAAGAAAAATGGCCAAATGAAGTTAGAAAATCACTTAAAAAGAGTTTTAAGCATCGAAACTAAAATTTTAAAGTTGAATCATGCTCTCCTTCATACATGGGATGTAATGGGTCCCACTGATTGTTCCATTATGTGAATTAGGAATTTGACTCAAGAGAGGTGATTAGTGTTGTGTTAGTCCCAAAATGAGAATAAATTGATATAAACACACTAAATAACATACATCTCTAGGCCTAGTTACTAGGGTGAGATTAATAACAAAAATAAATGAAAAGCACAACTAAAAATTAAAGAAAAAATAATAATCCTTCACCTTGATTGGATGCTCCAAATTCTTGTTGTAGTGGCTTGCTCAGCTTGTGCTCATGAAGTCTTCATCAAAGGAGGCTTAGCTATCTCCTCTTCTCCTTGGCACCTTGTGGCTTTGGATTGGCTTGGCTAAATATTTGGGAATTATAACACTAATTGAAATGGATTTTGTAATTATTTGTGCATTATAACTTTGCATTATCTAATCTTAAAATTCATGTGGCAAGGCCTCCTATTTATAGATTTTTGAAAATGGATAGAATCAACCTGAACCATCCATCTCAAGATTAAGATGTATGGCTAAGGATTAATCCAATTTTGAAATTAAAACTCATAAATAGGCTTATAAATTTTTGGGATAGAGGAGTAATTAAGTGGCATGGAAGGGATTTGATGAGGCATGGGAGGTATGAATCTTGACATTTGTAGCATTTATGGCCTAAGGATGTCTTCTCAAGAAATGAGGTCACTTGATGATGCAAATATTCAATATTCATTTATAAAAATAAGTATTCAAAAAGTTTCCATGGAATTATTAATTAGAATATAATTTGGTTTAATTATCTCTTAAGCATGATTAAGCACTTTATGCACAAATTACTAAAATTGCTCATAATGCCTTGTTATTGGTCCAAAATTTGACTAGATTAGAATTGGAAGTTAATGTTAGATGCAGTGGATACGTTATCCCATTTAGGATGTTACCAAAACCAATTAACAAAGGCACTTGTCTCATTTAAGATATTTGATAGAAAAGAGCAATCCAAAGCACCCAGGTAAAAAATTGGCATTTTGACTTGAAATTATTTGATCAAAGTTAGTTGGCCCATAAATTGCATTGCCCCATTTAATGACACTCTAGCCAAAATCGGTACTTGAATATATCAATTTCAAATTATTTAATTTGTTTTAGTGTTTTAAGCCAAATTGTGCACTTTAGTAAGAAATTATTCTAAATCTTGGTTGGAGGTTATTGATTGTCAGATTTAGGTTTTTACAGTTTACCCCCATTTGGGAAGGCATTGCAAGATATAAGCATAACAATTTTTTTTGAAAGAATGAAAAGGTCATGTATGCCTAAAAATTTAATGATGATGAACTAACTACATGATACCCCCTTGAGGGAATGGTTGGCATAAGGAAATGTCAGCAAATGGTCCCTCAAAAAGAAAGAAGTGAAATGAGGGGACCAAAGAAAAGAAATATGATGGGATGAAAACAAAATGATTTTGAAAAAGTAGTCAAAATAATTGAGAATGCAAGTGGGATGGTGTACAATGGTTTGACTAAAGGTAGTTATAAGCATTGTACCTCAATATTGGTAGCATGGTATGATAACATAATGGTTTTCCCAAAGGTGGTTATAATCATTGAGAAGATGGAACTATCCTAGTTAGGACAGAAAAAAAAGAGAATAAAATGCCCCTATATGGGAAGAAAAATTAAAATGGTGACAACACAATGATTTTCCAAAAGGTAGTTATAATTATTGAGAAATGTAGGTGGGATGGTGTGTAAATATTTTCCCATAGGTGGTTATAATCATTAGACCCTGATTATGGCAAACATGATTGATCAGATATTTGATGATGTTAACTTAACATAAAGGGTAATGATGAATTGAAACAACCTATTATTAGGGAGATACTCATTTGAACTAATGAAGGTTAAACTTATTTCATGGTTAATTACTCTATTTAGGATATAATTATGATTGGATCAGGGTGTCGATACTGAAGAGATATCGATGCTACCATTACTGAATAAACTTCTTTAAGCTGAGGTTTGTTGTAGCACGTGTTGGTAGGCATCATGGTATAACATCATGAGGACTTGGCCAAAATATGCATATGGAATAACTCCCATAATCCAATACTCAATAGAAAAAAATGCACCTATGATAGAAACCATGATTATAATGTAAACATATGAATATGGATGGATTCAAGTGTAAGTGTGGGTAAGGAATCACCTAATGAACACACATAAATCAAATTAAGGTAACAGTGATAAAAGCAAATAAATAGGTAGATATAACAAAAAATAAGCATAAATAAACAATGTAATAGAAACCATATGAATATTACCCCTAGAAAATAGGTGACAACTTAACAAAAAAAACACAATGGGGGAATAGAATAAAAGGAAGGTGGTGGTTGAGCTATCTTCAGATGCATTAGGCAAGTGGACATTACCTACATAGTTTTATGGACATAATATCCAAGAAAAAAATTAGGCAAAATGTAGTTTTCCTAGGAAATGGGAAGAAAAGGATAAATGAGAAAAACAAACATAATGGATGTGATAGAAGAAAAAGGAATGGTCTTGCAAAATGACAATTTCATGAGAGAAAAGGCCAAAAATATGGGGAAACTAAGTGATAAGTGGTTTGTTTATAACTTAGTAAGGGTTTACAGAATCCTTAAGGCAAAGAAATGGTCAATTTTTTTAGTTTTTTCTAATGATTTTACAAATGTTTTTAGAAATTTTGAAGTATCTAAACTTGATCAAGAATTATGAGACACTAAATGGTTCAAGTTCATAAAATGGTGAGAGCATTTAAACTTAGGTTGCTCACAAAATGATGAGAGCATTCAAACTTAGGTTTTTCACAAAATGGTGAGAGCATTTAAACTTAGGTTTCTCACAAAATGGTGAGAGTGTTCAAACTTAGGTTTCTCACAAAATGGATAAAGCATGGTAGAAAGGGTGATTGAGCTGACCTCAATGAGTATCGAGTGCTACCTACATAGTCCCAGAGTAGGACCTCAAATCACTATAGTTTTGCCCTTATGATAGAGGAACTCAACTAGCATAACTATCAATTCAAACAAAATAGGTAAAGTATAGTTATATCCCTCCATCCCAACCATAAAATCCTCCAAGTTAAAATTTTATATCTAACCCAAACTAGAATATTACACAACTAAATGTGTAATTTCAAGTACATCTTAATCCATGTATGCATATTATTAGTCCATTTCCCAGCCAAACTAATGTACCCCAACATATATCTCCATCATACCTCAGTCAAAGTATCCAACTTATGACCTCCCAACCATCTACCCAAACCAATGTTCTCCCTCAAACCAATATTTCCTCTAGTTTCCTAGCCCAAGAATTGCAATAAATGAAGGATGCAATAACTACCATTCAAGCTGAGAAATAGACTAAATTTTTTAAGTTGGATGACAATGTACACATAATTTCAAGGAGATCATTGACAAAGGATTATTGATGATTAATTGAGAATCACCATAAACTTAGAGATGAGATATGTTCTAGTGTACCACCTATCAAAGTCTTGCAACCAATGCTTCATACTCGGCCATGTTGTTTGTATGAGGAAAATTGATTATAAATGATTTAGGAATTATATCCCCTTATGGTGTAATAAATAAAAGGCCTACCTCTGATCCATGTGTAGTAAATGAACCATCAAAATACAACTTCCAGTGTTACTCCTCAAGAGGTGTGTCAATGATGGTCATTATGGATTCATCAAAAAATTGAAATGTGAGGGGCTTTGTGTCTATTAGGGGTGCTTCAACATGTTTATTTGTAAGGACCTATCCCTTGATTGCCTTCTGATTGACATACTCTATTTCAAACTCACTAAGAAACATGATCTATTTGGCCATTCTATCTTGTAAAGCTATTTTAGATAGTAGATAATTGAGTGGATATACTTTTGAAATGATCATGGTATTGTTGTTCAACATGTAATGGCATAGTTTTTGAGCTATGAAGACCATGGATAGATAATATTTTTCAATAGGTGCATAGTTGTGTTCATATGTGACCAAGGTATAACTTGAGTAGTGTATTGCATGCTCTTTTCCATTATCTTTATATTGAGCCAAAAGTGCCCCTAGGGCATTATTGGTAGCTGATAGATACAACAAGAATGGCTTTCTTGGCATTGGAGATAATAAAATAGGTGGATTAGCTAGATGGTCCTTGAGTTGTTAGAAAGTTATTTGGTAGTGATCATCCTAGAGAAATGTAACTCCCTTCTTTAAAATATGTGTAAATGAATGACACTTATGTACTAACTAAGAGATGAAGCATTAGATTGATTGGATCTTACCTTGTAAACTATGGAGTTTCTTCAAATTTGTTGGTGGTGGCATCTTAGTTATAACATAGACTTTAGCTGGATCAACTTCAATACCTCTATGAGACATGATAAAGCCAAGTAATTTACCTAAGGTTACTCCAAACATGTATTTTTTTGGATTGAGTCTAACTTTGTACTCTTGTAGTCTTTTAAATATCCTACATAGCACAATTAGATGGTCAGCCCTAATATTTGATTTTCCTAATATGTTATCGAAGAGTCTTCAACAATATCATGCATCATATCATGGAGTATGATGGTCATGACCCTTTGATATGTAGCTCTAGTATTCTTTAGACCAAATGACATTACCTGATAACAAAATGTTCCCCATAGAGTGGTTAAAAATATTTTATGTTGGTCTTCTGGTGCTATTCTGATATGGTTTTATCTTGAAAAGCCATCCATGAGTGAAAACATTTCATAACCTATTGTAGAGTCAATAATCATTTCAATTTTAGGAAATGGAAAGTCATCCTTAGGGATTTTTTCTAATAGGTACAATATTAGATATCCATTTTGAGTAGTCAATGGATTAGATACATCCTACTTCTAAGAGTTTTTCCAACTCTTTCTTTACCCAGACAAAAATGTGAGGATGTATCTTTTGTTTCATTAGTTTGGCATCAAGATTGACCACAAGGTGATGTAAAACTAAGGTGGGGTCCAAAATTGGCATGTCAGAATATGTCCATACAAATATATCTATAAATTATCTCAATAGAGCTATAAAGACTTCATGTTCCTCTTCAGTGAGGGATGCACCTAATTTGATCCATTTTAGTTTTGATGGAGTTTCGATGTTTACCTTTGTTTTATCTTCTACTAAAAGGGTCAAGCCGTCTTCTAGTATAGTAGGCAAAGGCTTAAATTGTTGGACTATATTAGAGTCCTCTGTTAGGACTTGCTCTGCAAGTTCTCCTAGGCATGATGAATCTGAGTCCCCAAATGGGAGATTTGGCCATGTGATAAAAAGAGTAAAAAATTATTAAATAATTTGATCAAACACTTTTTATTGTTCAAAATTTAACTCAGGTCCATAGGCAAGTTCATCGTTGGTGGGCTCCCAGTCTAAATTTAAATAATAATGAACACCCTCATATAATGGCACCTAAAACAAGTTTTCACCACTAGACTAGCCTTTATCTTTACTTTTTCCCTTGTCAAAAAGTCCCTCAAAGAGGTTTTCAATTTAAGACCTTAATGTTTTATTTATTTTATTTTGGCTAAGGGTGTTCACCCACTCTCTAAAATAGGTTTCATGATCCATTGTGATTGAGAATATTGATTTATGTTCTCCCAATGGAATGTTGTCTCTAAGGCCTAGAAAATCATAGAATGGCTCATCATTTTGAAACTAATCAATTGATAAACTAGATTTTTTTTGTCCTAATCTATTAGCTGGGGATAGTATAATGGTAATGGGTTATTATGAATGACTGGAATAAGGGTATAAATAGAATGAGAGGTAAATAAGTTAGTTTTGACTAGGTTATCAAAGATGAGGCTATGATGTGATTCTACTACACTATTAGAATCATCATCACTAGTCACTAGTGATGGAACTTGAATAAGATATGTGGGGTCACCCCTTGGCAATTTAAATTTGAGTCCATAGAGTCTTCTATATTTGGTCATAGAAATTATCTCCAATGTTCTTTGTTGGTTTGGTTCGAGGCCTCATCCTTCATAGTCTTGACTCTCCATGATCCTAATGGGAATAATATATGTTTCACTTTTATAATAGTCAACTTGGTTATCATTATAAAACCATGATTCATCCCCTTCAAGAGGGTGTAGTTCTAGGCCAGATTCTAGTAAAAACCTGACAGGTCCTTTATCTTTGTTTTTTTGTTGCCAATGCATGTATGGGGTAACTTTAGGTCACCCAAAGGTCTTTGGATTATAAGGAAGGTTGGAAATATGAAAGGTATCATGGGTCACATATTCCCCTAAGCCATTCTCTAAAATGGTGAAATAATTAGAATCTTCAGGAGGTGGCATGTGGAAAAGTGAATCTAAGGTATTATGATCTATGCAATTATCCTATAGAGGATCAATAAGTATGGCCTTTCCTTTATCCTGCTTGGAACTTGGATTCATGTTGTATTGATAATTATCAGTTTGAAACTCAAAATTGAGGTACTTGTAGTGCTCATATGGGTTCAAATCTTCTAAGATATTTACTTCCATCCTTGAGTGAGAGAACTTGATACATTGGTGTAGCATTGACAGGACTACATGAATTTTATGTAACCAAGGCCTTCTCAAAAGCATATTATATGATAACTAAAGATCAAGCACATGGTAAAGTGTATCATGGGTCAAAGGCCCAATGATAAATAGTAAGCTAATGGTGCCCTTTGACTCTCTCTCTTGATTATCATAGGCTTTTATAGTTATCATTTCTGGCTAGAGATCTACCATTGTGTATCCAAGAAGCTTAATGAGACTTAGAGTTACTATGTTGAGGCCTAATCCATTTTCTATAATGACATGTTTCAATTTATGCCACTTTATATAAACTTCTATGTATAATTGATTATTATGGAATGGGCCAAGGGAGGACATATCACTTTGGTTGAATGTGACTTATTGGGCTGGGGCTAGGTGTCCAACCAAAGCTTGAAATTTATCAAGGGATATGTCACTAGAAATAGTGGATTGGGTTAAAAACTCATTCAAAATGTTCTTGTGGATTGTTTATGTTTGAAACAAATCTAAAATGGAGATCTATGTTGGTGTCTTCTTTAATTGTTTAACAATATCAAACTTCTTATCTTGGTCAATGGTGAATGGTTTATTTCAAGGCTGAATGGTTGGTTGGATAATAGGTAAAGTGGTAGATGGTTGTGGGCCTGGGATAGTAATCTTTAATCTCCAAGTTGTTATTGCATAATCAAGATTAGATGTTAGACCATGATTGCTAACAAATGCTAGAAATGGTGTGGGACCAGATAGGATAAGTCTTGATTGTCTATGCACTTGTATGTGGTCACGTGGTAAGGGTGAGTTATCGATATAAGGTCCAAAAGTGGAAGTCCTAATTTACTTGTTCATCTATATGTTGTCCCAAGTCAAAGAAAGATTATCCATGTAATTTGGTGGAGTGGTATTATTTAACAATGGTCTAGATTAGTTAGTGCTCTGTCTAATGTTAATGGAGATGGTACTAACACTACCCTTTGTAATATGACCTACAAACCTATTGTAGTCATGTGCAACTACATGGTAGGCTTGTTGGTTATTACCATTATAACCTTGGTTTCTTTCATTATTTTGATGTTGTGGGTTATGCTATTGATTCTACTAATTTTGCTAGTTTGGCCTTTGATTTTGATATTATTGATTTTGTTATTGCACTGGCTAATGTTATTGTTGTTGTTTCTAATTGTTATGTTGTTGCTATGTGTTATATTGGGGAAATGAGTTTTGATAAATCCTAAGAGTTTGATTATAGGTGGAAGCACCATTATCCAATTTTATCTCCCCATTATCCAACATATTCTTAATCAAATTCTTGATTTTCACACATCTTCATAGATTATGCTCGTTGATTTGTTGATATTCATATAATTCATTTTCATGGTACCAATAAAGATAAGGAATGCCTTATGGGTAATGATTTGGTATAGGCCAACTAATTAGATTAGCAGTAGTAAGTTTACAAAATATAGACTCAATAGGCTCTCCTAGGTCACTAAAGACATGATGCATAGGCACAATTCTCCTTAGAGGAGGGGTTTAATATGGTAAAGGTTGCTATATTTGTTACATAGGTCTCAGTTGTTGTGCTTGTGGCATTGGTTGGAGAGGTTGTTGGGTAGGAATAAGCTAAAAAGGTGGTGAAAATGATGTTTACACTATTTGGATAAAACATGACTTAGTTACTCCATTACCCAAAACATTCCTATTGTGGTTGAATTGTTTTGGTCTGTCTTGGTTATTAGCCTGTACTGGTTGTGATGCTTGAGCTTGGATTGGATGTTGGTTTTGGCCACTTCCCTGATTGGTATCTTTATTTTGATTAGTTGAAGTAAGCTTGATGATACCTTTATTAATAAGGGCTCACTTAATCAACAAGCCTTTGTCGATGATCTCCTTGAAAGTATGCACACATTGTAGTTCTAGATGATAAGCTATCTCACTATGCAAATTTTTAGTAAACATAGTGGCTAATTATTTATCTGGTAAACTATGGGTGAATAAACTTTTAAGGGCTCTCCATCAATGTAGATAACTTATAAAATTCTCACCGGCCTTTTGTTTTGCTTGTGTTAAATCAACCAATGAAATATAACGTTCAAGATTATAGTAAAAGTGCTACACAAACTTATCAGAAAGATTATCAAAATCTATCGCTAAATTATTAGACAACTTAAAAAACCACTCCAAGGCTTGTCCAACCAAGCTCCTTTGAAATAACAACAAAAGGTATATATCACTATATGCCACTGGTTGACATGTGATAAAGAACTCAGTTAAATGGGCCTTAGGGTCACCTTTCCCTTTATATTTATCAAGTTTTAGTGGTTCATATCTGTAGACACCAAAATCATGTCTAACCCCTTGTTCATTCCCCCCTTGGTCCATTCCTAACCCATTCTTAACCCATACAATTACTAATTTAAAATAATAAACTTATTTTGAATTAATAACCCCCCTCCTTTGACACATCACCCATGACACCTCACCTAGGACACCTCACCTTGGACTATTTCCCACCCTATGACTCACCCAAGACCTATTCTTACTCCTTTCCAACTACCTAACCAACTCTCGTGTGTATTTAGCCTAACCTTCAACAAATTTCCAATGAATTATGCCCCTGGCAGATGTAGAACGGGCTTGCTAGGCCTTTTGCTCATTCTGCACTCGCCGACGTCAGTCAATTGTCGGCTGACGCCGGCGGGATCGCTGACGTCGGTTTACTTAAACCGGATTTTGACCTTTTTCTTGGGTAATCAAAAATTCTAATCACAAATCACAAATTTTGAATCTCGGGAGCTAATCATGAATCCTTCAATCTTCAGTCTTCGACCATCTACCAATCTGCCAATCTCTCAGTCAAGCCTCTCACTCTCTTCCTCAGGTGTAGCAACAGGAATTCTACCTTCAACAACTCCATCAACAATAGGTCCTCCACACAGGGTACATCAATAATAGATACGGGGATCAGCAGCATTCCTTCAGCCAACCACAGGTAAGTATATTTTCTGTGTTTTCTTTGTCTTTTTTAGTCATTTGCTTCTAAGTATTATGAATTAGATTCAACACTTCCTATCCCCAGACCAGACCAGACCCGAATCCTTATTTCCCTGTTTCCCTATTGGCCTCCTCTACCCTTCTATCCATTTGACATTCTATCCATTTGACTCCCCTGTATCTCTACATAGACCATTAACCAAAACCAGACCTTTAGACTACCTCAAAACCAGATTCTCAGACCTTTAGACAGACCCAAACCATTCTACATGACCAGACCCTATCCACAAACCACAGACATGACCAGACCCCGTCTAAGCTTACTGCCCCGATCGACGCCGGCCATTGCCCTAACCGACGTCGACATCATAACCGACGTCGGCAGACCTCAACAATTGATGCCGATAGGACCATCGATGCCGGCGACTGTGACCAGTCTGACAACATCTTTTAGGTAAGCCTTTGCTTCCATTTTCCTTTTTAGTCTTTTATCACTTCAGTATTTCAACATTCTGCTATTTATCAGACACTTCTTTTTATTGACTAGTGGGTTGATATCCCTTAAGGAAGTCTTCATACTTCTGGGATCAAGCTTTCGCTTGGAAACCCACCATCTCCTTATATAATGCCCTCTTTTGTCCAAGTCTCTTTTCTTTGCAGGTGTCATTCCTCCACAACCAAAGAGGAGTTCTCAGAGCATCTGGATTACAGTGCACACGACTACATCCAGGTACACACAAGCCTTGACCATTTCCTTAAGTTTATTCATTTTCTCTCTTTAAATGTAGAAACAAAATTTAGCATAGAAACATTTTGGCACGCCCGGTGGGACCCTTAGGGCCTTCTTTGGGTTCCTTTCCTTCTTTTTTCATTTAGGTGCATTAGGTTTCTCCCTCTTCACTTCTTTATTCTCTTCTAAACAACATCATCAGCAGGAATAAAAAGAACTTTTCTTTCCTTTTCATGCACTTCTAGACTAGTCAAAAATCATATTCTTCAACCCTTTTTCAACTTGTTTTCATTCCAACTTAACATTTCGAATTGGGATTAAAACTTATTGCATTGCATTTCTGCTTGCTTGCATTTCTTAGTCCACACTTAGTAATTAACAAACCGCATATTGAATTAATCTAGTCCACTTTATGTTACACGACCTAAACCACTTGCACTAAATTAAACATCAAACTCACTTGAGACAAGGCCCGACTGGGATTTCATCACCTAGCGGATACCTTACCCATCCCGGCAATCCTACATGGATTTCACCACCAAGGGGAAAGCCCACTCTATTCTCTGGCAGAGTCTAATCTATAGGGAAAGTATATTTTGGCTAAGAGAGACCAGCTAACCACTGGACTCACGAAGTGAGGGGAGCTTGCTCCTTAGCACTAGGCTATGTACGGAACCTAACACAGACTTTTGAGTGCCTAAACAAAAACCTGAAACCATCCATAGACTACCTCTTCTAGGACCCTTCTACCAGCCAACCTCCCAAACATATCTTTAAGGCATAAGCCACAAGATTCTAAAAAGTTGATTCTTAGGATTTAACGCTTAGGGCCTGTCTATCTCTATCTCTATTTTTCTGTTCCTATCTAGTTTTTTGAGCTGGTAAGGACGTCTTATTCATTTCCAAAAACTTTTTTTTTTGAGTTTCTGGAAAACACAGTTACCAGCATCGGCTTTACCATCGACGTCGGTCACCTTCCTCCACCGGCATCAGTTATCTAACCGACGTCGACCATTTTTTCTCACCGACATCGGTTTTTCAACTGACGTCGGTCACTGTCACAATCCTTTTTTCCAAAACAACAACTTAAAACCTGACCGCTTTTCCTGCCAAAACCTCATTCTGAGTTTTTGAAAATGAAAAAACACAATTTCTAGACCCTGACCCTCTTCTTGACCACGCTCCCTCGTCCCTAACCAGTCCTATCATGGAGTTCTACTCAGAGACTAAAATAACTCCTATAGGAGTGACCTTGACTCAAACTCCCATCATCCCTGAAGGGGACCAAGATTTTGAAAGATTCTTGGACCTCAACGTCACAGCCCTCCAAAACTATCTCGCAAGAAACCCAACGCGAGACCTTTCAGGTGAAGTGGCGATGACATTGACACCATTCGCTACCTAACCTTTTATGACCCAGCCTTTTGCCTCAACCATTAACTCAACCATGGCCAATATGCAAAGTTTGGCCTCCACAACTATTTTTAAACCAACCTCCATCGGGGTTCCATTACCCCCTCAACCACATGCAATTCAACCAAGTTCTACATCATACCAAAACTTGATTGTCTCGACCCCTCACACTCTTGCGCCCATATATGTAGGAGTGCCTACCTCCCCTTTTGTCCATGCTACCACACAACCACCTTTGGCGATATCTAGTCAGCCTATGCCTTCTATCTTCATGACCCAACCACACTTGGCCTCTACATTTATCCCTATGACTAGTCATCCATACGTTGCACCCCTGCAAGTGCAACCGACTACGTCGTATGCCTCTTCTAGCCTCTTTCAAGCACCCTACAACCTAGGGGGTGCCCCATCCACCAATCCATTAGTAGACATCATTAAGATGCTGATGGATAAAATGTCCAATCTCGAAACCTCTATCTCTGGTTCACGCAATGCTCTCTCGTATGAGCAAATTTGCAACAAGCCCATCCATCCTTCCGTCCCTACCTGACCATACCCCAACCATTGGGAGCTTCTTAAATTTACTCATTTTTAGAGTAAGGAAGACCCACAACAACATCTCTAGGCAATCATACATGCCTGCTATCTTATTGCCCACGATGATGCGTTATTATTACGCACGTTTCCCATGCCACTTTCTGGCCCCACCCTTGACTGGTATAGCTCTCTTGCCAGACATTATATCTTTTCATTCATTCAACTTGCCCAATTATTTCTCAACCATTTCTCAATCAACATCACTAAACAAGTCTCAATCACAGATCTCTATTCCATCAGGCAATTTGATGACAAATCCATAATCAATTTTGTCACCTGTTGGAAAGGCCTAATTAACCAGCTCTCCTTCTCCTTGCCTCAACCTGAGCTCATTGAGCTCTTTTCTTGAGCATGTGCTAGGCACATCTCTTCTACCTTATAGATTCAGACATTCTGCACTTTTGACGAAGCTTTCACCATGGCTCGAAAGCTTGAACTCCGTGCCATTGAAGAGGATAAGGTCAAATTGCATAATACCAACGCAAAAACCAATGACCCTTCTTCTTCCAAACCTTCTTCTTCTACCAACTCCAAACCCAAAGGAGTGGCCAACACTGTGGTCATTAGATCACCATCCTCGACAACAACTAATTACTCTGAACCTTCTACATCTCCAAGCATCACCAAACAATTCCAACAACGGTACATCCAGCATTCATACACTCCGCTTGGAGAATCATACGCTTCCGTTTTGGAAAAACTTGTCAAGCAGGGGGTCCTCAATCTCCCTCTAATCTAACCACCTCAATTTGACCCTTCAAAAGCCATCCCTACATGGTATAGGGAGGCTGACTTCTGTCACTTTCACCGCGTCCATTGCCACGACATCGACAACTGTTGAAATTTCAAAAACATCACCCAAGACATGATCAACAAGTGGGATCTTATTTTAGATAACCTGAATGCCCCACTCAACCAACATATCGACATCTTCAAACAACCATTTCCAAACCATCCTCTTAATCAAGACAATGTCCAAACCATGACCAATGACCCCCAAGACCATAACATTCACACAATCAACACTATCTTGCCTCTTGTCACTGACCAACCTCCTCCATCACAGGATGAAGAACTTTCTTCTCCCATTAGTCCTCCATCTACCTCTCTTATACTAGAGGATGCCTTGACCATGCCAACGCCTTTAGCCCTACCTATCCCTGAAGACCATACCTTGCCTACTCCTCAAGCACAAGCAGAAGGCACGATCATCCCTGCCTCTTGCCCTCTTAAGGAGCTGCACTCTCTTATTTCTTCTCCACCAAGGGAAGACCCAGTCATGGTTTCCTCTTACCTTTTGCCTGAGATTGTTACATCTCACTCACCTCCATCCACATCTGAACCCAAAACCACATCTAACCTCACCTTACACAAAGGTGGCCCTTAACCCAAACCAAAGAAGGCCACTAAACCACATCGGAGAACTCCTCCCCCACCTTCCTCATTACCTTCAATCTTAGGCCCGCATCTATCCACTTTAATAGGAGTTCTTCCTACTCCCATACTTCACAAAGGCAAGTCACCTCCATTACTCCCTCAACCCCTCAGACATATATCTCCTCCAAACTATCGACCAATGCCTCTTATACCTCTCAAACCAAATTCATCAACCCCTACTACAACAAAACATCCAGACCCATTAGCAGGTTCTTATGCCTTGCTGTTATGGCAATTGTTACAGTCCTCTCGCATCAATCTCCTACCTCTTAAACCATATCAATTTCTTAGACCAAAACTGCCCTGGTTTGACGACACTCACATTTGTGCATATCATCACATGCCTGGGCACGACACTGAGCATTATTGTGCCCTCAAGGTCATTATTTGCCAATGTCTGGTGAATGACACCCTTCTTCTCGACCACATCATCAATAAACCTTCAACACTGCCCCATTCATCAACTCTCAGATCCAGGCCATCTTGGTTTGACAACTCTAAATTTTTCCACTATCATCACACTCTGATACATGACACTGAGCATTATTGTGCTCTCAAAGTTGTCACTCGTCAACACTGGAAAAAGGATACCCTTCTCATCAAGGATCCTCTCGATCTCCTCTTTGACAAATCATCAACACCGACCCATGCCTCTCAAACCTCATCGCCTAAATCAGGATCTCCATGACGGACTATGGTCCCTTTGCCACCTTTAACCCCCTTATTCAACATCAACACAGTCCATCTGAACACCAAGCCTCAACTGAACTTGACCAATCTATCCAACATTCTCCCTAAGCAACTGGGGGAATCCAACCTTATCCTGACCTTGACCAAATATTCAACCAAACCTTCGACCAAACATTCGACCAACTTTGACCAGACATTCGACCAAACTTTGACCACACATAGTCCAACCATCAATCAACCTTCTTATCATGACCCCGACCAACATTAACTAAAACTCGACCAAACTTCAATCATCAAACATCAACCAACCAAACAACCTATCACTTCTTCAATCATCAATCATCATGACCAATCTTGAAGAGGCAAATGGGGCACATTTGCTCCTAATTGACTCGGACCTTTTATCATAAACGCCCTAGCATGGCCCAGGAACTTATCAGAACTTGAGCCCCCTTTTTTTCCTTGCATCTTCAACCATTCTTTTGTTAATTGAGTATTCATCACTTGACGTTTTACTTGAGCTCATCCCTTGAGCAACCCTATCCTCTTAATTCCTATTCCTTTCAACCCTATTCCCCTAAACAAGTCCTATCAACCCTTTTTGTCAAGCAGTAATGCTTTGTCCTAATAAAAGGGAACCCTTAAACCTCTACAGGCTCGTCCATGGCAAACTTTAGTCAACATATATCAAAAATTTCAATACCTATCATATCAAAGGTCATAAAACTATCTAAGTGTAGACTGTTCCCTTGAAGGATAGCTACACAATTGCTGTATTACTAGATTGCTCCCTTGAAGGACAACTAGGCCAACATATAAAATATTTAAAGCAAAATATAGACCACTCCCTCGAAGGATGGCTATGACTAACTATTGCTACAGACAGTACCTCTTTTTGAAGCTTCTCACATTGATCAACTTCACAACATGACCACCAAAGCAAACAACATCCCTAGGCAGCACTCAGTCTTCTGAGGTTAGCTCGGCCATTCCTTCATCCATCGATCTGCTCGTGCGTCTCTCTCAAGACGACGACCTTTCATCTTCCATCATGACCAATCAACTAGCCCTGTCAATGTCGAAGTCATTTCTGACTCCTCATGGGGCACATTTGAGATCACTTATATCTCAACCTGACCAGCGACCATGGAGATGATGCCTATCTCCATAGACCCTGACCACTTCCAAGACAACTCTGTCTTTGTTTTTGTTTGCACACATGCTACCTCACAAATAGATAGCAAAATTATTTGCAGACCATATTTTTGGACCCTCACAAGTATAGGATCGCACGCTAGTTGATCCACACTACTTGTGACATTTTCGTGTTTTTGGGAGCACTTCCTGAGCCTAGGATACCTGGAGCATGATGACCATTTAGAGCTACATCTTAGATTGAATAACCCGATCAGCTACGATTAATGCTGGGGCCCAATTATTTCAATTTTGGCACTCCTCAACCTTTTGACTGAAACATTTGACCTATCCATCTCGTGAAGTGGTATGCGCACAATCACACCTATTGCAGTGTTTTCACTCACTCTTCATCCTTCTCCTCCACCTTTTGTCAAATCAGCACCCGACATCAGGTTCCCTTCCCTTGATTCCCGCTTTGAGGGGGACTACATCATCCATACCTCGGGGCAATCCACATCATCCCACACATGGGGCAATCAACTCTTATTTTTATCTTGCAATTTGTCTAGAACAACCAACAAGATAAAAAGGGGCAAATGTAGACACCGAAATCATGTCTAACCCCTTGTTCATTCCCCCCTTGGTCCATTCCTAACCCATTCTTAACCCATACAATTACTAATTTAAAATAATAAACTTATTTTGAATTAATAACCCCCCTCCTTTGACACATCACCCATGACACCTCACCTATGACACCTCGCCTTAGATTATTTCCCACCCTATGACTCACCTAAGACCTATTCTTACTCCTTTCCAACCGCCTAACCAACTCTTGTGCATATTTAGCCTAACCTTCGACAAATTTCCAATGAATTATGTCCCTGGCAGATGTAGAATGGGCTTGCTGGGCCTTTTGCTCATTCTGCACCCGCCGATGTTGGTCAATTATTGGCCGACGCCGGCGGGATCGTTGACATCGGTTTACTTAAACCGGCTTCTGACCTTTTTCTTGGGTAATCAAAAATTCTAATCACAAATCACAAATTTTGAATCTCGAGAGCTAATCACAAATCCTTCAATCTTCAATCTTCAACCATCTGCCAATCTGCCAATCTCTCAATTAGGCCTCTCACTCTCTTCCTCAGGTGTAGCAACAAGAATTCTGCCTTTAACAACTCCATCAGTAATAGGTCCTCCACACAGGGTACATCAACAATAGATACGGGGATCAGCAGCATTCCTTCAGCTAGCCACAGGTAAGTATATTGTCTATGTTTTCTTTGTCTTTTCTAGTCATTTGCTTCTAAGTATTATGAATTAGATTCAACACTTCCTATCCCCAGACCAGACCAGACCCAAATCCTTATTTCCCTGTTTCCCTATTGGCCTCCTCTACCCTTCTGTCCATTTGACATTTTATCCATTTGACTCCCCTGTATCTCTGCACAGACCATTAACCAAAACTAAACCTTTAGACTACCTCAAAACTAGATTCTCAGACCTTTAGACAGACCTAGACCATTCTACATGACCAGACCCTGTCCATGGACCACAGACCCGACCAGACCCCATCCAAGCTTACTGCCCCGACCGACACCGGCCATTGCCCTAACCGACATCGGTAGCATAACCGACGTCGGCAGACCTCAACAATCGATGCTGGTAGGACCATCGACGCCGGTGACTGTGACTAGTCTGACAACATCTTTTAGGTAAGCCTTTGATTCCATTTTCCTTTTCAGTCTTTTATCACTTCAGTATTTCAACATTCTGCTATTTATCAGACACTTTTTTTATTGACTAGTGGGTTGATATCCCTTAAGGAAGTCTTCATACTTCTGGGATCAAGCTTTCACTTGGCAACCCACTATCTCCTTATCTAATGCCCTCTTTTGTCCAAGTCTCTTTTCTTTGCAGGTGTCATTCCTCCATAGCCAAAGAGGAGTTCTCACAATGTCTGGATTACAGTGCGCATGACTACATCCAGGTACACACAAGCCTTGACCATTTCCTTAAGTTTCTTCATTTTATCTCTTTAAATGTAGAAAGAAAATTTAGCATAGAAATAATATCCTAGAGGAAATGGTATTTGCAAGTATTCCATGTTGAATGGATAGGAACACACATCATCCAACTTAATCTTTTTAGTCTGTTTCCCAACTTGAATGGTAGTTGGTTTGGAAAACATTGGTTTGAGTAGATGGTTGGGAGGTTACAAGTGGGATACTTTGACTGGAGTATGATGGAGATATCTATTGGGGTATATTGGTTTTATTGGGAAATGGACCAAGAATATGCATACATGGATTAAGATGTACCTAAAATTTCACATTTAGTTATGCAATATTCTAGTTTAGGTTGGTTATAAAGGTTTGACTTGAAGGATTTTATGGTTGGGATGGAGGGATATAACTATACTATGCATATTGTGGTTGAAAAGGGACATGCTACTAACTAATTAAACCTTGCTATTGAGTGGGAACTTGTGAACCAAGACCTTCTCTCTGAACTTGTGGCATAGGTTGAACCAATTATTGTCTAGTAGGTACTTGAGAAACATGGGAGCCTCCTTGTTTCACTAATCCTTGTTGGGAAGTGAATGCATGTTGAAGATTTGTCATCTATCACTAATAAATATTTACATGTTAGCTATTCATCATTTGGTTTTAGATTGGTACACTAGTCTATGACTGAAGAAGTATGTTTGTCACTACTTGATGAGGTAGAACATTATTTTCCCCTTGTTGAGGTGGCAAGACATTCAGACTTTGTTACATTGGTACACTATATTATGCCTAATATTATAGAATAATACTCATCACTTGTTAAGGGGGAGTAGGATTTATCACATTCTATTGTTGAAGCATGCCATTGGTTACTGGTTGACTACCTAATCTTGTTAGTTACACACTTGATGAAGCAACTGGTTGAGGTTGGGAAGTAGGTGGTGAAGGTTGGGGTGTAGAAACTCCTATTCCTTGGTATGATGATCTACTCATGGTATTAACTACAGGCACATGTTGTTGACTAGTTAGTTGTACATTAGTACCACTTTGATTTAGATTGGATGTTAATTACACATTGTCCACTATATATTATTCATTATGCCACGTAGAAGTAGAAGACACTTATTCAATAATGGGCATATGCTATAAGTTGTCTACCAAAGAGTTTTGCATAAATGGGTCTGAGCTCTAATTGTCTTGATTGATTAACTCTATCAAAAATCCTATTGAAGTAACTAAGTCAATAAGAGGTTTGGTCACCATGTCCATCTGATTGAAATTGCGTGCTATATTGAAGTAGGTTTGATATGTCATCTACATTTGGTTAATGTGGTCTTACATGAGGTTTTTGACTTTGTTAGGCATATTAGGGTCCTGATATGTTATTTAGACTAGAGACAAAGGATTTCTATAAGAAGCTTGTTGATCATAAATTATGTTGTGGGGCATTCTTACTAGGCTTGGTAAATTCTCATAGGGAAAGTCTACCCAAAACTTGGCCCCTACCTCTATGGCTTAAACCAAAATATTATCTTTTTTCTCCAAAAAATGACTCTAAAATAAAAATAGATCATATGTGGAAGGCATATTAGTAGAGTATGAATATTGAAGAACTAGTTCGTCATCTATGGGTATTGTAGCTAGGTATTGTGCAATTTGTTCACGATCTTATTCTGAATAAGGTGGTGTATTAACCAAATAGTTAGCCAATAGATCTTAGATTTATACCCCTAATTGAGTATTATAAGAAGGATACAGAGCCCTCTCATAAGCAATATTATCTATGTAGGAGTCTTGCATCATTTCTTTTTATGTAATCACATTACTAATCCCTATATTGTACATGAGTGTACTATGAGTGTAAGAGTACATGTTAGGATCCAAAGTCAATCTTTTCAATATAAAGGGAAGAGAGTTATACAAACTTAATGTCTAAAAGCTAATGTTAAAACTTGGTCTAGATTCATCAAAAGGATCAAAAAAGTTTATGCAAATATTTGTGATAACTCAAGATAATGTTAAGTGTCTAACGTTACACATCTTACACAAAAAAGATCAAGTGAATGAACCAAAAATAAAAATGCCAAATGCTAAGGTCAAAGTGTTTCAAATCAATCTAATCTTGGAAATTAAATGTTGCAAGGTCTTTTGGCCAAAATGTAGCATCAAAATCTTAGCTTAAACAAGGCATGCACTAGGACTCTTGAACAAACAGTGTCAAAATCTAGACTTTGAAATAGATGAAATTTTTAATCGAATAGAGTTTAAAAAATTCGAATAAACACTAGGAATTTGATTCTTGGACATGAAATCGATCAAATAAGTATAAGGTATGAAACAAAAGGAACTTTAGAGATATCTTATTTTCTCACAAATAATGGTATAAAACTTGGTTCCTTTTGAAAAATAAGCTAAAAGTGAACAGTGTAACTGTGCTAGATAAAGGTTCACAAAGGTATAATTATATTGGTTTGAAAATGTAGGAAAAAATTTGAACTAAATGCAAGAGGGCATATGAAATAATATCTAAAATGTTTTGGGTAGCTTAACAGTGCTAAACTACTCAAAACATGTGACAAAATGCTTGTTTTAAAAAATTTCTAAGGAAAAGATAGTTTCCCACAAATTTGATAGCATAACACTACATTTATTGACTCAAAATGTTGTAGTACATAGACTCAAAGTTCAAGTGTTTAGCAAAAAATGACATAAGTCTATCAAGTGGTGATAATGATCATGAGTCTCTAATGACATTCAACACAAATTGGAAATTGAACCTAATTTCCCTCAAGTTTAGTGTAAATGGTGAATCGACTTAACACATAAACCCTATGAAATTAAGGTGTAATTTTGAATTTAGATTATAAATGAATGACTTAAAAAAACTTTGGCAAAGGTCTAGACTCAATTGGGTATCATAAATGCACCAAAGTGGATGATATGACTCTAAGTTTTGATGAACTTTGAACAAGGCAAATTGATGATTCATGCGGGCAACATAATGCCTCTTGGTCAAAGAAAAATGAGGACTATGTGTTTTGGTTTGTATTATTTGTTCACACCAAGTTTTGACTCCAAATAAAACATTGATCTAAGACAAAACCAACTAATTAATCGTTCTTAGATCTTAAACTGATAAGGTTGCTTGGTATTGTTGGAATCCATCAATATACATCATTTGAGAGGATTTCAAGTGTTCATCTAAAAGTAAATGCACATTATATATCAGGGTTTTTACACCTCACTTCTCTCAAATGATAGTATTATGACATGGACCCTGAGGTCCACCTTGCACCAATAATACTTCCATGGTAGGTGGGGATTTGTCTAAGATTTATAATGCTTTCAAACATCTCTAGGGGAATCAATTGCATAAAGAATTTCACATCAAATGATGCAAAATAAAAGCTTGGAATTTGGGTGTCTATGGCACTTAGCTTATAAAAAGGTCTAGTCCTTTTTGCACACTACATCATGTTGTTTGCTCAATGTAGTGTGATGTCTAAATGCAGATACATCCCATGTACAACTCAAAAGGAGTGGATGAAGTCAATGTCGGGAGATGAAACCCTAGGTCAAAGCTTCCCTAAAGAACTTGTGGGAGGTGATTAAGTCCCCTTCACAAGCCAAGTTTTCATGAAATAAAAAAAATATAAAATAGAAAGACTTTAGGGTCATGTCAACGTCACCTAATATTTTAGCGAGTTTTTGGGGAGTGCATTAGATGATGTTCTTTCAATGCCTAGGATTAGGAAATTTGAAAATAAGGAAAGCACTTTTGATTCCAAGGTTTCCCTAAAGGGGAAAAATGGAATAGCATACATGCAACATCCTTGTATTTTGTGAAAACAAAATGCTAGTTGAAACAAGAAGTGAACATAAAAGCTTTGAAAGATGAGTTCATTTTAAATCCCCAAATTGAAAGGTGTGGTGGTGTTTTTTTGACCCCTTGGTCTTAAGATTGTGAACTTTGAAAACTAATGCTAAAAAATACTTACTTTAGAACCTAAATGTTACATTAAGCACCAAAATAATGTTCCTAGTTCATTTTAAAAGCATATAAAAGGTGATATAAAACATGATTTATCAAATTTGATGTTCCCTAGTTACCTGTCTACCCTTAAGGCATCACCCCAAAATCAAATATGCTAGATTAGAAACATCTAAATATATTTTCAAAATATTATAAAAAATATATGAAAATTGAATCTAAACTAATGTCAGATTCTAAAATTTTTGGAGAAAACATGTGGTTTTAAAAAAAATCATCCAAAATGGAGTCCATATGACCCCAAACCAAGCATGTTAAAATTGTTTATTAACTTTTGGGTCTATGTTTTGATAGTGAACATTGAAATTTATACCTAAAAGTTGATGGTTGAAAATGACCATGGATAGTTTACTTAACCATCAATAGTTCTTATGAATGTCGACGGTTGACTATGTAAACCCGTGATAAAGAAAAATGGCTAAATGAAGTTAGAAAATTAGTTTTAAGCATCCAAATTAAAATTTTAAAGTTGCCTCATGCTCTCCTTCATACATGGGATGCATTGGGTCTCCCTGGGCATGCCATTATGTGAACAAGGAATTTGACTCAAGAGAGGTGATTAATATTGTGTTAGTCCTTAAATGAAAACAAATTGATAAAAACACACTAAATAACATACATCTCTAGGCCTAGTCAATAGGGTGAGCTTAATAACAAAAACAAATGAAAAACACAAATAAAAAGTAAAGAAAAATAAGAATCCTTCACCTTCCTTAGATGCTATAAATGCTTATTGTAGTGGCTTGCTCAGCTTGTGCTCATGAAGTCTTCATCAAAGGAGGCTTGGATATCTCATCTTCTCCTTGGAGCCTTGTGGCTTTGGCTTGGCTTGGATTGGCTAAATATTTGGACATTATAACACTAATTGTAATGGCTTTTAGAATTATTTGTGTATTATAACTTTGTATTATCCAAGCTTAAAATTCATGTGGCAAGGCCTCCTATTTATAATTTTTTTCAAATGGGTAGAATCAACCTAAACCATCCATTCCAAGATTGAGATGTGTGGCTAAGGATTAATTAAGAGGCATGGAAGGGCTTTAATGATGCATGGGAGGCATGAACCCTGATATATGTGGCATTTATTGCCTAGGGATGTTTCTAAAAAGTGAGGTCACCTAATGATGTAGATATTCAATATTTGTTTTTAAAAATAAGTATTAAACAAGTTTCCATGGAATTCTTAATTAGGTTCTAATCTGGTTTAATTAGCTCTTAAGCATGATTAAGCACTTTGTGCACAAATTACTCAAATTATTCATAATGCCTTGTTATTGGTCTAAAATTTGACTAGATTGGAATTGGAAGTCAATGTAAGATGCATTGGATATGTTATCCCATTTAGGATGTTATAAACACCAACTAACAAAGGCACATGTGTCATATAAGAGATTTGATAGAAAAGACCAATCCAAAGTACCCAGGTGCAAGATTGGCATTTTGACTTGAAATGATTTGATCAAAATTAGTTGGCTCATAAATTGCATTGTCCCATTTAATGATACTCTGGCCAATATTGGCACTTGAATATATTAGTTTCAACTTATTTAATGTATTATCTTAGTGTTTTAAGCCAAATTATGCACTTTAGTAAGAAATTGGTCAAAATCTTGGTTGGAGGTTATCAGTGGCTAGATTTAGGTGTTTACAATTTGCCCCTATTTGGGAAGGCATTAAAAGCTATAAGAACAACAATTCTTCTCAAAGAATGAAAAATTAATGTATGCCTAAAACTTTAATGATGATAAACTAATTGCATGATGCCCTCTTGAGGAAATGGTTGGCACATGGAAAGGTTGGCAAATTGTCCCTCGAAAAGAAAGAAGTAAAATGAGGGGATCAAAGAAAGGAAAGATGATGGGGTGAAAACACAATGATTTTGAAAAAATAGTCAAAATCATTGAGAATGCAAGTGAGATGGTATACAATGGTTTTCCCAAAGGTGGTTATAAGCATTGTACCTTGATAGTGGTGACATGGTATGATAATACAATGATTTTTCCAAAGGTGGTTATAATCATTGAGAATATGGAGCTGCCCCAGTTAGGTTGGAAAAATAAGAGAATAACATGCCCCTGTATGGGCAAAAAAATTAAAGTGGTGACAACATAATGATTTGCCCAAAGGTAGTTATAATCATTAAGAAATGTAGGTGGGATAGAGTGTAATGATTTTCCCATAGGCAGTTACAATCATTGGACCCTAATTATGGCAAAAGTGATTGATCAGTTGTTTGATGATGTTAACTTAACACAAAGGGTAATGGTGAATTAAAACAACCTACTAGTAGGGAGATGCTCATCCAGACTAATAAAGGTTGTAATTATTTTGTGGTTAATTACTCTATTTGGGATATGATTGGGATTGATTCAGGGTGTCAATGTTGAAGAGATGTCGATGCTACCATTACAGAATAGAATTTTTGAAGCTAAGTTTTGTTTTAAAATGTATTGGTAGTCATCATGGTATAACATCATGAAGACTTGGCCCAAATATGCATAAGGACTAACTCCCGTAATCCAATACTTAATAAAAAATAATGCACCTATGATAGAAACCATGATGACAATGTAAACATATGAATATGGATGGATTAAAGTGTAAGTGTGGGAAAGGAATCACCCAATGAACACACATAAACTAAATCAAGGAAATAGTGATGAAAGCAAATAAATAGACAGACAAACAAATAATGTAATAGAAACTATAAAAACATTGCCCCTAGAAAATAGGTGACAACTTAACAAATGAAAAAAATGGGGGAATAGAAGAAAAGGAAGGGGGTGGTTGAGCTATCTCCAGATGCACTTGGCAAGTGGATTCTACCTACATAGTTCCATGGACATAATATCTAAGAAAATATTTAGTCCAAATGTAGTTCTCCCAAGAAATGGGAAGAAAAGGATAACTGATGAAAATAAATAGAATGGATGTGATAGAAGAAAAAGGAATGGTCTTGTAAAATGACAAGTGCATGAGAGAAAATGCCAAAAAGGATGGGGAAACTAAGTGACAAGTGGTTTTCTTGCAACTTAGTAAGGGTTCCCAGAATCCTTAAGGTAAAGACATGGTCAATGTTTTTGGTTTTTTATAATGATTTTACAATTTTTTTTAGAATTTTTGAAGTATCTCAACTTGATCAAGAATAACGAGACATTCAATGGTTCAAGCTCAAAAGATGATGAGATTTTTTAAACTTAGGTTGCTCACAAAATAGTGAGAGCATTCAAACTTAGGTTTCTCAAAAAATGGCAAGAGCATTCAAACTTAGGTTACTCACAAAATGGTGAGAGTGTTCAAAATTAGGTTTCTCACAAAATGATGAGAGTGTGGTGGAAAGGTTGTCTAATCTGACCTCAAGAAGTATCAAGTAATACCTACATAGTCCTAGAGTAGGACGTCAAGTCACTATAGTTCCACCCTTATGGTAGAGGAACTCAACTAGCGTAGCTATCAATTCAAACAAAATAAGTATAGTATAGTTATATCCCTCCATCCCAACCATAAAATATTCCAAGTCAAACCTTTATAGGCAACCCAAATCAAAATATTGCACAACCAAATATGCAATTTTAAGTACATCCTAAGTCATGTATGCATATTTCTGGTCCATTTCCCAATCAAACCAATGTACCCCAATATATATCTCCATCATACACTAGTCAAAGTATCCCACTTATGACCTCCTAACCATCTACATAAACTAATGTTCTCCCACAAACTAATGTTTTCCCTCAAACCAATGTTCCCTCTAGTTTCCTAGCCCAAGAATTACAACAGATGAAGGATGCAATTGCTACCATTCAAGCTAGGAAATAAACTAAATTTTTTAAGTTAGATGATAATGTACACATACTTTCAAGGAGATCATCGACAAAGGCTTGTTAATGATTAATTGAGAATCACCATAAACTTAGAGATGAGATATGTCCTAGTGTACTACCTATTAAAGTATTATGACCAATGCTTCATACTTGACCATGTTTTTTGTACAATGAAAATTGATTCTGAATGACTTAAGAATTAGATCCCCTTATGGAATAATAAATAAGAGACCTAACCTTGATCCATGTGTAGTAAATGAACCTTCAAAATATAGCTTCCAGGGATGTTCCTCAAGAAGTGTGTTAATGATGGTCATTATGGATTCATCAAAAAATTGAAATATGAGGGAATTTATGTCTATCAGGGGTGCTTCAACAAGTTGATCTGCAAGGAACTATCCCTTGATTACCTTCTAATTGACATAATGTATGTCAAACTCACTAAAAAAATGATCCATTTGGCCATTCTACCTTGAAAATATATTTTAGATAATATATAATTGAGTGGAACTACTTTTTAAATGACCATGGTCTTATTGTTCAACATGTAATGGCATAGTTTTTGAGCTGTGAAGACCATGGATAGACAAGCTTTTTAAATAGGTGCATAGTCATGTTTATATGTGACCAAGTTAAAAATTAAGTAGTATATTTCATGATATTTTCCATTGTTATCATGTTGAGCCAAAAGTGCCCCCAGGGCATTATCAATAGCTAATAGATATAACAAGAATGGCTTTCCTGGCATAAGAGGTAACAAATTAAGTGAATTAGCTAGATAGTACTTGAGTTGTTGAAAAGTTATTTGTTAGTGATCATTCTAGTGAAATGCAACTCCATTCTTTAGAATATGTGTAAATAGATGACACTTAAATGCTAACTGAGATATGAAGCATCAGATTGATTAGATCTTTCCCTACAAACTATGGAGTTACTTCAAATTGGTTGGTGGTGGCATATCGGTTATAACATAGACTTTGGCTAGATCAATGTCAATACCACTATGAGACATGATGAAGCCAAGTAATTTATTTAAGGTTAATCAAAACACACATTTCCTTAGATTGAGTCTGACTTTGTACTCCCATAGTCTTTCAAATATCCTATGTAGTACTACTGAATGATCAACCCTGGGCTTTGATTTTCCTAATATGTCATCAACATAGTCTTCAATAATATCATACATCATATCATGGAATATGATAGTCATGAAAATTTAATATGTATCTCCATCATTATTTAGATAAAATTTCATTACTTGATAATAAATGTTCCCCATAGAGTGGTGAATGTTGTTTTATGTTGGTCTTTTGGTGCTATTCTGATTTGGTTGTATCCTGAAAATCCATGCATGAGTGAAAGCATTTCATAACCTACTATGGAGTCAATGATCATGTAAATATTAGGAAATGGAAAGTCATCCTTAGGGAAATATTTGTTGATGTCTCAAAAATTAGTACGCATTCTGATTCCTTTAAGATTTTTGCTAATAGGTACAACATTAGATATCCATTCTGAGTAGTCAATGGATCGACTACATCCTAATTTTAAGAACTTTTCCAACTCTTTTTTTTTACCAAGATATAAATGTGAGGATGCATCTTACGTAGCTTTTGTTTCATTTATTTGGCATTAAGATTGACCACAAGGTGATGTAAAACCAAGGCAGGGTCCAAACCTAGCAAGTCATAATATATCCATGCAAATATATCTATAAATTCTCTCAATAGAGTTGTAAAGACTTCAAATTCCTCCTCAGTGAGGGACACACTTAATTTGATCCATTTTAGGTTTGATGGAGTTTTGAGGTTTACCTCTATTATATGTTTGACTAGAAGGGTTGAACCATCTTCTAGGATCATAGGCAAAGACTTGAATTATTGGACTATATTAGAGTCCTCTATTAGGAATTACTCTTCAAATTATCTTAGGCATGATGAATATGAGTCCCCTAATGGGATATTTGGCCATGTGACAAAAACATTCAAAAATTCTTGAATAATTTGATCAAACACTTGTTATTGTTCAAAATTGAACTTAGATCCATAGGTAAGTTCATCATTGGTGGGTTCTTGGTCTAATTTTGGAGAAGAATGAACACCCCCATCTAATGGTGTCTGAAACAAGTTTTCACCAATATATTGGCCTTTATCTTTAATTTTTCCATGGTTAAAAAGTACCTCAAAGAGGTTTTCACTTTGGGACCTCAATGTTTTATTTATTTGATTTTGGCTAAGGGTGTTCACCCACTCTCCAAAATAGGCTTTAGGATCTAATGTGATTTAGAATCCTAATTTATGGTTTCCCAATGGAACATTGTCTCTAAGGCCTAGAAAATCATATAATGACTCATCATTTTGAAACTCATCAATTGGTAAGCTAGATTCTTGTTGGTCCCAATCTATCGGATGGGGATAGTATAATGGTAATGGGTTATTATGAATGATTAGTGTAAGGGTATAAATGGAATGAGAGGTGAACAAGTTTGTTTTGGATAGGTTATCAAAGATGAGGATATGATGGGATTCTAATTCACTATCAGCATCATCATCACTAGTCAATGGTAATGGAACTTGAATAAGATATGTGGGGTCACCCCCAGGTGGTTTAAATATGATTCCATAGGGTCTTCTATACTTGGTCATAGAAATTGGCTGCAGTGTTCCTTGTTCATTTGGTTTGAGGCCCCATCCTTCATAGTCTTGACTCTCCACGATTCTAATGGGAATATGATAGTTTGTACTTTTATAAAAATCAACTTGGTTGTCATTATACAACCATTATTCATCCCCTTCAAGAGGGTCTGGTTCTAGGCTAGATGCTGGTACAAACTTGATAGGTCCTTTATCTTTGTTGTTTTATTGCTAATGCATGTGTGGGGTAACTTTAGGTCACCCAAAGGTCTTTATATTCTGAGGAATGTTAGAAATGTTAAAGGTATCATGGGTCACATATTTCCCTAGGCCATTCTCTAAAATGGTGAAATGATTATAAGCTTTAGGAGGTGGCATGTGGGAAAGGGAATTAAAGGTATTATGATCTATATAATTATCCTATGGAGGATCAATAAGTATGGCCTTTTCTTTATCCTGCTTGAAACATGGATTTATGTCATATTGGATATTATATCTTTGAAGCTTATCATTGAGGTACTTGTAATACACATATGGGTGCAAATCTCTTAGGATATTTACTTCCATCCATGAGTGAGAGAACTTGATAAATTAGTGTAGTGTTGATGGGACTAAATGAATCTCATGTAACCATGGCCTTCCTAGAAGAATATTATATGATAACTCAATATCAATCACATGCCAAATTATATCATGTGTCAAAGACCCAATGATAACTGTAAGCTAATGGCGCCCTATGATTATCTCTCCTAATTATCATATGCTTTGATAGTTATAATTTTTGGCTAGAGATTTGCCATTGTGTATCCAAGAATCTTAATGAGCTTTAGAGACACTATGTTGAGGCTTGATCTGTTATCCATAAGGACACATTTTGCTTTATGCCATTTTATATAAACTTCTATGTAAAATGGATTATTATGGAGCGGGCCAAGGGAAGATATATCACTTTGGTTGAATGTGACTTGTTGGGCTGGAGCTAGGTAACTAGGTGTCCAACCAAAGCTTGAAATTTATCAGGGGATATGTCACTAAAAATAGTGGGTAAGCTTAAACCCCATTTAAAATGTTATTATAGATTGTTGACATTCACAACAAATCTAGAATAGAGATTTGCGTTGGTGTCTTTTGTAATTATTCCATAATATCAAAATTTTTGTCTTGGTTAATGGTGAGTAGTTTATTTCTAGGCTGAATGGTTGGTTGGATAATAAGCAAAGTGGTAGATGGTTGTTATCCTAGGATAGTAATATTTGATCTCTAAGTTGTGATTACACAATTAGGATTAGATGATAGACCATGATTGCTAACAAATGCTAGAAATGGTGTGGGACTAGATAGGATAAGTCTCGATTATCAATGCACTTGTATGTGGTCATGTGGCAAGGGAAATTTATCAGTAAAGGTCCAAAAGTGAGTCCTAATTTGTTGGTTCACATGTGTGCAGTCCCAGGTCAAATAAGGATTATATATGTAAATTGGTGGAGTAGTATTATTTACCAATGGTCTAGATTGGTTAATTCTCAGTCTATAATTAATGGAGATGGTATTAATGTTACCCCCTGTAATATGACCTAAAACCCTATTTTCATCATGTGTAACTGCATGGAAAGTTTGTTTGTTGTTACCATTATGACCTTGGTTTTTTCCATTATTCTAACATTATGGGTTTTGCTAGTTTGGCCTTTGATTTTGATACTGTTGATTTTGTTGTTGCACTAGCTAATGTTATTATTGTTGTTGTTGATTATTATGTTGTTGCTATATGTTATGTTGGGGAAAGGGGTTTTGATAAATCCCACAATTTTTATTGGAGGTGGAAGCACCATTATCCAATGTTATCTTCCAATTATCCAACATATTCTCAATCAAATGCTTTATTTGCACACATCTTCATAGATTATGCCCATTGACCCAATGATATTCATAGAATTAATTTTCATGGTACTAATCAAGATAAAGAATGCCTTGTAGATAATGTTTTGGTATAGGCCAACTAATCAAATTACCAATGATAAATTTGTGAAATATAGATTGAATAAGCTCTCCTATGTCACTAAAGACATGACACATAGGCATAATTATCCTTGGAGGAGGGGTTTGCAATGGTAAAGGTTGTTGTATTTATTATGTAGGTATCGGTTGTTATGATTTTGGCATTGGTTGGATAGGTTTTTGGCTAGGAGTAAGCTTAAAAGCTAGTGTAAATGATGTTTTTGCTATTTGGACATGATGTGACTCAGTTACTCCATTACACACAACATTCCTATTATGGTTGAATTGCTTTGGTCTATCTTGGTTATTAGCCTATGTTGGTTGTGATGCTTGCACTTAGATTAGATGTTGGTTTTGGCCACTTCCCTAATTGGTACCTTGATTTTGATTAGTTGAAGTAAGCTTGATGATCCCTTTATTAATAAGGGCTTGCTCAATCAATAATCCTTTATCAATGATCTCCTTGAAATTATGCACAAATTGTAGTTCTAGATGCTAAGCTATCTCATTATGCAAATTTTTAGTAAAAACAACAACTAATTGTTTATTTAGTACTCTATGGGTGAATCGACTTGCAAGGGCTCTTCATCGCTATAGATAGATTTCAAAACTCTCACCAACCTTTTGTTTTGCTTTTTTTATGTCAACCAATGAAATCTCATGTTTGAGATTATAGGAAAAGTGCTGCACAAAATTATCAAAAGGGTCATCAAAATATGTTACTAAATTCTTGGGAAATTTTAAAAACCACTCCAAGGCTTGTATAACTAAGCTCCTTAGAAACAACAACAAAAGGTATATATCACTATATGCCACTAGTTGACATATGATAAATAACTTGATTAAATAGGGTTTAGTGTCACCTTTCCCTTTATATTTTTCAAATTTTAGTGGTTCGTATCATGGAGTAAATGGTATCTAAAAGTACTCCATGTTAAATGGATAAGAACACATGTCATCCAACTTAAACATTTTAGTCTATTTCCTAGCTTGAATGCTAGCAATGACATCTTTCATCTATTACAATTCTTGGGCTTGGAAACTAGAGGGAACATTTGTTTGAAGGAGAACATTGGTTTGGGTAGATGGTTGAGAGGTCATAAATTTGATACTTTGACTAGGGTATGATGGAGATATCTATTGGGGTACATTGGTTTGGTTGGGAAATGGACTAGGAATATGCATACATAGATTATGATGTACTTGAAATTGCACATTTGGTTGTGTGATATTATAGTTTGGGTTGGCTATAAAGGTTTGACTTGGAAGATTTTATGGTTTGGATGGAGGGATATAACTATAATATGCCTACTATGGTTGAAAAGGGACATACTACTGACTAATCAAATGTTGTTGTTGAGTGGGAACTTATGAACCAAGACCTTCTCTTTGAACTTGTGGCACAGGTTACACCAATTATTGTCTAATAGGTACTTGAGAACCATGGGAGCCTCTTTTTTGACAAATCCTTATTGGGAAGTGAATGAATGTTGAAGATTTGGCTTCTATAATTGACTAATATTTACATGTTGTTGGCTAGTCATCATTTGGTTTTGGATTTATACACTAGTATGTGACTGAAGAGGTATATTTGTCACTACTTAATGAGGTGGAACAATAGTTTCCCCTTGTTGAGATGGTAACACATTCAGGCTCTATTGCATTGGTACACTAGGTTGTGTCTACTATTGTGGAATACTACTCATCACTTATTGAGGGGAAGTAGGATTTGTCACATTTTATTGTTGAGGTGTGACACTAGTTGCTGATTAACTACCTAATCCTATTAGTTGCACACTTGATGAAGCAGCTAGTTGAGGTTGGGAAGTAGGTGGTGAAGGTTGGGGTGTATAAGATTTTATTCCTTGGTATGATGATCCACTCATGATATTAACTATAGGCACATGTTTTTGACTAGTTGTTTGTGCATTAGTACCACTTTGATTTGGATTGGATGTTGCTTGCACATTGTCCACTATATTTTGCTCATTATTTTACATAAAAGTAGAAGACACTTATTTAATAATGGGCACATACAACAAGTTTTATACCAATTTTTTTTTCATTAATGGGTTTAAAATTTGATTATCTTGACCAATTAACTCTATCAAAACTCCTATTGAAGGAACTAAGTCAATAAGAGGTTTGCTCATCGTGGTCATCTAATTGAAATTATGTGCTAGATTCAAGTAGGTTTGATATGCCATCTATATTTGGTTAAAGTGGTCTTCCATGAGTTTTTTACCTTATTTAGGCATATTAGGGTCCTAATATGTTGTTTGGACTAGACCCAAAGGATTTATAGAAGAAGCCTATTGATCATAAATTATGTTTTGGGGTATTCTTACTAGGCTTGGTAAATTCTCATGGGGGAAGTCTTTTAGAAACTTGGTCCCTACCTCTATGGATCGAACCAAAATATTATCTTTGTTCTCCAATGAATGATGCTAAAATAAAAATGGATCATATGTGGAAGGTGTATTAGTAGAGCATGAATATTAAAGAACTAGTTTGTTAGCTGTGGGTATTGTAGCTAGGTATTATGCAATTTGTTCTTGGTCTTATTATAAATAAAGTGGTGTATTAACCAAATAGTTAACCAATGGATCCTGGATTTATGCCCTTAATTAAGTATTATAAGAGGGATAAGAATCCATCTCATAAGTAATATTATCTCTATAGGGGTTTTGTACCATTTCTTCTTATGCAACCACATTATTAATTCTTGGATTGTACATGAGTCCACTATGAGTGTATGAGTACATGTTGGGATCCATAGTCAATGCTTTGCAATAGAAAGAGAAGAGAGTTATACAAACTTAATTTCTAAAGCTGATGTTCAAACTTGGTCTAGATTCATTAAAAGGATCAAAAGGTTTATGCAAATATTTGTGATAACTCAAGATAATGTTAAGTGTCTAATGTTACACGTCTTACACAAAAAAAAATTAAGTGAATGAATCAAAAATAAAAATGCCAAACACTAAGGTCAAAGTGTTTTAAATTAGTATAATCTAGGAAATTGTTAGGTCTTTTGGCCAAAAGATGGCATCAAAATTTAAGCTTAAACAAGACATGCACTAGGACTCTTGGCCAAACGACGTCAAAAGCTAGTCTTTGAAATAGATGAATGTTTTTATCTAATGGATTTGAAACACTTCTAACAAACACATGGAATTTGATTCTTGGGCATGGACTCGATCAAATAAGTATAAGGTATGAAACAAAAGGAAATTTAGAGATAGTTTATTTTCTCACAAATAATGGTATAAAACTTGGTTCCTTTTGACAAATAAGCTAGACAAAAGTGAAGGATGTAACTATGATAGACAAAGGTTCACAAAGCTACACTCAAATTGGTTTGAAAATGTAGGAACAAATTTGAGCTCTATGCAAGAACTCCTATGAAACAATATCTGAAATGTTTTGGGTAGTGTAATAATGTTAGACTACTCAAAAGATGTGAAAAAATGCTTATTTCAAAAACTTTCTAAGGCAAAGATAGTTTCACACATATTTGACAGCATCACACTACCTTTATTGACTCAAAATGATGTAGTACATAGACTCAAAGTGCAAGTGTTTAGAAAAAAATGACTTAAGTCTATCAAGTGGTGATAATGATCATGAGTCTTAAATGACCTTCAACCCAAATTAGAAATTGAACCTAAGATCTCTCAAGTTTAGTAAAAATGCTGAATCCACTTAACACATCAATCCTATGAGCTTAAGAAGGTGTAATTTTGAATTTATATTATAAATTAAGGACTTAAAAAAACTTTGGCAAAGGTATAGACACAATTAGGCAACATAACTGTGACAAAGTGGATGATATGACTCTAAGTTTTGATGAAATATGAACAAGGCAAATTGATGATTCATGCAGGTAGCATAACGCCTCTTTATTCTAAGAAAAATGAGGACTATGTGTTTTGGTTTGTATCATTTTTTCACACCAATTTTTGACACCAAAAAAAAATTTAATCTAGGATAAAACCAGATAATTAATTTCTCTTAGATCTTAGAATGACAAAGTTGCTTAGTATTGTTGGAATATGTCAATATATGTCATTTGAGAGAATTTTAAGTTTTCATCCAAAATTAAATGTGCATTATATAGTAGGGTTTTTACACCCCCTTATCTCAAATGATAGTACTATGATATCGACCTTGAGATGCACCTTGTACCAACAATACTTCCACAACAAGTGGGGATTTATCTAATATCTACAAGGCTTTTAAATGTCTCTAGGGGAATCAATTACATAATGAATTTCATGTTAAATGATTAAAAATAAAATCATGGAAATTGGGTGTCCACAACACTTGGATTGTTTCAAAAAGGTCTATTCCTTTTTTCAACCACTACATCCTACTATTTGCTCAGTGTAGTGTGATATCCAAATGCAGATACGTCCCATGTGCAACTCAGGAGTGGATGAAGTTAATGTCAGGAGATAAAACCCCAGGTCAAAGCTTCCCTAAAGAAATTGTGATAGGTGAAGTCCCCCTCACAATCCAAATTTTCATGAAATAAAAAAGCATAAAATAGAAAGACTTTACGCTCGTGTCAAGGTCACCCAAGATTTTTGCAAGTTTTTAGGGAGTGCTTTAGAAGAGATTCTTTCTATGCCTTGGACTAGGAAATTTACAAATAAGGAAATCAATTTTGATTCGAAGGGTTCTCTAAAGGGGAAAAATGGAATAGCATACATGCAACATCCTTGTATTTTGTGAAAACAAAGTGCTGATTGAAACAAGTAGTGAACACAAAATCTTTGAAAGATGAGTTCATTTTTAAGCCCCAAATTGAAAGGTGTGGTGGTGTTATTTTGACCCCTTGGTCTTAAGATTGTGAATTTTTAAAAATAATGCTAAAAAATACTTACTTAAGCACATAAATGTTACATTAAGCACCAAAATAATGTTCCTAGTTCATTTTAAAATCATGCAAAAGGTGGTCTAAAACATGATTTATCAAATTTGAAGTCCGCTAGTTACCTGTCTATATTTAAGGCATCACCCCAAAAGAAAATATGTTAGATTAGAAAAATCCAAATAGATTTTCAAAATGTTTTGAAAAATCTATGAAAATTTAAGCTAAACTGATGTTAGATTTTAAAACTTTAGGAGAAAACATGTGATTTTAAAAAATAAATAATCCAAAACAGAGTCTGTATGACCCCAAACCAAGCTTTTTAAAATTGCCTATTAACTCTTAGGTCTGTGTTTTGGTAGTGAACATTGACAGTTATACCTAAACATCGATAGTTGAAAATGACCATCGACGATTTACTTAACTATTGGCGATTCCTATGACCATCGACGGTTGACTGTGTAAACCTATGATAAAGAAAAATGGCCAAATGAAGTTAGAAAATCAATTAGAAAGAGTTTTAAGCATCCAAATTAAAATTTTAAAGTTGCCTCATGCTCTCCTTCATACATGGGATGCATTGGGTCCCATCAGGTGTGTCATTATGTGAACTAGGAATTTGACTCAAGAGAGGTGATTAGTATTGTGTTAGTCCCAAAATGAAACTAAATTCATCAAAACACACTAAATAACATAGATCTCTAGGCCTAGTTACTAGGGTGAGCTTAATAAGAAAAAAAAAAGAAAAGCACAACTCAAAATTAAATAATAATAATAATCCTTCACCTTCCTTGGATGATCTAAATGGTTGTTGTAGTGGCTTGCTCATCTTGTGCTCATGAAATATTCATCAAAGGAGGCTTGGCTATTTCCTCTTCTCCTTGGCACCTTGTGGTTTTGGCTTGGCTTAGCTCAATATTTAGACATTATAACACTAATTGAAATGGATTTTGGAATTATTTGTGCATTATAACTTTACATAATTCAAGCTTAAAATTCATGTGGCAAGGCTTCCTATTTATAGATTTTTGTAAATGGGTAGAATCAACCTGAACCATGCATCTCAAGATTGAGATGTGTGGCTAAGCATTAATCCAATTTTGAAATTAAAATTCATAAATAGGTTCATAATTTTTTGGGATAGAGGAGCAATTAAGAGGCATGGAAGGGCTTTGATGAGGCATAAGAGGTTTGAATCTTGATATTTGTGGCATTTATGGCCTAGGGATGTCTTCCCAAGAAATGAGGTCCCCTGATGATGAAAATATTCAATTTTTATTTATAAAAATAATTATTCAACAAGTTTCCATGGAATTCCTAATTAGGCTCTAAGTTGGTTTAATTAGCTCTTAAACATGATTAAGCACTTTGTGCACAAATTACTCAAATTATTCATAATGCCTTGTTATTGGTCCAAAATTTGACTAGATTGGAATTGAAAGTTAATATTAGATGCGTTGGATCTATTATCTCATTTAGGATGTTACCAAAACCAACTAACAAAGACACATGTCTCATGTAAGATATTTGATAGAAAAGGGCAATCCAGAGCACCCAAGTGCAAAATTGACATTTTGACTTGAAATGATTTGATCAAAGTTAGCTTGCTCATAAATTGCATTGCCCTATTTAATGATTCTCTGGCCAAAATTGACACTTGAATATATCAATTTCAACTTATTTAATGTGTTTTAGTGTTTTTAAGCCAAATTGTGTACTTTAGTAAGAAATTAGTCAAAAGCCTAGTTAGAGTTATTAGTGGCCAAATTTAGGTGTTTACAGTTTGCCCCCATTTAGGAAGGAATTGCAAGCTATAAGCATAACCACATCTTCTAAAATAATGAAAAGGTCTTGTATGCCTACAAATTTAATGATTATTAACTAAATACATGATGCCCCCTTGAGGTAATGGTTGGTACAAGGAAGGTCAGCAAATGGTCCCTCAAAAATAAAGAAACCAAATTAGGGGACCAAAGAAAGGAAAGATGATGGGGTGAAAACACAATGAATTTTAAAAAGTAGTCAAAATCACTAAAAATGCAAGTGGGATGGTGTATAATGGTTTGCCTAAAGGCAATTATAAGAATTATACCCTGATAGTGGCAATATGGTATTATAACATAATGATTTTCTCAAAGGCGGTTATAATCATTAAGAAGATAGAGCTACCCCAGTTAAGATAGAAAAACAAGAGAATAACATGCCCTTGTATGGGTAGAAAAATTAAAGTGGTGACAACACAATGATTTGCCTAAGGGTGGTTTTAATTATTGAGAAATACAGGTGGGATGGTGTGCAATGATTTGCCCATAGGTAGTTATAATCATTGGACCCTAATTATGGAAAACATGATTGATTGGCTATTTGATGATGGTAAATTAACACAGAGGATAATGATGAATTGGAATAACCTACTATTAGGGAGATGTTCATCTTAACTAATAAAGGTTAAAATTCTTTTATGGTTAATTACTCTATTTGAGATATGATTGGGATTGAATCAAGGTGTCAATGGTGAAGAGATGTCGATACCACCATTGGTGAATAGAATTCTTGAAGCTGAGGTTTATTATAACAAATGTTGGTAGGAATCATGGTATATCATCATGAGGACTTGGCCAAAATATGCATAAATACTAACTACCATAATGCAATACTCAATAGAAAACAATGCACTTATGATAGAAACCATGATGACAATTTAAACATATGAATATGGATAGATTCAAGTGTAAGTGTGGGAAACTAATATCCCAATGAACAAACATAAACCAAATCAAGTCAATAGTATTCAAACCAAACAAAAAAGTAGATAAACAAACAATGTAATTTAAACCATACAAACATTACCTCTAAAAAATAGATGACAACTTAAAAAATGAACAAAATTTGGGAATAGAAGAAAAGGAAAGGGGTGGCCAAGCTATCTCTAGATGCACTAGGCAAGTGGACGATACCTACATAGTTCCATGGACATAATATCCAAGAAAGACTTCAGGCCAAATGTAGTTCTCCTAGGAAATGGGAAGAAAAGGATAACTGACAAAAATAAATAAAATGGATGTGATAGAAGAAAAAGGAATGGTCTTGTAAAATGACAAGTGCATGAGAGAAAAATCCAAAAAGGATGGGGAAAATAAGTGACAAGTGGTTTGATTTCAACTTAGTAAGGGTTACCAAAATCTTTAAGGCAAAGATATGGTCAATGTTTTTTGTTTTTTCTAATGATTTTACAAATATTTTTGGAATTTTTGAAGTATCTCAGCTTGATCAAGAATGAAGAGACATTAAAAAGTTTAAGTTTGAAAAATAGCAAGAGAATTTAAACTTAAGTTTCTCATAAAATGATTAGAGAATTCAAACTTAGGTTTCTCACAAAATGGTGAGAGCATTCAAACTTAGGTTTCTCATAAAATGGTGAGAGTGTTCAAACTTAAGTTTCTTGAAAAATGGTGAGAGCATGATAGAAAGGGTGACTGAGCTAACCTCAAAAAGTATCGAGTGTTTCCTACAAAGTCCTAGAGTAGGACCTCAAGTCGCTATAATTTTGCCCTTATGACAAAGGAACTCAACTAACATAGTTGTCAATTCAAACAAAACATGCATAGTATAGTTATATCCCTTCATCCCAACCACAACATCCTCCTAGTCAAACCATTATATCCAACACAAGCCAAAATATCACATAACTAAATGTGTATTTTCAAGTACATCCTAATCCACGTATGCATATTCTTGGTCCCTTTAAAAATTAGACCAATGTACCATAATAGATATCTCCATCATACCCTAGTCAAATTATCCCACTTGTAACCTCCAAACCATCTATCTAAACCAATTTTCTTCATCAAATAATGTTCTCCCTCAAACCAATGTTCCCTCTTGTTTCCTAGCCCAAGAATACAAAAAATGAAGAATGAAATTACTACCATTTAAGCTAGGAAATAGACTAAAAAGTTTAATTTGGATGACAATGTGCACATACTTTCAAGGAAATCATCGACAAAGGCTTGTTGATGATTAAATAAGAATCACCATAAATTTGGATATGAGATATGTTCTAGTGCACTAACTATTGAAGTCCTATGACCAGTGCTTCATACTCGACCATGTTTTTTGTATAAGGAAAATTTATTCTAAATGATTTAGGGATTAGATTCCCCTATGGTGTAAAAAATAAGAGGCCTACCCCCGATCCATGTGTAGTAAATGAACCATCAAAATATAGCTTCCAGTGCTACTCCTCAAGAGGTGTGTCAATGATGGTCATTATGGATTCATCAAGAAATTGAAATGTGAGGGGATTTGTGTCTATTATGGGTGATTCAACAAGCTGATCTACAAGGACCTATCCCTTGATTACCTTTTGATTGACATATTCTATGTCAATCTCACTAAGAAGCATGATCCATTTGGCCATTCTACCTTGTAAATTTATTTTAGATAGTAGATACTTGAGTGGATCTACTTTTGAAATGACCATGGTCTTGTTATTCAAGATGTAATGGCATAGTTTTTGAGCTACGAAGACCATATATAGATAATTTTTTTTTAATAGGTGCGTAGTTGTGTTCATATGTCACCAAGGTATAAATTAAGTAGTATATTACATGATCTTTTCCATTATTATCATGTTGAGCCAAAAGTGCCCCTAGGGCATTATTAGTAGCTAATAGATACAACAAGAACAAATTTCTTGGTATATGAGGTAACAAAATAGGTGGATTAGCTAAATAGTCCTTAAGTTGTTAAAAATCTATTTGGTAGTGATCATCCCAATGAAATGTAACTTAATTATTTAGAAGATGTGTAAATGGATGAAACTTGTCTATGAACTGAGAGATGAAGCATTGGATTGACTGGATCTTGCCCTATAAATTGTGGAGTTATTTCAAATTGGTTGTTGGTGGCATCTCGATTATAGCATAGACTTTGGCTAGATCAACTTCAATGCTTCTATGAGACATGATGAAGCAAAGTAATTTACCTGAGGTTAATCCAAACACACATTTCTTTGGATTGAGTCTGACTTTATACTCCCATAGTCTTTCAAATATCCTACATAACACTACTGGATGGTCAGCCTTGATCTTTGATTTTCCTAATATGTCATCGACATAGTCTTTAACAATATCATGCATCATATCATGGAATATGATGGTTATGACCCTTTTATATGTAGATTTAGCATTATTTAGATCAAATGGCATTACCTGATAATAAAATGTTCCCTATAGAGTGGTGAATGCTATTTTATGCTAGTCTTTTGGTGGTATTTTGATCTGGTTGTATCTTAAAAAGCCATCCATGAGTGAAAGCATTTCATAACCTACTATAGAGTCAATGACCACATCAATATTAGGTAATGGAAATTCATCTTTAGGGTAAGCTTTGTTGACGTTTAAAAAATTAGTACAAATTTTGATTGCTTTAAGCTTTTTACTAATAAGTATAATATTAGATATCCATTCTGAGTAGTCAATGGATCAGATACATCTTGCTTCTAAGAGTTTTTACAAATCTTTCTTTACCAAGACAACAATGTGAGGATGCATCTTACATAGCTTTTGTTTCACTAATTTGGCATCAAGATTGACCACAAGGTGATGTAAAACCAAGGTGGGGTCTAAACCTGGCATGTCAAAATATGTCCATGCAAATATATCTCTAAATTCTCTCAATAGAGTTGCAAACACTTCACGTTCCTCCTCAATAAGGGATGCACCTAATTTGATCCATTTTAGGTCTGATGGAGTCCCGATGTTTACCTTTGTTGTATCTTCTACTAAAAGGGTTAAACCATCTTAAAAGACTTGAACTATTGGACTATATGAGAGTCCTCTATTAGGACTTGCTCTTCAACTTCTCCTAGGCATGATGAATCTAAGTCTCCTAATGAGAGATTTAGCCATGTGAAAAAAATAGTCAAAAATTCTTGAATAATTTGATCAAACACTTGTTTTTCAAAATTGAACTTAGATCCATAGGAAAGTTCATCATTGGTGGGATCTTGGTCTAAATTTGAAGAAGAATGAACACCCCCATTTAATGGCACCTAAAATAGATTTTCACCACTAGACTAGCATTTATCTTTACTTTTTCCCTAGTCAGCAAGCACCTCAATGAGGTTTTCACTTTGGGACCTCAATGTTTTATTTATTTGATTTGGCTAAGGGTGTTCACCTTCTATCCAAAATAGGCTTTAGGATCTAATGTGATTGAGAATCATAATTTATGGTCTCTCAACATAACATTGTATCTAAGGCCTAGAAAATCATAGAATGCCTCATCATTTTGAAACTCATCAAGTGGTAAATTAGATTCTTGTTGGTCCCAATCTATCATCTGGGGATAATATAATGGCAATGGGCTATTATGAATGACTGACATAAGGGTATAAATGGAATGAGAGGTAAACAAGTTGGTTTCAACTAGGTTGTCAAAGATGAGGATATGATGGGATTCTACTTCACTATCAACATCATCATCACTAGTTATTGGTGATGTAATTTTAATAAGATATGTGGGGTCACCCCCAGGTAGTTTAAATTTGAGTCTATAGGTCTTTTATACTTGGTCATAAAAATTGGCTCCAATGTTCCTTGTTGGTTTGGTCTAAGGCCTTGTCCTTCATAGTCTTAACACTCCATGATCCTAATGGGAATAGGATATTTTTCACTTTTATAATAAATAATTTTTTTATAATTGTAAAACAATGATTCATCCCCTTCAAGAGGGTTTAGTTCTAGGCCAGATGCTAGTACAAACCTGATAGGTCCTTTATCTTTGTTATTTTGTTGCCAATACATGTGTGGGGTAACTTTAGGTCACCAAAGGTATTTGGATTCTAAGTAAGGTTGGAAATATTAAAGGTATCATGGGTCACATAATCCCCTAGGCCATTCTCTAAAATGGTGAAATGATTAGAATCTTTAAGAGGTGACATGTGGGAAAGGTAATCTAAGTTATTAGTATCTATGCAATTATCATATAGAGGATCAATAAGTATGGATTTTCCTTAGTAATTATAGCTTTGAAACTTGGCCTTGAGAAGCTTGCAGTGCTCATATGGGTGAAAATCTCTTGGGATATTTACTTCCATCCTTGATGAGAGAACTTGATACATTGGTGCTATGTTGACAGGACTGCACAAATCTCATGTAATTAAGGCCTTTTGAGAAACATATTTTATGATAACTCAAGATCAAGCACATGGAAAAGTGTATCATGGGTCAAAGGCCCAATGATAATTGGTAATCTAATTATTCCCTATTATTCTCTCCTGATTATCATAGGCTTTGATAGTTATCATTTTTGGCTAGAAATCTACCATTGTATATCCAAGAAGCTTAATAAGCTTTAGAGACACTATATTGAGGCCTAATATATTGTATATAAGGACACATTTCAATTTATGACACTTTATATAAACTTATATGTATAATGAATTATTATGGAGTAGGCCAAGGGAAGACATATCACTTTGGTTGAATGTGACTTGTTGGGCTGGAGCTAGGTGTCCAAACAAAGCTTGAAATTTATCAAGGGATATGTCATTATCAATAGTGGATTTTTGATGTTCATAATAAATCTAAAATAGAGCTTTGTGCTGGTGTCTTCTACAATTGTTTCATAATATCAAACTTCTTGTCTTGGTCAATGATGAATGGTTTATTTTTAGGTTGAATGGTTGGTTGGATAACAGGTAAAGTGGTAGATGGTTGTGGGCCCGGGATAATAATATTTGATCTTCAAGTTGTGATTACATACTCAAGATTAAATACTAGACTATTTTTGCTAATAAATGCTAAAAATGGTATGGGACCAGATAAGATAAGTCTCGATTGTTGGTGCACTTATATGTGGTCATGTAGCAAGGGCAAGTTATCACTATAAGGTCCAAAAGTGGAAGTCCCAATTTTTTGGTTCATTTATGTGTGGTCCTAGGTCAAAGAAGGATTATCTATATTATTTTATAGAGTGGTATTATTTAACAATGGTATATATTTATTAGTGCTCAGTCTAGGATTAATGGAGATGGTATTAATACGACCCCCTGTAATATGACTTATAACCCTATTGTAGTCATGTGCAACTACATGGTAGGTTTTTTGGTTATTACTATTCTAACATTGGTTTTGTTTATTGTTCTAATATTATGGGTTTTGCTATTGATTCTACTGATTCTACTAGTTTTTCCTTTGATTTTGTTCTTGCACTGATTGATGTTGTTGTTATTATTGTTGCTGATTATTATGCTACTATTATGTGTTATGTTGGAGATAGGGTTTTTGATAAATCTTAAGAGTTTTGTTAGAGGTGGAAGCACCATTATCCAATGTTATCTCCCAATTCTCCAACATATTCTCAATCAAATACTTGATTTGCACACATCTGCATAGATTATGCCCATTGGCCAGATGATATTCACAAAAATCATTTTCATGGTACCAATTAGGATAAGGAATGATTTGTAGATAATACTTTGGTATAGGCCAAATAATTAGATTAATAGTGGCAATTTTGTAAAATATATTCTCAATAGGCTCTCCTAGGTCACAAAAGACATAATGCATAAGCATAGTTCTCCTTGGAAGAGGGGTCTGCAATGGTAAAGGTTGTTGTATTTGTTACACAGGTCTTAGTTATTGTGATTATGTCATTGGTTGGAGAGATTTTTGGGTAGGAGTAAGTTGAAAAGGTTGTGCAGATGATGTTTTCAATATGTAGACATGATGTGACTCAGTTACTCCATTGCCTACAACATTCCTATTACGGTTGAATTCCTTTGGTCTATCTTGGTTATTGGCCTATGCTGGTTGTGATGCTTGTGTTTGGATTGGATGTTGGTTTTGGCCACTTCTATGATTAGTATCTTGATTCTAATTAGTTGAAGTAAGCTTGATGATCTATTTATTAATAAGGGCTCAATCAATCAACATGCCTTTGTCAATGATCTCCATGAAAGTATACGCACATTGTAGTTCTAGATGATAAGCTATCTCACTATGCAATTTTTTAGTAAACATAGTGGCTAATTGTTTATCTAGTAAATTATGAGTGAATCATCTTATAAGGGCTCTCCATCACTGTAGATAACTTACAAAATTATCACTGGCCTTTTGTTTTGCTTGTGTTAAGTCAACCAATGAAATCTCATGTTCAAGATTATAGGAAAAGTGCTGCCCAAAATTATCAAAAAAATTATCAAAATCTGTTATTGAATTCTTGGGTAACTTTAAAAACTAATCTAAGGCTGGTCCATCCAATCTCCTTGGAAACAACAACAAAAGGTATTATATCACTATATGCCACTGGTTGACACGTGACAAAGAACTCAAGTAAATAGGCCTTAGGGTCACCTTTCCATTTATATTTACCAAATTTTGGTGGTTCATATCCTAGGAGAAATGGTATCTTCAAGTACTCCATGTTGAATGGTTAAGAACACACATCATCCAACTTAAATGTTTTAGTCTATTTTTTAGCTTGAATGGTAGCAATTACATCCTTTATCTGTTGTAATGCTTGGGCTAGGAAACTAGAGAGAACATTAGTTTGAGGGAGAACATTGGTTTGGGTAGATGGTTGGGAGGTTACAAGTGGGATACTTTGAATGAGGTATGATGGAGATATCTATTGGGGTACATTGGTTTAGTTTGGAAATAGACTAGGAATATGCATACATGGATTAGGATGTACCTAAAATTGCACATTTGATTGTATGATATTTTGGTTTAGGTTAGCTATAAAGGTTTGACTTGGAGGATTTTGTGGTTGGGATGGAGGGATATAACTATACTATACCTATTGTGGTTGAAAAGGGACATGCTATCAACTAATCAAACCTTGCTATTGAGTGGGAACTTATGAACCAAGACCCTCTCTTTAAACTTATGGTACAAGTTCAACCAATTGTTGTCTAATAGGTACTTGAGAAACATGGGATCCTCCTTATTTCATGAATCCTTGTTGGGAATTGAATGCATATTGAATATTCAACATCTATTACTAATAAATATTTACACATTGTTGGCTAGTCATCTTTTGGTTTTGGATTAGTACACTAGTCTGTGACTGAAGAGATCTGTTTGTCACTACTTAATGAGGTGGAACATTAGTTTCCCCTTGTTGATGTGGTAATACATTCAGCCTTTATTATGTTGGTACACTATATTGTGTATGTTATTGTATAATATTACTCATCACTTGTTGAGGGGGAGTAGGATTTGTTATATTCTATTGTTGAGGCATGACATTGGTTACTGGTTGACTACCTAATCTTATTGGTTTCACACTTGATGAAGATGCTAGTTGAATTTGGGAAGTAGGAGGTGAAGGTTGGAGTACATAAGCTCCTATTCCTTGGTATGATGATCCAATCATGGTATTTTCTACAATCACAAGTTGTTGACTAGTTGGTTGTGCATTAGTACCACTTTGATTTGGACTGGATTTTACTTGCATATTATCCACTATATTTTTTGCATTATTCTATGTAGAAGCTGAAGACACTTGTTTAATAATATGCATATGTATCAAGTTGTCTATCGAAGTGTTTTGCATTAATGGGTTTGAACTCTTATTGTCTTAACTAGTTAAATCTATTGAAACTCCTATTGAAGAAACAAAGTCAATAAGAGGTTTGCTCACCATTGTCATCTAATTGAAATTGAGTGCTAGATTCAAGTAGGTTTGATATACCATCTGCATTTGGTTAAAGTGGTCTTCCATGAGGTTTTTTCCTTGTTAGGTATATTAGGGTCCTGATATGTTGTTTGGATAAGAGCCAAAGGATTGCTAGAAGAAGCCTATTGAACTTAAATTATGTTATGGGGCATTCTTATTAAGCTTGGTAACTTCTCATGGAGGAACTCTACCTAAAACTTAGCCCCTACCTCTATGGCTCAAACCAAAATCTCATATTTTTTCTCCAATGAATGATGCTCAAATAAAAATGGAACATATATGGAAGGCATATTAGTAGAACATGAATGTTGAAGAACTAGTTCATCAGCTATGGGTATTATAGCTAGGTATTATGTGGTTTGTTCATGGTCTTGTTTTGAATAAGGTTGTGTATTAAAGAAATATTTAGCCAATGGATCTTGGCTTTATGCTCCTAATTGAGTATTATAAGAGGGATATAGATCCATCTCGAAAGCAATATTATCTGCATAGGGGTCTTGCACCATTTCTTCCTATGCAACCACATTACTAATCCTTGGATTCTACATGAGTCCACTACAAGTCTAGGAGTACATGTTGGGATCCATAGTCAATGCTTTGCAATAGAAAGGGAAGATATTTCTACAAACTCAATGTCTAAAATCTGATGTTCAAACTTGGTCTAGATTCATCAAAAGGATCAAAAGGTTTATGCAAAGATTTGTGATAACTCAAGATAATGTTAAGTGTTTAACATTACATGTCTTACACAAATTTTTTTTAGTTAATGAACCAAAAATACAAATACCAAACACTAAGGCCAAAGCATTTCAAATTAGTCTAATCTAGGAAATTAAAAGTTGCTAGGTCTTTTGGCCAAAACATGGCATCAAAAGCTAAGCTCAAATAAGGCATGCACTAGAACTCTTGGCCAAATGATGTCAAAATCTATACTTTAAAATAGATGAGAATTTTAATCTAATGGATTTGAAACACTTCTAACAAACACTAGGCATTTGATTCTTGGATATGGACTCGATCAAATAAGTATAAGGTATGAAACAAAAGGCACTTTAGAGATAGTTTATTTTGTCACAAATAATGGTATAAAACTTGGTTCTTTTTTAAAAATAAGCTAGACAAAAGTGAATGGCATAACTATGCTAGACAAAGGCTCATAAAGCTACACTCAAATTGGTTTGAAAATGTAGGAACAAATTTGAACTCTATGCAAGAGGGCCTATGAAATAATATCTAAAATGTTTTGGGTAGCATAACAGTGCTAGACTATTATTAAGATGTGAAAAAATGCTGGTTTCAAAAACTTTCTAAGGCAAAGATAGTTTCACACAAATTTAACAGCATAATACTACCTTTCTTGACTTAAAATGTTGTAGTACATAGACTCCAAGTACAAGTGTTTAGCACAAAATGACTTAAGTCTATCAAGTGGTGATAATGATCATGAGTCTTAAATTACCTTCAACTAAAATTGGAAATTGAACCTAAGTTCCCTCAAGTTTAGTGTAAATGGAAAATCCACTTAACATATCAACCCTATGAACTTAAGAAGGTGCAATTTTGAATTTAGATTATAAATGAAGGACTTAAATAAATTTTTTCAAAGGTCTAGACTCAATAAGGCAACATAACTGTGCCAAAGTGGATGATATGACTCCAAGTTTTGATGAAATTTGAACAAGGTAAATTGATGATTCATGCAAGAAACATAACACCTCATTGTTCAAATAAAAATGAGGACTATGTGTTTTGGTTTGTGTTATTTTTTCACACCAAGTTTTGAATCCAAACAAAACTTTAATCTAGGACAAAACCAACTAATTAATCACTCTTAGATCCTAAATTGACAAGGTTGCTTGGTATTGATGGAATCCATCAATATAAATTATTTGAGAGGATTTTAAGTGTTCATCTAAAAGTAAATGTGCATTATATAGTAGGGTTTTTACACCTCCCCTTCTCTCAAATGATAGTACTGTGACATGGACCTTGAGGTGCACCTTGCACCAATAATACTTCTGTGGCAAGTAGGGATTTGTCTAAGATCTATAAGACTTTTAAAAATCTCTAGGGGAATCAATTACACAATCGATTTGATGTAAAAAAATGCAAAAGAAAATTATGGAAATTGGGTGTCTGTAGCTCTTGGCTTGTTGCAAAAAGGTCTAGTCCTTTTTACAACCACTACATCCTGCTATTCACTCAGTGTAGTGTGATATCCAAATGTAGATACATCCTGTGTGTAGCTCAGAAGGAGTGGATGAAGTTAATGTTAAGAGATGAAACCCTAGGTCAAAACTTACATAAAGAACTTGTGGGAGGTGATGAATTCCCCCTTGCAAGCCAAGTTTACATGAAATAAAAATCATAAAATAGAAAGACTTTAGGGTCGAAGCAAGGTCACCCAATACTTTTGTGAGTTTTTAAGGAGTGTTTTAGATGACATTATTTCTATGCCTTGGACTAGGTAATGTACAAATAAGGTAAGTGCTTTTGATTCCAAGGTTTTACTAAAGGTGACAAATGGAATAGCATACATGCAACATCCTTGTATTTTGTGAAAATAAAGTGCTAATTGAAACAAGTAGTGAACACAAAAGTGTTGAAATATGAGTTCATTTTAAGCCCCAAATTGAAAGGTGTGGTGGTGTTATTTTGACGCCTTGGTCTTAAGATTGTGAACTTTAAAAACTAATGCTCAAAAATACTTACTTAAGCACCTAAATGTTACATTAAACACCAAAATAATGTTCCTAGTTCATTTTAAAATAATGTAAAAGGTGGTATAAAACATGATTTATCAAATTTGAAGTCCGTTGGTTACCTGTCTATATTTAAGGCATCACCTCAAAAGCAAATATGTTAGATTAGAAACATCCAAATATATTTTTAAAATGTTGTGAAAAATATATGAAAATTTAATATAAAAAATGGTCATACTCTAAAACTTTAGGAGAAAACACATGGTTTTAAAAAAATTTGTATAAAATAGAGTCTATATGATCCCAAACCAAGCATTTTAAAATTACCTATTAACTCTCAAGTTTGTGTTTTAATAGTGACCATTGACGATTATACCTGAATGTCGATGGTTGAAAATGACCATCTATGGTTTACTTAACCATTGGTGGTTCCTCTGATCATCAATGGTTGACTATGTAAACTTGTGACAAAAAAATGGCCAAATGAAGTTAGAAAATCACTTAGAAAGAGGTTTAAGCATCCAAATTAAAATTTTAAAGTTGCCTCATGCTCTCCTTCATACATGGAATGTGTTGGGTCCCACTGGGCATGCCATTATGTGAACTAGGTATTTGATTGAAGAGAGGTGCTTAGTATTGTGTTAGTCCCAAAATGAAAATAAATTGATAAAAACACACTAAATAACATATATCTCTAGGCCTAGTTACTGGGGTGAGCTTAATAACAAAAATAAAAATAAAAATCACAACTAAAAAGTAAAGAAAAAAAATAATCCTTCACCTTCTTTGGATGCTCTAAATGCTTGTTTTAGTGGCTTCCTCGACTTGTACTTATGAAGTCTTCATCAAAGGAGTCTTGGCTATCTCCTCTTCTCCTTAACACCTTGTGGCTTTGGATTGGATTGGATTGGCTTGTCTCAATATTTGGACATTATAACACTAATTTCAATGGATTTTGGAATTATTTGTGCATTATAACTTTGCATTATTCAAACTTAAAATTCATGTGGCAAGGCTTCCTATTTATAGATTTTTGTAAATGGGTAGAATCAACCTGAACCATGCATCTCAAGATTGAGATGTGTGGCTAAGCATTAATCCAATTTTGAAATTGAAATTCATAAATAGGATCATAAATTTTTGGGATAGAGGAGCAATTAAGAGGCATGGAAGGGCTTTGATGAGGCATAAGATGTCTGAATCTTGATATTTGTGGCATTTATGGCCTAAAGATGTCTTCCAAGAAATGAGGTCACCTGATGATGTAGATATTCAATATTCATTTATAAAAATAATTATTCAACAAGTTTCCATGTAATTCTTAATTAGGATCTAATTTGGTTTAATTATATCTTAAGCATGATTAATCACTTTGTGCCTTGTTATTGGTCCAATGTTTGACTGGATTGGAATTGGAAATCAATGTTAGATGAGTTAGATCCATTATCCCATTTAGGATTTTACCAACACCAACTAACAAAGGCATGTGTTTCATGCAAGAGATTTGATAGAAAAGAACAATCTAGAGCACCTAGGTACAAAATTGGCATTTTGACTTGAAATGATTTGATCAAAGTTAGCTTGTCCATAAATTACATTGCCCCATTTAATGATACTTTGGCCAAAATCAGCACTTAAATATATCAATTTCAACTTATTTAATGTGTTTTAGTGTTTTTAAGCCAAATTATGCACTTTAGCAAGAAATTGGTCAAAAGCCTAATTGGAGGTTATCAGTGGCCAGATTTAGTTATCTATAAATCCCATCATTAATCTATACTAATATCTTAGGGACTTGATCCCTCATCTAGATCTAGTCCAATGCTTATAAAAATAATCAAGTTAGCTCACACATTTCATTTTCAATCATTCTGTCAGGGTCCTCCTTAGAGTACAATTGATTACCTTTGTATAAGCAACTAAACACAGAATTAAACCAAAAGTAATAAGTAACTAGAAATCAGAAACAACAAAGAATAAGAGATATGAGAAACAATACAATCTTGTATTACACTCTTCCAGAAGAAAATACAATGAAGAAATCTCTTCTTCCCACACCCTTGGGTGTACAATAATTCTCCCTCAAGAGTTCTCTCTCTCTCTCAATCAATTACAACCAACTCAACACTGAGTTGTTCCCTCCTCCAACAGATCTCCTTGATCTTGCTTACATGTGACAATCAACCCAATGGTTGTTGTTGCCTACACTTTCAGTGACAATCAACCCAATTGTTGTTGCCTACTTACTTGATTACAATACAACCCCATGGGTCTCTTAAATAGATCCCAAACCAAACAATAATTAGAAACATAGACTTAAGACTAAAATTAGTCTTTACATGCAAACTAACTATTCATCTAAAATTAGAACAACAGTTCTAAAAACACACAGGTGACCAATGTCGGTTCCTGTTTGATGGATGCTGGCCGACAATAACCGATGTTGATTACTATGTAGCTGGAGATAACTGATGTCAGTTAGCCTGATTGATGTTGGTTACTCTGTAACTCAGCAACCTCCACATTTGCACATTTAGTGAAGCTTTTATCTCCACAACTTAACACATTCTACCTAGACCCACCTAACATTAACCTTTTTGTCTACCTACATCCACCAACATCCACTTATTTTTAGACCTATCTAATTTATTAAAACCAAATGCATTAGGTTTCTACCTAATTCCACCTAACTCTAAACCCACCAAATTTTCTTGACAACCTCCTTAAACCCATAAAAACAAACATCTATATTTTCAAAAACATTGAGCATTTTAACATGCAATCATTTGAATCTACACTTAGGTATTTTTAAATACCCCTACCCCCTTTCAAAATTTCATAATTTTTTTATCCCTTCCTATCTTCCCTAAATGATCGATCATCAATGGTCCTTACAACCATCGAAAATCATGTGAGCATCTTCCTTCAGTGGTCAAACACTGATGATTATACCTGACCATTGATGGTCAGGTCTAACCACTGTGTCATTATGTGTGATTGATAGTGGTAAAACCCTTGACCTACCTACCTAAAAACCATCAAAAACAACAAAATTCAACAAAATCACTACCCAAAACTACCCTATCACCTAACCCTAACCTAAAATCTCACTCAAATTTCAATTTCCTTAGTTTAATTTTTCCTAATTTTACCAAAATGACAACCTAAGTCAAAACCCCTAAAAACCATTTCAAATCAACAACCATAATGTAATTTAACTAAATATCCAATCCAATCAACTAACTCATAGTTTCAAAACATCACCTACCTCATTCCTCATTCATTATCAATGTCAAAGCCCATGTCTAGCTACTCAACCATGCCCTTGCCACATTGCATCATTGGTCCTCACTGATCATGAACACAAACACATTCACCCAATCCAAAAATGACACCTCAATGCAAAAATTAGTCAAATAATCTCCCATAAAGATGACAAATTGACCAAATCACCAAAACATAAAACACAAAGGTCAAACTTGTCAAAAGTGAAAATGATTTTTATTTTTCACTTTTTATCCATAACTTTTTAGGGTTACACCTTGACCGCTGATGGTCAGGGTGATTGTCAATGATCAACCCTGGGACCCCTGACCATCGATGGTTAGGAGAGCCCATCTTTTCACAAAAACATAATTTTTGGCACCTAACCTAAGTGCCCCAATTTTGGAGATCACCTAATCTCCCCCATACCAAACTTGAACCTTTTGGAAATCACCCTTCTCCATCTAACTATTAGACCATGTCCACTTTGACAATGGCCATTTTTGACCCAAATTATTTACATGTTTTGTGATGACCTTGCATGGTCTTTTTGACCACATCAACCATTTTTTCCATGTTGACCATTTTAATTTGTACCACCTAGTGCATGACTAGATCACTTGTATTTTTCAAGGGGACCCTTCCTACCTTAAATACCTATGAAAACACCAACCTTGTCTAAGAGACTTTTAGATTAACCTAATCAGATATGACCAACACTATGGACCAATTACCCTATCACTTGTTCTTCAAGAACTGACCTTATTTTTACCAACATTAGAAACTCTAATCTTTACATGATCTTGACTATCACACTTAATACCATTTTGTGTGCATTTTTATATTTTGAATGCCCAAACACACTTTTTATTTCCAAACCTCATGACTCACCAGTTACCACTTATCAAACCCCAACTCAATTTTGATTTCACCTCATTAACTCTTGGCTAAGGGGGAACACCTCCTCCCATACTTGAGGTAATTATATCTTTGACTAAAACTCCATTTTTTATTTTTTAGCTCATTAAATCAAAGTTTCATAGAAAAAGGGGTAAAATGTAGACACTAAAAAACTACACATGATAGTTCTAGTCGTTGAAATGCCTTGGGACCCCTATTGGACCTTGAGTCAAGTTGACCACCTAGTTAGATAACTCATAAACTTACTAGATTAATATTTAATCAAACCTTTTAACCCATTTCTTTGGCCCTTTTAACCTTAGACACTCAACCACTGATAGTTAGTGCAACTGTTAATGGTTAGCCTGATCATCTATTTCAAATTTTTGGCCTCCCTGACTTGATCAAACCTATCTAAAACTTATTTATTCTCCATCAAATCCTTAATATAACCTCATCTAACCAATAAACCATTTAGTAATTCTTTTTTTATTACCTTAAAAAACACATAGGCAACCACCAACAGTTAGCACAACCACTGATGGTTAGCCCCAACCATTGATAGTTACCCAACCACTGACAACCAACTTAACTGTTGATGGTTCACCAAACCATTGATGGTCACTATGACAAAAAATTACATCATGTTATTTTCAACCCCTTACCCCAACCAAACCTAACTTTTTATGTTCCTATTTTTTTACAAACCCTTTTTTAATTTTTTGAACTTGACTTCATCCACCTTAGCCTGAGTATTGACCCACTTTTACTATATTTAGTCATTTTATTTAACAAGCATTCTAATTTATTCTTGTATTACATTTCATTTATCTTATGCAAGTACTTTACTTTATCATTTCCAACTTTATTGTTATCAATAGTGGATTGACAACCTCATAGCAAGTGTATGCTTCTTGGATCTATCTCAGACTAAGAAATCCACTTAACTATCTTGCTAATAATATCCTTTATTAGTGTGTTTTTATTTTTAGGTTATTCCTTCCTAGCCAAAGAGGAGATCTTAATATTCATCTATACTATGTGTGCATCACCAACCAAGTATTTCTACCACACCCTTATTACTAGTTTCTTATCTTCTTCCAAAATTAAGAAATGAGTAGAAATTAAGAGAAATAAGCATCTATTGAAGGTAGGTGAAAATTATATTTTAGACACACTAAATTTAGATTAATAAAGTAAATGCATATATGAATAACTATTTTTAAATTTTTTAGGAATGAGAAAAATGTTTGATATCCATTATGAATAGTTCATGGGTTTAATAAATTTAGCATCCATAATTTTAATGATTTCTTTGTGAGATAAGGTATAAATTTCATGGGGGAACTTTTGTTGCTTTTGTCTAACAAGTTCATCATCTAGATAAGTGATGATGTTATGAATAATTATACTAGGGTCAATTCCTAGCATATCTTTATATGACCAAGTAAATTACTCACAACATTTATCAAATAACAAATGAAAGTTATCTTGCTCTTCAGGAGTGAGCTCTTTAGAAATGATAATAGGTCAAGGACATGTCAATGTATCATATTCTATTTTTGTAGCTTCTTTGATGATAATAACATTTCCATATTGGAAATGGTATGGAATAAGAGGGAGATAATAAATAAGATGTGTTTTAGGCACACTAGTAATGAAATTATTAAAATAAGGAACCTTTTACTTATAGTTACCAGGTTTATGATGTTGGGATGAAAGTTGAGGTTCTCTAGAATGGATTATCTCAAGTATAGCTTCATCACTAGGAAGCATATGTAAGGATCCATAACATTTGACATATACTTAAAAATAAATGATTTGATTATCATTACTATCATATGTAGAATGTATTTGTCTAACATCATTGGTTTTAGTGTCTAAGGTAATTTTTGATGTAATAGTGGGTATAGATTTTTATTGGGGATATTTGGTTGAGTAGAGTCAACAAGATTGGTAATGTTTGTATTATTTTTTTCAATAGATAAAGTTTCATTCGTATTGAGTTTTATAACCTTAGTGGTATATATGTGATCATAAAAAAGAGGAATAGGTTATATTATATTAATTTATTTAAAAAGTTTAGAAGATTCTATAATTACCCATGGGGTATCTAGTGATGGAGGATTAATATGAGGTACATAACCTTTAGGTTATGATTTAATATCATATGATATATGAATGACATGGACATCATGGTGGAAGGCATGTATTTTTGCTAATGTCTTTGGATAATGTTGTACATCTAAATATCATGATTAGGATTGGGCCATGATATAATTATCATCATAAGTGTGAGAAATAGTACATGCATCTATTTCTATGGGAGAATCGATAGTTGAAACACCTAAATTTACAAATTTTTGAGGAGAAATATTTAAAATATATTTAAATAATTTGGTCACTCTATACTCATCACATGTAAAGTCATATTATATGTAAGAAGCATCATATTCATTATATGGAGTGGGAGTCTTAGTAGTCTCATCAATTAGGGGAATGGTGAGATCATGTGGAAGTAAAGGAGGAAGCCATTCCATGGTATAAGGAGGTAGTCTAGTGAGATCATCTAAATCATTGAGAGTAACATGTAAATCAAGATTCATGTTAAAAAATTCAGGGAGAGGTGCACTTTAATGTGGGGAATGGTTTTAATGAGATATTGAGATTTAGGATTTGGTAATTAAATACCTTTATCACTCTAGAGTGTACCCTATTTGAAAATGTGTAAAACACACCTTTAATCCAATTGATATAATTGGATCTTTTCAGAGTGTGGGTGACTCTGTATTGAGAAGAACCTCCAGATAGGGTTGGTTCCCTTAAGATTTATCTCTAAAACTAATATACTTTTGATTTTTTGGGATGAAAAGGGAGAAGGAAAATAAAATGGGAAATCTTATTTAATAGAGTTATGTACTTGGATGATTGGTATTATTTTAAATCTTTCTAAAATTGATTAAGACACACATATGAATCTAAAAGAAATTTCTGCATTCAACCCTGAACAGTAGTAATTCAAAATATTGCCTAAAAGAATTTTGCAAAGCAAATTCAAATCTTAACTCTCCAATGACTTATAGAGGATGATATTTTCATATTAGGTGTGTAAAGGACATATAAAATGGTAAGTAAATTCCACTTTTATTCTGGTATATAGTTAAATTACACTTTATTTTGATCCAAAATGATATGCAAAAAATCTTCTTTATTTGATAAAAAATGGTGTCAATTATAATTTCTTCTCTGCTTCAAGAATTAATGAAAAATGGATTGAAAAACACAATATATAAGTTTAAAACTAACCTAAATCCAAAGTGGAATTTATTTTAGATAAGGATTATTCTTGGTTAGTTAACTCAAGACCTAATCCTTTTACAATGTTAAACTAATTCATCAAAATCATTAAACTTTATGAAAATTTGCATTGTCTTCAAATTTTGGCATAGAATTGGAGGTGGTGGGACCATGTTAACTTCTCAAAATACTAATGCATGAAAATTCATGCCATTCCTAAATAATAAATTTATTTTATAAAATTAAAAAAAGTATTCAATTCTTCAAGTCTTAAAAATTTTGCATGACCTTTACTTTGGCATTGTATTGAGAAGTGTTGGGCCCATGTTGACTTCCCAACCTTACTTGCATTAAAAACATTATATAATTTGGAATATAACTCCATATTTAAATTGAGTTTAAGTTATTGAATGTCTTATCTTTCATGAAAAATATGGGAGATGCATGAAACTAGTCAAACTAGTCAACCAAAGAGATGTGGACTCAAAGACTAGTCAACTTCCACTTGAACTCAACTTGCATGAATTAAAACTTGAGGATTGACTTGAGAATCTTATATTCACTTAAAAAATATATATGTCATGTGGTGACTTTAAAATTAATTCATTTGATATATTTTCAATGCCATTATCCAAGTTGACCATTTGACCAACTAGGCCTATTAGACCAAATAGACCTAAAAGCCAATCTATGCATTTGAACTCCATTAAACCTAAAACAAGATGACATGAAAATTAAAAAAATGAAAGAAAATTGGAACAAATTTCCTCATCACAAGATATTTGATTTTGATGAGAAAACACTCACCATTCAGGCAATAGGGTTGACTAGGCCTATTTTTCTCTATTTTCCTATAGACTGGCCATTTTAATCAAGCTAGTTGGGATACTTTTGGGATGATTTATGACCAAATGAAGATTTTAGGATGAAGAAAAAGTCTTAGGTTTTGATATCCATTGATTAGATTTCATTGAACTATCTTGTACTTCATTTTACATTTTTTTCCACAAAAAACATATTTTTTGCTCTCATCCATATAGATCCATGCATAAAATTGACATTTGAAAAGGTTTTAGGTTGATCCATGATGATTCTATGACAATAAAATAAACTTTTTTCAAAACTAGTTTTTTGAGGGTTTTGAAGCTGAATCTTCAAAATGATGGTTCATAAAGTACAAAAATCCAAATACAAAACTCTTTCCATTTCTATATATATATATATATATAAAACTTACCCCTCTAATATTTCTAAAAATATTGGGTTTCCATGCAAACTATATGAAAAGTTACCATGTGGAGAAATTTGCCTGTGGGGTTTTGACTGCATTTTAGACTACCTATGCTCTTAATGATTATTCATAAAGCATAATCCCTTAAATAGTATCAATTATTCATGAATTATAATTAAATAGGGTTCTTTAAACATAATAATAGGATTCATCAAAACTCCATAGTGGTGAAAGATACAAGCATCTGAATAGGATGCTTGGAAGGGTGTCTAGAACTGAGAAAAATGAGAAATTCACCAAAATGAAAATAAATATTCACCTACTTTCCAATTCCACAAAAAATCATCTTGAGGTGTATAAAATTCTATCAAAACACTTTGAAAGTAAATTTTTCTTGAAATTTCAAAAAACCCCTTTTTGGCCTATATGCCTATTTGCTTGCATAAGCATGTATGAGCATGGTTTACTTAAAATTAGAGTTTTGAAAACTTTTAAAGGGATTATTATCATTTATAAACATAATACCATAATTTTAAAACTTTCATCTAAACTTAAAAACCTCTATGACACTCCAAAATGATTATTGCTCCAATGGTGATCTCTAATAGACATGCTAAGGACTACTACAAAACAACAAGTATCTCCACTTGTCAAATGAATATGAATTTTTTTAAGAAGGTTACTCAAGTCATGATGACCTTGTGTAAATTTTTTTATGTCTTTAAACCACATTTAGTTCTCATAAAACTTAATTTTCTCTTAAAATTGACCCCTGTGCATAGATTATCTACATATTTGAACTTGACAATGCTCTTTTGAAATGGTAATTATCCATTTACAATCCATTTTTGAATTTTTTTTACCAAAATTAGTGATCCACAAATAATTAATTTGACTAGATACAAAGGGTTAATGACCAGTTTTAAGAAAGTTTTGAATGATATGGGTAGTAATTTGGCCTTAACAGGTCAAATTACTAATAATTTTGGTAAATTTCAGGGGTTGAACAGCCTGATGGTCAAATAAATCAGTAAATTTGGTGAAATTGACTTGGATAAATACTAATTTTTGAAAGATCTTTTGTAGACAAAGACACAACAAGACAACTGACATAAATAATAGGAATGGACAACAACTAGAAAGGGAAAAAATAATTGAAAACATGTGAAAATATGAACTCAGAGTAAATCAACAACAAGAAGTCTATTGTGTAAAAACTAACCTCCAACTTGCTGGTCCACCTAGATTAAAAGGAAAATTTGACAATTCACTTTCATGATGAGATGGATAATGATGTACTATATGTTCCCTTACAAGCTTAGTGGTTGAGAAATCAAGTATATTTTTTGCCAACTCCTTTGGAATACTCATATGTGGAATATTATGATAAAAGTAACCTTTGATGTAGACATACTCACTTGGTGGCTTCTTCTCCTTATCAGGCTCCATTTCTACACAATCTGGTTGATTAGGCTAAGCACAAAATATACTTGTATTACCTTTTAGAAGCATATCCATGACTGTAGGCTCATCAAGAATATAATAACCCATTTTGAAGATTTTAAACAAGTCCTTATCAATAATTAACTCTTGAGGTGGTAGAATTGAAGGGTTACCCACTCCTTTCTCTTTGATTTTCTTGACAAGGCTGCTCTCTTTGGCTACAATTAGACCATAGTCCCCCTAAAGAAGAGTATATCTTGCTTCCAAAACTTCAAACAATTCCTCCAATGAGCTTTTTTTGTGATTGGTAAAATCTATATGCCCTCCAAATTCATAAATTTGATTATCTATTACATTAATTTATTCATTCTCTTCATAAGATGGTATCACTGCTTCCTCAAGCTCTTCATAAACACTTACATCTTCTTTAGCACATTCTTCTTGAAACTCATTTAAATATATAATATCCTAATTTTATTCCTTCTTCTACATGTTTCTCTATATGAATTTCTAAGATGGAAATGAGTTAGATTCTTGAGGAGTGAGGGAAATTACCTAAGTAGCTTTAGATTGGCTTGACTGCATGATTTGGTTCTAAGATGGGAAAGATAGAGGCTCCTTTTAGACCATTTGATTCTAGTTCTCCTCCTCTTTCCTTGTCTTCAAATCCAACTCTTTGATCTACTTATCAATATTCTCTTGGAATATCTTCTCGTTAAAGTGGTCAATGATCTCAATAGTGGGCTGCCCTATAATAATCTCTTTCTTTCTTTGACAATTCTCTTGGATAGATCTCCAAGAAGGGAAGGTTTGAGAAAAAAATGAAAAATTTGGAAAACTCAAAGGGTCTCTTAGAATAATCTTCTGAGAAGGAATGGATGGCATATAAGAAGAGTGAGGTTTAATCTATTATTACTTAAGACCTTTTAGTTTATCCTTAATGGTCTGAAGGTAACCACCTACATCCATCATCTCACCAGTGAGATTACCCCAATTTTCACTCTCAATAGGTGCCCATTCTTCTTTTATTTGTTGTAATGACTCTCTCACATAATGGATCTGGTGAGCAGGAGTATCTTGGCCATAATAGCTCTGAGTAAAACTCTAGTGCATGCTTTTCAAGGTTCACTAAAGTTTGTTTAAGTAATGGTATGGATTGGATAGCTACAAAATAGCCATGATTAGGTTGGATAGATGGGTAGGATGGTTCATGATAGGGCTGATAAAGGGAAATATTATAATGGAATGGTTGTTCATAGGGTGGATTAGGGAAGTAATCTTTCATATATGACTAATATAGATCCTCAAACTCGTAGTGAGGATCATAGTGTGGTTGGTCATATTGATCATAGTGAGGATAATATAGATCCATATTGAGACAAGCCATTTGAGACCATTAGTAAACCAAGTGCTGAAAGTAATCAATATTGAAATGATACCTGATGTGGCACTAACATTCTAAATGCCTCCAAAGGCTAGTGTGTAGAATGAAAGTCCCACTAGGTGTGCCAGAAACTATTATCACTCTGAAGTGCACCCTATTTGAAGATATGTAAAACACATCCTCACTCTAGTTGATATAATTGGATGTTCTCAGAGCATGGGCGACTCTATATTGAGAAGAACCTCTATAGAGGGATGGCTCCCTTAATATTTATCTCTAAAAATAATATACTTTTGATTTTTTAGGTGAAAAGGGAGAAGGAAATTGAAATGGGAAGTCCTATTTAATGGAGTGATGCACCTAAATGATTTATATTCTCTAAAATATTTCTAAAATTGAGTAAGACACACATATGAATTTGAAAGAATACTCTTCATTTAACCCTAAACATTAGTGTTTCAAATGAATGCCTAAAATAATTTTGTACATAAAATTCAAATCCTATCTCTCCAATGACCTATAGAGGATGATATTTTCATAGTAGGTGTGGAAAGGACCTATAAAAAGGTAAGCAAATGCCATTTGTATGTTGGTACATAGTCAAATCACAATTTCTTCTCTACTTTAGGAATTAATGAAAATAGTCTAAAAAAGCCAATATATATGTTTAAAACTAACCTAAATCCAAAGTGGAATTTATTTTAGATAAGGATTAGTCTTGGTTAGTTAACTCAAGACCTAATCTTTTTACAATGTTAAAACAATTCCTCAAAATCTCTAAACTTTATGAAAATTTGTATGATCTTCAAATTTTGGCATAGAATTAGAGGTGGTGTGCCTATGTTAACTTCTCAAAATCCTCATGCATGAAAATATGTACTATTAGTCAATAATAAATTCATTTTATAAAACTAAACAAAGTCTTCAATTTTTCAAGTCTTAAAAATTTGCATGACCTTTCCTTTGGCATTGAATTGAGAAGTGGTGGGCCCATGTTGACTTCCCAACCTTTCTTGAATGAAAATCATGACATATTTTGGAATATAAATCTATATTTAAATTGATTTTAAGTTATTTAATTTCCTTATCTTGTGTCAAAAGCATGGGAGATGTATGAAACTAGTCAAACTAGTCAACCAAAGAGATGTGGACTCAAAGACTAGTCGACTTCCACTTGAACTCAACTTGCATAAATTTGAATTTGTGGATGGATTTGAGAATGATATAATCAATTAATATATATATAAATGGAATGTTATAAATCTAAAATTAATTCATTTGATATATTTTCAATGCCATTCTTCAAGTTGACCATTTGACCAACTAGGCCTATTAAACCAAATAGGCCTAGAAGTCAATATGTGTATTTAAAATCTAATAAACCTAAAAAAAGATGAAATGAAACCTAGAAAAAATTAAATAGACTTGGAATAACTTTCCCCATCAAATATATTTTATTTTTATGAGATAATACTCACCATCTAGTCAACAGGGTTGACTAGGCTGATTTTACTCCATTTTCTTACAGATTAGCCATTTTGATCAAGCTAGTTGGGACACTTATGGGATGATTTATGACTATAATAATATTTTATAATGAATAAAAATTATTAATATTTTATCTCAATTTATTATATTTTATTGAACTATCTTGTACTTCATTTTACATGTTTTTTTACATAAAAAACATGATTTATTCCCTCATCCATATAGCTCTATGCATAAAATTGACATTTATAGAATAATCTCTAAGTTTAATTGAAATTTTAAATTTTTTAAAGTTTATACATAATGATTTTATGTAAATAAAATCAACTTTTTTTAAAACTAAGTTTTTGAGGGTTTAGGAGGGTTTTGAAGCTAAATCTCCAAAATTATGGTTCATGAAGTACAGACCTCCAAATCCCAAAATATTTTCATTGATATGTATAATTATGAAACCATTAAAATATTTGAAAATATTTTGTTCCCATGCAAAATATATGAAAAGTTATCACATGAATAAATCTACCTGTGGGGTTTTGATTACATTATGGGCTGCCTACACTCTTAACAATTGTTCATAAATCACAACCCATAAATTATAATTAAATATTGGTCCTAAAAACATAATAAAAATTTTCATTAATTATAATTAAATATCTGTCTTAAAAACATAATAAAATTTTTCATCCAAACTCTATACGTGGTGAAAGATACGAACACGTGAATAGGATGCTTGGAAGGGTGTTTAGAACTATGAAAAATGAAAAATTCACCAAAATGAAAATAAATATTCACCTAATTTACAATTCCTAAAAAAATCATCATGGGGTCTATACAATTATATCAAAACACTCTAAAATCACATTTTGTTTGAAAAGTCAAAAAACCCCTTTTTGGCCTATATGCCTATTTACTTGCTTAAGCCTGTATGAGCATGGTTTGATTAAAATTTAGAGTTTTTAAACTATTTAAAGGGATTATTATGATTTAAAAACATCATACCATGATTTTAAAATTTTTAATTGGACTTAAAAACCTCTATGGCACTATAGAATGATGTCTGCTCTAATGGTGATCTCCAAAGAACATGCTAAGGAATGTTAAAAAACAATGAGTATCTCCACTTATCCAATGGCCATGATTTTTTTTCAAAATTTTCCTCAAGTCATGATGACTTTGTGTACAAAATTTAAGGTCCTGAAACCACATGTAGCTCCCATAAACCTCAATTTTCTCTTAAAATTAACCCCTACGCATGGATTACCTGCATATTTGAACTTGACAATGCTATTTTGAAATAATAATGACACATTTAAAATCCATTTTTTGATTTTTTTTTCCAAAATTAATAATTTTAGGCTATAGATGATTGGTTTAACTAGCTATGAAGGGTTAATGACCAGTTTTAAGAAAGTTTCAAAGGATAGGGGTAGTAATTTGGCCTTGATAGGTCAAATTACTAACATATACTCCATGGATTAGGATCAGATTCATGTTTTTAATGGTTTCCATTATTAATTAATTTGATATATTGACTACTTGAAGAGGCAATATCCCACATATGATGTGTCCATGGGTGGCCAAGGAGTATGTTGTAAGATAGTGGTAGATCAAGAACCATGAACTTAGCATAAATTATCTTAAGTCTAATAAAAGTGGGATCCAAATACAACCAATTAGTTTTTTATTTGTTTTATCAAATCTTATACATGTGAGTCATGTTTGCTTAAGATTTTATTTTGTGTATCTAATTTGTTGAATTAACCAAAGAGAGATAACATTAATACCTAATCCTTCATCTACTAAGACTTTTCAAATAAGGGTATTATCAATCATAATTTTAATAAAGAGAGTGGATCATCAGCTTGAAAATGTATTTAACCATTAATCATATCCTCTTCAAGAAACTCTATGGATGATTTAGAGTATGTGGGAATGGTTTCAATATATGTACTTATGTAAGTGAAGGACCGTTAGAAGGGATTTGTGAGTCAAGTGATGGTGTTTCTTTGATATTTTATAATTGTTGCATAAGGAATTTTCAATGATATGGATAAATAATAAATAACTCCATAAGGGGAATTTTATAAGGCAATGAATTAATTTCTTCCAAGAAATTACAATGTGATGTAGAGGATGAAGATCCAACACAAGGATTATGAGTTACAATGTTTTTCATAAGAATAAGAGAACTAGGTTGGGGTTCTGGTTGTGGAAGTGTTTTCTCATTTGATTCATAAGATGTGGGTGTAATAATTATAGTATATTTAAGTAATTGTTCCTCAATGGAGGGTTTCTTAGGTTTAGTGACAAGGTCTTTGTGAGCAGGTTTTCATCTATAATTAACTTTTGCTATGTTTACATATTGAGAGTTGGTATAATATTGATCATAATCAACATCAATTTCATAAATATTTTTGTTTGAATGTTGTGTGTTAGAATTAGAAGAACATTTTTGAGGTTTAGAAGATACGGTTTTGGCAACTTGTTTCTTTTGAGATGATTTAATATAATAATGATGACATAATTTGATCATATCATCATGGTCAAATGTGTCTCTTAACATAAAAGTAACAAAATTTAACAAGCCCATGACATGTTTTATGAGAATGACCCACATCAACATGAAACCAAAAAAAAATATTAGGGTCATATCTTGAAGTATGGCAATATTATAGGTGAAGGGTTAGATGGAGATAACAATTAATTCATTTATGGTACCATTAATGGTGGGTGGGAAGAAAGTTGATTATCTACTTTGAATACTCTTACTTTTATTTGAGGAGTTGTAATTATAAGTTCATTAGTTTATGTTTGGAAATATTCCTTGTTTGATCAATGAATTGGTTTAAATTATTTCATAAGAAAATCTTGACTTTTAGCTTGATCAAATGCTTCATTTAAAGTTTGTGGAGAAAAAATTTAGACCTTATACTAAAGTGAAGGTGTTAAGGTAGTGATAAATAGTTTGAAGAGATTATTATCATTCATGTTATGATCTGATGTATGAGCTAATGATTTCCATCATTTGATGAAATCATGAGTTGATTCTGAAGTTGATTGTTTAGCATTGATAAAATGTCTAAGACAATTTTTTAGAATATCTTTTGTTGAATTTCTTTGACTAGATCATTAACTAAATCTTCTAATTGTGTTATGGAATGTTGAGGCAATTTATTATACCATTCTAAAATGTCACGTGTAAATTTTTTAACTAAAATTTTGGTAGTAGAAAAGGTATTTATTTAGATCCATTCCTTTTAGAGATTACCAAATGCATTAAGAAAAGATGCAAGGTCATTAGTTCCATCATAATAAATAGTTGGAGAAATGTTTCAAATATTAATGGAGACAATAAAATGAGCTAACGGTTCATTTTGGATATTTTGAAGAATCTTATTATGCATAAGGGGTTGCATAATGATATTCCCATTTGCATTTCTAAGAAGAGGAATAAATTTTTAATTATTTTGAGGTAATATAATAAGATGTTGATTAGTCATTTGCAATAAATGTTGTTGCATTTACATTAGTTGAGAGATGTTTGTCATTTGCATAACATTCATTTATTGAATTATTTGTGCAAGAATTTTAGTAGTGTCATTTTATGTATTTTCATTATTAGTATTTAAAGGTGGAATATTATTATTGTTAAGAGGAGGAATGTTAGTTTTGGTAAGAGGAACAATCCCATTATTAGTAGTAGGAATGTTGCCAATTAGAGTATTCCTCATAGGATTATTCATTAAGCTTGTATCAATTTCTCCAATGGTGTAGTAAGGTAGTTTAGATAGGGCAGTATCATGAGAAGTGTGAAATGGATTAGAAACATCTACACCATAACTTTGTGTGATTTGAATCATGCTAAAATGAATATATGAAGGATGGGAAAAAGCTTACCATGAGTGATTATCCTTTTGGGTAGATAACATAGGTAAAAAATAACAACTCATGTATCATCTAAATGGGTTAAGGGTATCAATAAATATTTTGATAGGTGATTTCATGATGTTTTAAATAAGGTGACAAAAATTGAATAAAGTGTTAAATGTGTTTAAGGAGGAAAATTATGGGAATAAGATGAATTTGATCAGATATTGTAGGGATTGACCAATTGAAATTTGGGAATGAAAAGAATTATTTTGGCTAAGTAATATGCAATCAGATAGGTCAATGCATTTTTAAATAGGCAAGTGACATGATAATAGGTAAACTAGGTCAGCCAACTAGTCTAGATTCAATTTTGTTGACATAGTACTACACTAAATGGTAGATAATTAAATAATTTGAGACATAAATAAATTGGATAATAGGTACATAGTCAAACATGTTGACATAATTAAAAGGAAAGGAAAATAAGACAATCTATAAAAAATTGGGTCAAGCTCGTCTACTAAGTCCACCAGAAGGAAAATAGAATAGTCTGTAAAATACTAGGTCAAGTGGTTTGACTAATTTATACATGAAGGAAAACAAAACTATTTATAAAATCCTGGGTTGAGTGAGTCAAATACATTTTTGGGGAAGGAAAATAGAATAGTCTATAAAATACTGAGTTAAGTGGGTCGACTACATTTTATAAGGAAAATAAATAATCTATAAAATACTGGGTCAATCTGGTCAACTTAGTTCTATAATCCAATAAAAATTTAAAATTATTTGAATCTAGATAATTTAGTTTTATTTATAGAAAAATAACTAAATCACATAGGCAACTAGGTTGAGTTGGTTGATCTAGTTACATCACACAACACAAACCTTGTATCAACACTAGCTAATACAATTATAAAATACAACATAGAATAGAAAAGAACAAGTATCAATAATGAAATTTATACTCTAATTAATTATTTGAAAATAAGATCAAAAAATAATATTAAAGGTTTTGATTGAAAGTGTAGGCTTCCAAAGATACTTGCTTATCTGTTGGATAGTTTGTCCCAATATTTTAGAGCATTGACTATGGAGTAAGTACCATTCTCATAGCCCACTAAACCCAATTTCAAGGGTAAGCTATAAGTAGCTTCTCAATGTTAATTGTTAACCAATGCAACATAAACAAATGTATGGATGGAATCCTAAGGTTCAATAAAGAGTGAAATCTTAGGCATTTCTAAAATACCATGAGGTAGGCAAAAACTAAAGACTATATTTATCTATGTACTATAGATATGAGTATTAGAAAAAGCCCACCACACCACAATATCTATAAATGATATATAAGTACCATAGATAGAGTATCGAGTAACCCTTTATGATAGTAGCTAAGTGCTTTGAAAATTATCAGTAACAATTTTTAGGGAATACCAAACAAAGTAAAAAATAAGAGCAAAAAACAATTTTTTGAAAGCTAATTTGTAGTTTTTGAAAGGTAAATAAATAGGCAACTGATTAAAAACTAAAGTGAATTTAATTACTATAAATGTAGTTTAATTCCCTTTACTTCAAATAAGAATAAAATAAATAGAACAAGGTTGACTTGGTTGACCAAGTTGTACAAATAAAACAAAACGAAGTTGAGATGATCGACTCAGTCTGTTGAAAGACAATCCAAAATTAACATAATTAAACTATTTAACTTAATTTTTTGGACAAAAGTAGACACAAAACTAATTTGAGCCAGTTGAATTAGTTGAATATAAAGGTACAATTTATAGAAATAAAAATTTGCTAAAGACAATACTAAAAAAATAGCTGGAAAATGAATTTACTTAAAATTTGATAAAGAGAAATTATTGATCTGGTTAGAGTGAACTTGTAACATAATATAGAGTTGACCAGGTCAATGTAGTAGTTTTCCTAAATATGTTGAGTTACTATTTTGAATTATGTTGTCCAAATGGAAATTTGAACATGTAGATGTAAAATATAGAATATTTAGATAAAAAAATTAAATAAATATTTAAATAAAACTTGTAAATGATTTAACAAATAAAATTATGTCAATCATATCAACCTAGTTATTTAAATGAAAATAGCATAAAATAAAATAATTGGGTAGAACAATTCAATTAAATGTTTAAAAGTTGGAAAATAAACTATATCTATTATATCAATTTATTTTTTTGATACTAGAATTCCATGCATAGAAAGCTAAACATAGTTGACAAGCTCACCTCAATTAAAAAACTTGAAAAAATATGCAATAACTAGGTCAAATAGGTTGTAAAAACCTACACAAAAAGCTGAGCTAAGTTGATAAGGCTGATAGAGTATGAAAACCTACATATAGAGTGTTAAACTTGGTCACTAGGGTTGATCCAATTATCTATAAAGAAAAATAAAATTTGTAAGGGTTATATTCACACCGAGTTTACCATAATGTATGCAAGTGAAACTAGATACATCTATAAGTTATCCAACTCAATAATATTAAAGCTTGAAGAAGGTAATAAATTAACAAGTCCACTTGGTAATATGTTTATATCTAGGTCATGACCAATAATGGATCTACTAAACCCTAAAGGATATATTATCACATAATGGAAAAGGAGAGGTTTCCAAGGCCTCGAGTCAAATTAAATTTTATGATAACCCTAGCTACATCTTATGATTGTAAATAATATTAATCAGGCTAATCAACTAAATAACTATACAAGATAATCTAGTAAAGGCATATGAAATCTAATCTAGTGTTCCCCAAAGCTTGTGGTACAAATGGGGAAGATAATAAACATGAAAGGATAAATTTATATAATATAACATAGAAATGATCTAATTAAGGAGAGATATAATTCGGTCTATTAGTTATATAACATATACTTATCAAAATATGAAGGGCTAGAAATATACTTACCTTGTTGAAGTAAACCCATCATGCTTCAATCCCTCCCTTGGCTATTGGTTTTTTGAAAGAAGTTGTTGTGGGCTTGTAAATATCACAAGGATAAATTAAATCTAGGCTATGAGACTTATTCTATGCATCCAAGACTTACACAAGGCAAGCGCTACTTCTCCAAGGCAAAAACCTAAGTAATGAAACCTCTTATTGATTGTATAATTAGATTTGTGAGCAATAATGATGAAAAATTAAATTATCCTCTCTTTATAAATGAAATAAATGGGGTATATATAGATATGGATTAAATTTAAACCCTCATGGGAATTTAGCCAATGTAGTCAACCCAGTTAACCTTGTTAGATAGGAAATAGAGTTGTCAGGGATAAAACTATGTTGGCTTGGGATTAGAAAGTTCTATAATGTGCACTAAACCTAGAATGGGGTTGAATCAAGTGACATAGTATGAAAAATGGTAAAAAGGGGTTTTTGCTTAGGTGGAGGCTATTTTGGGTGATAAATTATGTAGGAAAGTGTATAAGCAGGGTTTTAATTCTTAGGGAAATGGATATGAATATCTTGTATTGGTTTTAGGTGGTGGTATAGGGGCCAAAAATCCTATGAAGCACAAAATATATACCAATACCTTTCTTGATGCACCCTTATAGGCATGCACTCAGAGAGATTGAGATTTAATGGGTTCTTGTAAGAGAGACAATATCAATACTTATAAAATTTAAAAATATTGTGTGTATACATCAAGCTTGTCATTGTTAATTACCAAAGACATGATTTTAATATCTATAAATTTGAAATGCATGTGCTTAAAAAAAAATATATGTAATGTACTATATATTATAAGGCATAATAAATATGTAAATAAGAAATGCATGACATACACGGGTCATGGTTTTTTATATTTGAATATTTTAATGTTTTCTAAGTTTTTAGTTTAATGCTAACTAATGATCACATCAATTTGATATCTGCATATGAGTCTTAGGTATACAAATATTCAATTAATATTCCATGGGTGAGGATCAACATATATATCAATGCTAGAATTAGAGAAGGGATTAAACACTATACAATATCCATAATCATTATCATAATAATCATTGACATTTAAAAGTTTCATAATTTTAGTAGCCATAATAATATGTGAATTATTTTGTATACTCAAAAATTGTGTTTGTATTCATTGTGAAACCATGTATAGAGTAAAGGGAAAAAGCTATTCCTTTGATTCATGAATATGTGTACTACCACCATGGAGCTCAATAGTATGATTATCAATAAATTATTATATCTTATGTTGTAAATTGAGGCATCTATTAGTTGAATGTCCTATGCATCTATGCTAATTATAATATGCCTTATTTATAAATCTTTTAGACTTGGGATTACTCATATCAATCTCTTTTTTGTGAGGGAGAGATATAAGGCTACACTTAAGTAATTTCTATAGTATTCAATGAAGCAATTCTGGTATGCAAACTGACTATTTTGAGGAGTTCATAAGACAATCCTATTAATATATTATGATACTACATTATTTATTAATTTCATCTTATCTCGTAGTAATATTACTATGATCATGCTTTGATATTTATTTCTTTGAATGTGATGTCAGAATGCCTAAAAATTATTTGTGATTCCCCATGCTATGATGGTAAGAAAAATATGGTCTCCCTTTTTAATAGTGTGAATGATCATGAAATCTATGCTAAGTAATATATAAAATGATAAAATTATTATCTAGAAACATCCATATCATAATACATGGTTTGTTTTATGACTTTATAATCCATAATTTGATAGCTAATTCTAGATCTATGAATTTTATGTTATTTACTAAATTTGTCAAAAATACTAGGTATGAATCTATGATTCATTATGCTACATTTGCTCCTCCCACCATTTTTTTCCCATTATATTCAATATCATAAGTAACTTTAACTACCATTGCCCAATCTTCAGTTGATACTAGCTTGGGCCAAGCTAGTGTTTCCTTATGATTCACCCTCCCCTATTTCATTTCTCAAGCCACTTTAAATATTGTTTCTTCCCAAGTAGCCACCACAAGTTCATCACTTGATATTGGTTCCCATACATTAGCAAGGACATTAAGGCATATTTAAAATATGTTCACCTTTCTAAATCCACCTTTTCCTACATCCCCATTAAATATTACTATGGTTTTAAAGGTGAGTGTTCCTCCAAAATTACCTTCATTTATCCTAAATATGGGCTAGACAAGAACCCTATTTAGCACACTTAGATAGATAGACCAATAAAACTTACCTCAAATTCTTGCTACATCTCTAGCCTCTACCTCAACTACACAACCTCTAACCAAGCCAACACTTGTTGTTATCCCAAATTGGGTCACAAATATTATACTAGTAGTAAGGCAAGAGAGACCTCAGGTAGTCCTCTCTGAACCATAGATTGGAATGAGATTTGATGCAAATATAGGCACAATGAAAATAGTGTTAAGGAGCTAGGTTTAACAACCCCAATCTAGCTCTATCATGGCTCATGAAAGTGAATAGTCCATCTTCACTTTAACAAAGAAGAGAAAAGTTGGCCCAGGTGAAGTGGATGAGTATGCAGAGGACCCTATGTCCATGATCCAAGCTAATGCATAATCAACAATGGCCTTGATGATAGGAATGAATTAAGAGATGAAGAGATTGAAGGATCAAACATTGCCTATGGTACAAAACAACACCATAGTCTAGGTAATTAATGTTGTAATCAATGTCTTCAATTTATACAAAGTCATGAAAAGAAGGCATGAGTATGGGACTCTATAGTATAATATGGTAATTAAATATGACCAAAAACTTGTAATATATGATGCCAAGATGGAAAACCTAGATGGAATTGCAAGAAACAACAAATGCCTAAACCTTAAAATATTTCCACTTGAAGAGATCATCCTAGCTCAGACCATAATGATGAATAGGAGTATATTAAAAAGGTGGTTGGAATAGGCTAAAGATGTAACTGCATCCTTATAAAAGATATAATTCAAGATTTCCCTCTTGTTGAAGGATGCTATGGTCACTAGGGTGACCAAACTTGATGGCAGCTTCATGGATGACCAAGAATTTAGGGCTCAAATGAAGGTATTTGTCACAAAGTTCTAGCAAGACATAGCCAATGTAAAGACTACCACTAAGGTAATAAACATTAAGGATTTTTACAACCAAATATTAGAGAGAGATGAGGCCATTAAAGAGCACTGAGGCTTGTACTTGCAGAGAAAGATAGGCTCATTCAAGAAACACTTGACTTATTCTAGCCTATGATCTTGGATTTTGGCCAAATTGACCAGGATTACTCAGCATGTACACAAGTTTGACAAGGGAAGAGGTAAAGAAACAAAGGAAAAAACAACAAGTTGGTCAATAACCTCCTTCAATTCCTTGAGGAATATTTAGCTTTATTTTGTAAATTCAAATTTAGAATAATCCTTTATAATATGTGGCATTTTAGCCACTTAGATATATCTAGGAATATTTTAATGGGTGCACTTGAACTTGTATAGGAAATTTTTAGGCCTATATATATGGGTTTCCCACCTCATTGTAAGGGAGGAATAATTGTTATTAAATTATTGTAAAAGAGCTAAGAATTCGAGAGATTGTATGTATGCTTTATTATATGTTCTGTGGTTTATGCTTCTCATGCTGTTAGAGAATTAAAGGTTTCTTTTCATATGACTAATTTGGCAATAATATCATTGTATGCATTTGTTGGTTTGAGTTTAACACTAGGGTAACAAATCTTCTAGTATATGTGCTCTATTTTCATCTTAATTGTAGTTGAATGTGCTTATGCAATTTAATGTGAATGAGTAACTTTTGTGCAACATATGCTTTTAGATATATGTATTTTTTTTCCTTTGATTAATCAACTACATTAATTTGGATTTGAGTATTACACTAAGGTTAGTGAATTTTATTTTTACATGTTATTATCATAATAGTTGAAAGAATTGATACCTCTAACCATCTAAAGCAAATATTATTTTCTACCTTACCCTACTTACCTTTGGATTTACCTCATGAGTCACTTTAGTTTAGTACATTTTGTAAATATTCATGATTTATTTGTTTCTTTAGAAATAAGTAAAAGTTTAGAATAATTTCAAAAAGATTAATAGGAAATAAAGTGTCATTATGTACAACTTGTTGTTCTTACATTAGGGTCTACTTTTAGATTCATAAGTGGTGGCCATATCTTTGATATTTTTATATTTCCAATAGTAGTTGTATAAACAACTCAAGCCTTGAGTCTTTCAAGACTTAAAATTGAGTTTTTTACTTTCCCCTCCATTCCCTAATGACATAGGGAATGCATTAAGTGTATCAACACACTTGTTTGTAAAACATCTATCAAAGATTTTGGAATTCTGAATATAATCTTGTATATATCTTTGTAAATACCACACTTAATTAAATTGGTTAATAAATCTTTTTATATTCTTGTGTGTCACCTAAGGGCTATAGTGGTGTATGCTCTCCTCCCTATGTCCTAACAGTGAGTCTTAGAGGATAAAAAACCACTAATAAACCCTCTCTTTTTTATTTTTTATGGGAAATGTGATGTGGAAGTGATTTGCATGCACTTTCCATAGTATTAGATAGATAATGACCATGGATTTCACTACCATGCACTAATCCACACTCTATGTTCTATTAGAGTATAAATATTAGGGACAGTTGTCATTAAGCTAAGAAGTTGACCCCATATAATTATTCTTTGAATGGGAAGAGTTAATTATCTGAACCAAACATTAGATAACACCATACACATATTTGAGCCCCACATACCTTGCGTATCTTATGGACACCCATAGAAAATGCATGTAAACCTAAATTAGGACCTATTGGCCATAACAAGGGACTTGATATCAGAGTCAATATCAGATATCAAGTGATCATGATGTGTAGACAAGGTTGAGAGTGTTTAGGAGATTCAGTAATGGATCACTAGCCTACATCCTCACCCGTGAAGCCATTATACAATGCAATTTTTGAGTTACACACCTAAATCAATTTACTAATATGAATTTTGTGGTTTGATTAATTTGGTGAATATTATGCTAGACCAGTGATATTTGTGAGCTAAGTTAGCCTTTTACCCAGGCCTATACACACCTATTTATGTCTATTTCACATATCATCATCTTATATATCCTTATCTCATTATCATATCATTTTTTACATCCTTTCCAATATCCTCTTGTACATATTTTCTTTGTACATTTATGTATATACTTTTAAAACCTATCTCATCTTGCATCTTATCCTATCTCTCCCACCCTCTACTAGTCACATCCTATTCTAGTATCATCCACCTATCACTTGTCATACACCCATCACCTTCATATCTTCATCAAGCCTTATCATCCACATCTTATCATACCCTAACTTCAACTAAGTCCACATTATCCATAACTAATCACACATCACCTTGACCTACTTAGTCCCCCTAGTTCAAGTTGTTCACTTGTCTTGACCTTGTTTAGTCACCTTATCCACCAACCTAAGACCAATAATACTTAGTCATCCCATCAATTCTTTAGTCATATGTTAGTCCTCCTCCACATTGGAAAACAAATATTTTCATTAGGAACATCATCATTAACTTTCTTGTGTCTAATAAAGTTTGAATCATAATAATAATCCTATGAAATTATCAATCAAATCATCTTAGTCTTGAGTTAGTCTTAATTCAATCAATACATAGTCAAAATCAATCTCTCAAGCTAGTCTATCCCCTAGTTGAAGGTTAGTCTATCCCCCAGTCAAATACTAGAGCTATCATAGCTCACCTAGTAGAATCCAATCTAAATCATCAAAGTCTATCTCACATCCTAATTTGGTCTACTTGATCCTATCTTACCCCATCAAACATCACATCACATCAAAAATTTCATCAAAATTGAGATTAGACTAAAACAAGCCTTTATCCAAATTTTTCCATACATTCCATATTCATCCTTCAAATCTTTACATTCAATTCCCCACACCTACCAATTGGGGTCAGTGAAACACATCATGTATACTTTATCCCATATTAATCCATGGAATCTAAAAGAAATTTGGTCAATACCTTAATTGAAAAATGCCTCATAAACATTAGGGATGTCCTCCTCTCTCACTTTCTTGAGATGAGAAATTCATGTCTTATAGACTTTGACCCCAACCACCCAAAACTACTTATAGTTTGCACCAATCCATTTCAAAAACTCCTAGTATTCACAACACCCAATCCTATTCAAATACTTCATCCACTATTCATAGCCAATCCTCTACCCCTTCCTACCCTAGTAAAGGGAATCCTATCCTATCCACCTTGTTTACTACTCCATCTACCTAGTCATGTTAACAACCATTTGATCTAAATTCCAATGCTTCCACATCTAAGTCACAAAGTGAAGAGAGACCCTATACTCATATTTTTATATCCATAGAATCCCTCTTCCACTAGCTTATTTCCAATGTCATGATGGTCTATCTACCTATACAACATCTTAACACTACCAAGCCTAATCCTTTTTGGTATAAAGCTAACTAATATTATATATATCACCAAACTTGGGGGTATACCATTAATCAATGTCATAATTTCCAAAACTATGTCCAAAACCTCATCAATCATGGTGATATTGAAATTGAGAATGAATCAAATGAGTTTACATCCTTGGGTGAACAAAAAGAGGAATGCCAAGATTCCATTCTTGATCATGATCAAGCACTTCCCTTTTCAAGCCAAGGTTAGTACACCACATCCATATTCCATGGTCCCCCCTATCTTTGAAAAATCCTTCATCAATGATGATTCCATCACTCATAAACCTATTACTCCCTTCTCTCATGAGTCCTTCCATGTGCTTATCTTTGTCAAATCTATTATAGCCCCATCATCACATCAAATAATCCATGTTGAGAGTTCACTTGAAGATGATGAATATTCTACTAGTACCATCATGTCATGTACATCAAAGTTAGAATTGGATTCGACACCATTATTATCTACATCAGAATCATGTTTAACACCAATATCTAAATCAAATTCCTTGTTAGAAATACCATCCCTCATAGACATTGCAACTATTTATGACATCTTCCCATTTGAGGATACCTCCAATATGGATGTCATCCAATCATAAGGTATATATTTTGATCTCATTCAAGATGATGAATTCATAATAAAGTTATTAAAATCTTTATCTACCAAAGATAGTTAGAGTGGATTTGATCTTAGTGTAGATGCATGTCTTACAACTAGTTTTAGTGATCCTTTTACTAATCTTGAGAATATTTTCTCTGATGTCAAAACTAGTTCTCCTAAGAACCTATATGAGGAACATGTGGTTCCATCACCACTCATTAACCTCACCATACCATCTCCCCACTTTCATCCACCATAAACCACTTTCTTCTTATTAATGATCATTTAATCACCTCCCTCCATAGGGATGAATAGGAACATGCATCATTGGACTCTTCATTGATCAACATAATATGTGCCTCAAGTAAAAAATTCCAAGACCATACTAAAAAATTCATACAAAATGATCAAATCACCTTTGATCCAACAAGTTATAAATAAAAGTTAAATCATCAACCCTTATTAAAAAGTGTCTTCCCCTAGTGAATACCAATGTCAAGCTCTATGGGACTATCAAATTCAAAATAGCCATCATATATCAATTCAAACATCCTCTGGTGAAGCCTAAAGTCTAGCACCAAGGGGAAATCAAGATATAATCAAATATAAAAATCAAAACAATGTCAAAAGTAATATCAAGATGGCTGATAATCCTTCAAATAATTAGATCAAAGGTGAATCACAAAGTCAAAGCATCTTGGATCTCCTATAGTCTTTTGTCATATAGAAAAATCAAATATGGAATATCTAACATATAAAATAGTGTATGTAAATGCTAGTCCTAATCCTCAATCACCCATCACACCTTCTTATCATACTCCCATGATCCTATCAAGTTATACCATCAATTCAAGTTTAAAATGCCTCCATCTACATCAAGATCTAATCCAATCCATACCTCACATCACCTTCTTGGGAAATATTGTATATCATAGGGGTAATGAAGACACTTGGTCTAGATATGTGGATAGGTCTCAATCAAGAGTCCACAAAGGATACTAGGACATTAATATATTTATTAGAGATAAATAGATCCTAGCATCACACATATCCCAAATAGGTATTAGTTGAAAGCTCAAGAAAGTTTCAGCATTCTTACATCTCACACCGATATCTAATAAATTGAGATGCCAAAATTTAAATTTATAAAAAAATAAAAATCATTTGTCCAATGGTGAAAACAAATCTTATGTCACATTGGGAAAGTAAAATGATGAAAACTAGTTTTTGATGTCATGGAAAAATAATCTATTGTCCACATTATACCTCAACACTTGGGGTAAAAATCCATTCCATCAATCCCATCCATATAATAATCTATCCATCACTCCTACCTATCATATTACATCATGTCTGGCATCCTATTATGTCCATCCTTTTTTCTAGTCTTGACCTTCATAAGGGATTGAAATATGTATTGGGAAATCTTCTATAATCATCTTGACACATCCTCTACTTGACACTCAGGTAATTAAATATATGACTCCATGATTTTGTTGTTGGTGTTCCCCAGTCACATTATTTTTTGGTCCTCATACCATTTATATCATCACCCTCATACTTTTGTCATCCCATCCAACATTTCATTAGTCTTTATCCTAGTTTCTAGGCTTGGTATTCCATTTGCTTTTAAATCCATTTATATAGTTGACATACATATTCTCAAAAGACCTAAATATTAAAATATTCCAACAATCCTACAAATTATAAAATCCACAAAATCTAAAAACACCTCAGTCATCTTGTCACATAGCCTAAATATCCCAATCATCCTATATAAAGACTTAGCCATCTCATCATCTTGTTTTATTGGGTTGTCTCCATATCCTAGTCACCTTGTCTTATGTATTCAATAACCTTATAATAGTCCCTCTTCTACTCCACCTCCATATCTTTTTCCAAATCTATAAATTTAGATCATCATGACTAACTTAGTCCAACTCATCACCTGATCATTCATCCTATCAATTCTCATCCGATTATATTAGACACTATGACACCACATGTAGATACTTGTGGGTATTATTTGTATGCTCTTTCTTGTTTGACTTGATTATATGTATTTTATCATGTATATATCTAATTGTCTTATGTTTCATTTATTTATGTTTCTTTTTAGTCATGTTTATGCATCTTTTTGTCTATTGGGAAATGAATGAGGATGTTATAATGACACCAAAAGTTATAATGATGTTTTTAGGTGCCCTAGATGATGCATAGTTTAATATTTTCCCTTTTTATCCTTATGCACTTTGGCATAGTGTCCTCTTGGTCATCCTTATATCATGGGGCATACTTCCAAGTGCTATATTTATTAGATTACATAGACTATGATGAAACTTATTACAATAATGATGGTTTTTTCATCTACACACTCAATCATTTCTCGTATCCTCTATCATATGTCATAACTTCTAACAACACATATCCAATCATTTATCAAAGTCCATTGTCTTCAAGCCGATCATCCAAGTCCACTTGTCTCATATCCCATCATATATCCTAATCCTTTTATTTTCATCTAAGTAGCATACTGTATCTAAAAACTAACATATCTAACCTTCATCATCATCCTCTTCCTTTATTCTATCTTGTAATCCATAATATAGTCTAAAATACATTTGCATGAGGTATTTTTAGAATATGTAGGTAGTGGTTAGTCACATAACATGTTTAAGGTTAACTCAAACACTCTCTCCTCTTCCCCCACCATCCATCATCAAATATCTCTTAAGTCTTGCATCGATCAAATCATTGATCTATAATATAAATCATTAATAGATTGGTATATTTATTAATCACCATCCCCATAATCATCTCCTAAATATTTTGATCAATTGCTTGCACCTATCAATTGGGCCCAACAAATCACAACATTCATCTTTTCTTTCATTAATCATCCATTATCATTGATTGGTCAATTACTCATTTAAAGTTTACAGTTTCCTCCTTCAATTGAGGCATGACCAAGACTATAACATTATTATTTTCTCTCATTCCTAGTATCCTTACTAGGGGCATCATCACTATTAATGACATTATGGATCATTAATTTGATGTAATGCAATACATTTCTTCATCTTTTGGTCACTAGATCATATCATTTATTCTATCTCATAACATTCATCATAATTATTGACTTCAACTTTGAGCTATAATTATCATTAATCTTATCAAATCATTGTCTTATCTTGGCCTAACAACTCTCCCTTGTATGCATCCTTACATGGCATAAATCAAAAGATTGTAGCCTTTTATCTTATCATCATCATGTTATAATTGATTCCACCTTAGGATGTGTCAATAATAATGACACAGTTATTTCCACTCCTTTCACATATATCTTTGCTAGGGAATCATTCCTTTGTATCTCACTTCTCAGGTCAAGTTCATTTTCATAATCTATCTCACATCTAACATCCCATATCCTTATTTATTCATTATATCTCACCCGTTATTTTCTATTTTGAGTGGCCATCCATCTCATTATTATTCACATGTCCCTTTGATGGGGCATCATATCCACTAACATCATTTATTAACATTCATCCATCAACACCTTTCTTCTTTAAAAGACCATTACTCCTTCCACTTAATCCAATTGCAATGCCCTTTTAAAGAGGGAAAAAATGTATAAATTTAAATTTGATTGATTTATTTATCATCACTAATATTATTAATAGTCAATACTAATTTCATTTATCTCATCTAATTTCATTTATTTATTCTAATTCTGATCTAATATCACCCCTTCTAGTCATTTATTTAACATTCCCCTTCATTATTCTTCATCCACTAACCTTATAATATACAAATCTATTAATTTTTCTAATCATGCCTTTATCTACTAAGTAATCCAAATTATCCATTATATTAGAATTTTAAATTCCAATCCCATGTACCCTAACCTATGATTAGCCTCTCCTACTCTCCTAGATTCTGTAAAACCCCCTAATCACATGACTAATCCACCCTTAATAATGATTAGACTTCCAAAATATATTCTAGAGCCTTCTATATATAGAACATTCCCTCCTATAGAATCATCCAAAGAATTTTTAATTACTTGAATAATGATCCACCATTGATCTTCCTACACCCAACTTTGAATATTGGCCATTGATCTTCCCTCTTTTCTTCTAATTAAACACCTTCACTCCTCCATTTTGGGGACAAGGAACAACTACATGAGTTTCCATGGTAAAAATGAGAAAATCAATCACAAATTCATGAATCCATAAATTCTCCATGTCAATATCATCTATGAATCCATGAAATCCAAGTATTTTGATCAAGCCAACATCATCTTAAAATTTTGAGTCTACTTGTAAGTGATCCATTATCCATATCATTTAGTATTTTTCATTTTGTTTGAATATTGATTGGGAACATTTAGATTTATATTATAATTTTGTTTTAAATGTTTATTTTATAGAATTTTGATCTAATGGTTCTCAATTTTAATGGTAGATTGATGTTTTAAATGATTTTGGTTAATTTGCATATCCAAATCTCAGTTTCTAAAAATTTACATCTTATGCAAATAAGCCTCATAATCAGCTCAATGATCTATGCAAATAGCCGTGAGTGTGATTCAAAAATGGTTGAATATATGAATAGAGGGAGAGCATCATGAGGGTGTTTTTTATCTAACCATAGACCATTAGTACCCTACACACCTTCCCACTGGGTGTGGCCCTTCCCTTCATAGAGGGTTAGAAAAAATAATGCAAATATTGAGAAATCAACTAGAACCAATGAGTGTACAATCACTAATATATGAAATAGTCACATACACCATGGAAAATAATACTCTATCTAATATGGCATTAGAAATACACATGTAAACTAGAAATCACAATAGAATGATAATGTCTCAGCTATAACATTACTTTGGCTAGATTTTTCATTATAGAAATCATATATCTCATGTATCTGAGTCAATTAAACTCATATGTAATATTTTTTAATGAATATTAATATATCATATGATACAAGGGGGCATATAGATGAGTTTCATGAAAAGTCCCTCATATATTTATTACCCAATATCAAAGAAAGCATGCATACTAGTTTCTCATATAAAAATCAAGGCATAATAAATAAAGATTGCAACATACTATAAAATCTAAGATTTTATTACATGATATATGTAATACAAGATAAAATAAATAATATTTCTCAACATATCACATTATTTAAAATAACTCAAATAATAGTGTCACATATAGGTTATTTTTAATGAATTACATTCAAACCCAAACATGCTCATATGTCTAGAAGATAAAAATCCAAGAATATATAAACTATATCATTTTCAATACTTCATAAATATATTTTGATATGTGCATAAAAACTTTATGTATAACCTATAACCAAGACAAAATATATAATAATAAAGCTCAAAATGAGTGCCTTAGTTGGCAAACCATATAGACAAAATATCTAATATGTAGAAACACCCTGCCACTAATAAAGACCAAACAAGAAACAAAACTATTTCCACAAAGCATCTACACAAAAATATAAAGACAAAAAACCTGTTAGGAGGTTCAAGTGAGACCAAAAAAATTAAAAATAGGACATCATTAAATAACCGATAAGAGGCTCAACCAAGCCTACCAAAATAAACAATCAGGGCAATAACCAAAAAATCAAATAAAAATAGAGATACTTCCACAAATATTCTATTTTCAAAAAACCACCACACATCAATGATAAAATATCAATCCTCCATAGAGGAACATGTGGGTCCAAATATAATATAGGTAGCTCAATAGAGCAGAGTAAATACATTTCAAAATATGCCACCATTTTTTTCAAAACTACTGTGATCACAAGAATCCAAGAAGGGAGGTTAGTAACATGTTAGTTTAAGTAAGAAAACTTAAATAAAAACACACTAACACTTACAATCCAAGCCTATAACTTAGGGAGAGCTTAGAAATAAAATCAAAATGAAAGCATAGCTAAAATTTGAAGACAATTAATCCTTTACCTTCCTTGGGAGCTCTGAATGCTTTGTTGAGTGGCTTGCTCGACTTGTATATCAAAGAGTCTTTGGAAAATAAAGCTTTTTAGTTCCTTCTCTCATTGGTACAATATGACTTTAATGTGGCTTGATGTTTCTTGGTTCAATATTTTAGCATTATAGCATTATTGATATGAGTCTCATATAACAAATCCTTCATAACAAATCTACAATATCCAAGATTAAAAATGAGGAGGTATGGCATTGTATTTATAGAAAATAGATTTAACTCTCACCCAGTGTGAGTTAGGGTTGAGTTAAGGCTTGGAATGAGTTCAAAATTAACCTAGGTGAGTCAAATATAACCCCAATAGAGTTAATATTTGTCAAGTAATTATTATTTTCAATTACTAGGAATGGCTCTCCAAAATAGATATTTTAGGATATTTTTAAAGAGTTTGACAACTCATAAAGGCAATGATGAAAGGATAGGATATTTTAAATTTTTGATTTTTTTTATGATATTTATTATTTGTACATGGATAATTCAAATACTATTTTAATTTGGTTTAGATTTTTAATTAATTTTCATAATCCATTTAACTCTTTCAATATTTGATTTTTGCTCATGTGCCCCACTTAATAGGTCCATAGGCCAAATTGATAGTTGTGATGCCACAAAATGATTAGGGTTGAATCCATGAGAGGTTATTATTGCATGAAATTAGGATACCCAAATTAGGGATGTCTCAACATGATTCTAATATTTGACTAATGATGCACAATAAAATTTGGGACATTCAAAGATTCCTAGGCTTAATTTATAATGGTTGGTAGGAATTGGTTTGAAGTCTAGTTGAAATCCAGTTGTGGCTAGTTTTAGGTGTCTATAATTTACCCTTGTTTGGGAAGATGTTGCAATCTATAGGGATAGTAATGTATTCTCATATAATGAAAAAGGATTGTATGCCTAAAATAAGATAATGTTTGAAGAAGAAGCTCTAAATAATGTTTGGGAGGCCCATAATGATGCCACCTCAAGGGAATGGCCATCACATACATTTGATGGATAGTATCTCAAAAAGAACTAATAAAAGGAATGAAATTAACCCATGTCTGAAATTAATCCAATTGAGAGAATGCTTTCATGAATTAATTTAAAAATAAGTACTAATTTACCCAAAGGTGGTTATAATCAGTAACAAAGGTTTAGACACTAATTTTCCCAAAGGTAGTTATAATTATTGGAAAAAACATATGCTCCAGTTAGGGATAATGATTCAAAATAATGATGTGATCACAGGTGGTTATAATCATTAAGATGTTTTGGATTAAAAAATGATGTTTGATTGTGCCCCAGTAGGGAAGATTGGAAAGTATAACTCAAGGATATAACCTTTTACATCAATTAAAGATGAGCGGGCACAAACATAAATGTGATGGTATAATGATTGAATAAGACACAAAAATATAGGCACATAAGGATACATAAAGTAATGAAAGAGATGAATAGAATAATAATAATTGATCAATGTGAATGATTTGGTTGTACCTACTAATGTGGAATTCTCATCTTCATTAGCATTGATACAAAAAAAATGGTCAAGAGATTGATTTGATCAAAGAGGGTGGGAGGATTTTCCAAGGGTACCAAGGAGAAACTTTTATGAATCCATTGATTGTAAGACTTCCTAATTTAATTTTTGATATAACACATGATGATATGCATCATGATTGAACACTATGATAACTTAGCCAAAATATGTATATTGACTGACTCTCAACCCCATAAATAATTGAAAATAATACAATGATGAAAATTTTGATGTATGAATATATATGGATGAAAAAATAATACACAAGGAATAAACTAATGAATACATATAGACTGAGCCAAGGCACAATGTTGAAAGCAAACAAACAAACAAGTAAACAAACAAACATACATACATAAAGCTTGAAAGTAAAAGTAAAAGAAACCATCCTAATAATGGATTTTCCTTAGTATGGTAGATCAAGGATGACTAAATAGGCTTAAATAGGACACATTTTTTTGATTTTTAAAATTTTGAATGTTTTTGAAATTTGGGGTATCTCAACTTGATTGAGGATTACAAGACACCACTCATAAAATGGTGAGAGCATTGGCTTAGGTTACTCACAAAATATATAGAGTGTTGGCTTAAGTTACTCATAAAATATCAAGAGAATATGAAAAAGGGGGATTGAGATGACCTTAACATGAATTAAGCATTTCCTACATAGTCCCAAAATGACCTCAAGTCATAGTATCTACACCCACACAAAAGGCAGTGAGAACTGACTAGGTCATAACAAGTTTGCAAATTAAGGTAAATGGATAGGAAAAATGAGAAGTAGTAATGGAAAGGTGATTAAATAATGAATGGTAAAGGTGTTATTCCTAATTTAACCATAGGTAGTTATAATTAGGAAACAATGACATAGGTTTATTTTACTAATTTTCCCATAGTAAGTTATAATTAGTAACACAGGGTGGACTATTGATTTAACCGTATGTAGTTATAATCAATGGCATGAGTCAAAGGTAAATGAAAGATAAATTTCCATATCCACTTTCATACTACTTTCTTAGACTATCATTTAAACATAGAATTTTAAAACTTTTAAAACTAGATCAGAATCCCCTCATGAAAGGTGTGGGAAAAAACAAGATCAAAAAGGGGTTGGGTAGGGTGGCTAAAAATAAGATTTGGTATAATATAAATGGCATGGTAGTAAAACATATGGTATGGAATTTTTTAGGATGATGATGGTATGATAATTGGATAAAATGGAAAGAGGGTTACCCCCAAGTGATAAGGTAAGTGGCAAGGTATGAAGCAATGGCAAGAGAAATGGAAAGCTAAATGATTCTAGCCAAGTAAATGGCAAATGGAAATGAAATGTTTTTTAGCCAAGGTAAGTTATAGTTTTGGAATGGTATATGTATGGTTTGATGATTTTGGCCATTGTAAATATTTTTGGCTAAGTAATTGTTTTTATCCCATGAATGATTATGTTGTTCCTATTGATGTGGAGATGCACATCCTGATAACAAATGATACAACTAGAATAATTATTCATGTAAATTTTTATCCCACACCTCTTCTAAATAGTTTCTCTATCAATAACCTACTAAATTTTTGGATGCAAATGATGTTGTTTTGATCCTCATTGGTCATTGATTTTGGTACCTTCAAATGTTGAGACAAGATATCTTTGTAACCTATGTAAAGGAACGTGAGGCTAGGGATGGTAAATATAGATGAACAGTGGATGATATGTCTAATTTGGAAATGTAAAGGTGGATTATAATGGAATGTATAATGGTTGGGTAATAAATGAAGATTAGGACTTTTAGGCACACACAATATTGTTGATTTTATATTCAACATAAATTTAGTTATGATGGGGCTAAATAATTTTGAATATGATCTCAATAAGACCACAAGAGTTTTCTATTATTTGGGCCCAAGAGTAGCTACCATATGATTATGCTATAGATAGGAAGTTGTATGATTATTGTCTTTGATAATGTATTCATCAAGAAAATAAGAAATATAATGCCCAACTATTGGCACCTTGATGAGATTTTCACCAATGAAGTTATCTTTATTATCCCCAAGTGTATTTAATATGGTTTCACTAAGGAGCGTCTACTTTTGACTTTGTTATATTCCAACACCTTAAATAAGGTTTCACTAGAATATGCTGAGTTTGGACTTTGATTTACCCCTAGTGCCTATGAAAAGGTTTCACTAGGATATTGTTCTTATTTTACATGAATTTGGTCTTACCTTTTGATATTCTACAATTGCTATGTCACCATGGATGTAATTCAAAAAGGTGTGATTTTATTAGTCCTAATCAATGTGTGTGGGAGGTGGAAGGTAAAAATAATGGCTAGGTTGGTTAGTGTCAATGGAATGTGGAATGGTAATAGAATGGAAAGAGGAAGCACAATTCTCATAGAAGATACTAGGATAACTTGTGTTAAAGCTAAAGTACTCATCCTCAAAAACCATGGAAGGATCACAAATGTATTCAAATTGATTTGTAAGGAATGCATAACCAATGTTGTAATAAACACAAATGTATTCTAAATTTGAAGTTGATTTTGATTTAATGGACTCTAAATCTAATGTTGAGATTGACATTGATTTTATTTCTAATGCTAAATTAGATATCAGTTTAAGAATATAACCTAACTTCAATGTTGATTCTTCATCTAGTGTGGATGCTGCTATAAAGATGTTTTGTTAAATTTTTGGTATTGGACAAGTAATGACCTATGATGGCATAATGGGCTCAATAGATATTGGTTTGTTAAAGTGAAACTCCTCCATAAGGGGAAAAAGGTTAAGAAAAAACTCACTAGAGATTGGATTATCAAGGGAAGGCTCTTTAAAAATAAGCATATGGTTGAGATACTAATTTTTACAAAGGTGGTTATAATCATTAATAAGTGACTCAACAAAGATTGGCTTGTTAGAGTGAGACTACTCAAAAACGTGTATTGTATTAAAAGGTGATTCATCACAATTTAACTTGTTACAAGTAGGTGTTTCAACAAGAACCTTGCAGTTTGGTTGGTTTTTTTGGCCTTGGTTTACAAGTATTTATAAAATACCAATTTTGAATATATCTTGGTCTTGGAATGATTGGATTGGTTGGAGAGGTATTGATTGGTTTGGTTGGGTTTGGACAATTGGAATGGTTTTTATAAAGTGGGGGATGGTTATCAATGAGTGAAGAATGCTTGGTGGTTGGATAATGATATGATTAACAAAGGCTAGTTTATTGCTTAGGATGGTAATTTTAACCCATCAAGTTGTGACTGGACAACTTTGTTAGGAGAATGAGTTACCATATGTGGAGGGATCTATAATGGTAATGGTAGGGCTTGCATAAGCCAAATAATGAAGTCATGAAATATAAATGGTGGGCATTGTGAATCTTGGTTTCTCTCACAAGCCAAAGGATGAGGTCCTTATATAGAAATGGTAAGGCATTGTGAATCTTTGTTATTATCATGAGCCAAAGGAAAAGGTCATGGAATAAAAATGGTAGGGCATTGAAAATATTGGTTGCTATCATGAGCCAAAGGATGAGGTCTTAGAATGGTAATCCTTGGATGATGTGGAGCTTGGTGACTCATATAATCAAAAGGAGGGTTAATGGTATAGGTGGCGGAATGGATACCATGATCAGTGAGAGGGTGAAGATCATACATCAACTAGCTAAAATAAGGTTTTATTGCCTACTTCTCTTGAGGATCTTGGATTTATTCCTTAGATTGAGGATTGTAAGGAGGATAAGGATCCATATCACAAAATACTTATTCACCATAGGGGTATCAGAAAAAGTTAATTTGAGTAGCCATTCTATAATAAATCAGATTATACATGGTTTCACCATAAGTGTAATGAGACAAATCCAAATTAATGATAAATGTTTCACAAGAAGTTGTAGAGTTATATAAACTCTTAAAATTAATTTCCAAAGGATAAATGGTCCAAACATTGTCTAACTTGGTCTAGGTATGGAGCTATATATCCAAAATGGTCTATACTAAAACTTGGTATAAAATAGTCTAACATCATATGCCTAGCATAAAATGTCTCACACACAAAAGGGCAAGTGGCTAAATAAAAACTAGAATGCCAATCTCTAGGTTCAAAGTGTTCCAAATAGGTTTAATCTAAGGAAATAAAAGTTTGTCTTTTTTCCAAATGTGGTGTCAAAATTTAGGCTCAAAATAGGCATGTGCTTGGAATTTTGGCAAAACAGGCATAAAAACTAGAATTTAAACAAAAGGGTGAGATTTAATCTAACAAATCTAATACACTTAGGAATAAAATAATCACTTATATTTAAAAATAAACTTGGTCAATTGGTATAAGGCATGAAACAAAAGGTATATGGAAGATAGGCTATTTCTCCCAAATAAAGGCACAAATAATAATAAAAACTAGGATTTTTTTCACAAAAAACAAGCTAGATAGAATTTAATGGCATAATATCACTAGATATATATTAAAATGTCATACATGGGTTTGGTTTCAAAAAAATCACATTTGGCACAAGGAAAACAAGTCTTGAAATGATTCGAGTAGAGTAACGATGTTATCACACTCTAAAGATGTAAATAATGGTTTATTTCAAGACTCTAAGGCATAAAAGGATTGAAATGAATTAATAAATGTAACATTACCCTTTTCAATCAAGTAACACACCCAAACAAGATTTTTTAAAAGGCTAAGGCAAAGGTATGGTGTCAAAAAGTGGCTAGTGTAATGCCTCCTTAAACAAAAGAGTGATGTATAAATAAAACTAGGCTTGACATGGAAAGATATAAAAAATAGATATATTAGACTAAAAAACAATGCAATAAAGGAAAAATTACATGAAACACCTAAGTGTAATATCCTAGATCCTAAAACTAACAAGGTTACATAATACTGTCAAATTTCATCAATATACTCACTCTTGGGAGGATTTTAAGTTTTAATCCAAAAAATAAAGTGTATGAAAAGTAGGGTTTTTATGCTCCCTATTATCTCAATAGTTTTTACTATGACATGAAACTTTGGGCTACTTACCATGCATCAAGGGTATATCCGAGGAAAGTGGGGTTTGTTCTAAACTATCAATTTTTAGGCATTTCTAGATGGTCCCAAGTATGACTAACATAAAATATGCTCACATAATTTAGATATACATCAATTGGATTTTTGTGAAAATCTCTTTTCATTTTCACAAACATTACATACATCACTTTCTTAGTGTAGTGCGATGCTTGAGTTTCCCCTATGGTTCAAGGAAGTATATTACTAATGGACTTTATTTAACCACTCAAGAAAAAATCCCAATATGTCAACCTCAATTTGTATACCCCACCATGGAGTGGGGTTGAAATGATTCCAAGAGATGAATTACTTGTTTGAGGTTTGTCAATGATGTCTCCAAGGTGACCAAGGATGTTGATGAGGTGTCATGTGTGCTATAATGATAATGACAAAGTATGCTTCAATGAGCTTCAGTGTTCTTGCATAGTTATTCAGTGTTTGAATTGAATGGGTAATTAATGGATGATATTGATGGTATGGTCATGTTGAAAATACCCTATGAGGTGTTATGAGTGTTTGAAGTGCTTATGGAAGTGAAAGAAACTCATCATAAGTAGTCATATGAGTGTCTAGGTTCAAGTAAGCATCTTGGTAGACAAGGCTAAGTAAGAATTTTTATGATAGTATATTTCACATGTGTGAATGTTTTAGAATTATTTTGATACATGGATGGATTCCCCTATGAAATATGATCATGTGGTTCAAATTTTAGCTCATGAGGTTGTGTGTAGTAAAAGCTATTAAGGCAAAAAATTGGCCTTCTAGATAGATTTCACTAAATTCCCATACTTATCCAAATTCGTATTATCAAAGATCTATGGTGAGTGTTTAATTAGATTATAGATCTAATAACGAGTGTTTAATTTGACCAGATAAAGATCTAACAAAGCATGTGATCTTGTAAGATATTGATCAATGGTGCATGTGAAGTTAATTTATCAAAGGTTCCTAAGATTGCATGTGATTTTGACATGTATCTCAACCTTGATGATTTAACAAAATATCAATGGCACATGATTTTTCATACAAATGGAGATCAATAGTGTGGATAGAGTCAAATAGTCAATATATGTAGAAGGCACACGAAGCTGCCAAGTGGCATGATTGTGGAGGTGCAAGATCAATGGTGAGTGATGCAAGGTTAAAGTCAGGAGACTTATAAGGAGATCAATAAATTATATTTGTTAAAAGTTTCCAAGGGACATGAGATGATAACAAAGTGTTTGATGTTTAGTATTTACACAATGCTCATTGGAATTTAAATATTCAAATTAATGAAGGAAAATCATTCTATAGTTTTTGAGCTATATATTTTGATCCAAGAATAATATCATGGTGGTTAAAAGGAAAAATTGTAAAGGACTCCATGGCACATATATATACACTGGTTTATAAGGCTTGAATGTTTGTACAGTCAAATATTTTAAGCTCCAAAGTTGATTGTGTATTTCATCATATTCTATAGGTGACAAGAGAAGGATAATTGATTTGTTTTTGATAGTGTATTGATGTTTCAATATGAAATAACTATTTGAGAGTGTTTTAGAATCCATGAGGACCATCTGTGTGGATTTTGGAGGTTTTACCAATCCATATTTAATATGAATAAAGGATTTGAAGTTGATTATGTTTATTGAATACACTGGTAGTTTGAGTGGTCATATTACAAAGGTAAGTTGAAGGTGTTATGAGAATAATTGAAGAATAAAATAAACATGGAGATGTTATATAAGTCCTTAAGGCTTATGATAAATCATTGGTTGTCATAGTTTGCCCTTGATCAGATATGAAGAGTCAAAATAGTGTAACTATATTTTGACTATATGTGACTAGTCTGAGTGTTCATTCTAAGAGAGTTGATTTGAGTGCTTAGAGTATGTGTTGAAGTGTTCAAGGAAAATGGAGGGGTTTCAAAGGTCATAAATTGTATACCCATGTGATATAATCATATGGATATGTGAAATATTGTAGTAGTTACTTCATAATTTGAGATTGTGTTTTCTATGTATAAAGGCCTAAAGAGCAAAGAGACCTAATCATTAGGTTTGAGTGTTGAGTTGGTATTCTAGGTGGAATAGACCCATAAGAGAGTAATAAAGGGGATATTGGAGATAGGTTTGATGTGTTAAAATAAATTTTAAAGGATGAAGGTGGTCCAAGTAGTCTCACATGTAACATGTGAGTATGAAGACCTAATTATTTTAGGTCTCACCAAGACCTAATGGTGGTTTGAGTCTAATAAGGTAAGGAACAAACTTTGAAGAGTGTGGTTATCACATATAACATGTGTATATACCTATGTTATGTATGGTTCAAATATATAAAGTATCTTGGTTGACCAAGATGGGTTAAAGGAAGAGAGTGGTATACGTACAATGTCTTATTAGACTAATTGTGCTTGTGGTGTTAGTGTGGAACCAAGTGAAGGAGAGAACCTTTGAAAGAGAAGGTATAGGTCATTGAGGAAAAAAAGAGAGTAAAGAGGATTAGTAATTCTTGTTTTATTATGGTGATGAAGGTGATCACATAGGTCATTTGGCCTAATGAGTATAAAAGAGGTAGATTGAGTGAGTAAGCCCTAGAGGCTGATCAAGTGAGTGTACTTAGTGGATGTATAGAAGAGCATAGTAGGTTGAGGACTATGTACATGACTAATAGATCATGTTACTAATGTTATTATATATATTTTTCACATTTTTTGACTGTGTATTTGCTAAAAAGTGAAGAGTGATCCAAAAGGGTGTTTTAGATGCATTACTTATGTGTGCAAGTTTGTGAGAGTGTAAAGGGGAAAGAATGAAAGTAAGATAAGTAAATCATTAGGTGTAGAAGACATCATATTAGAGGTGGTGATAAGATCAAGGTATTTGGATTGGTTCTTAGTTTTCTATGGGGTTGGTTCCTCCTTATGGGATGTGTGTCTCACTAAATTAAGGGATGGGTGTTTATTGATCAGTTAATACTCATCTAAATGTTGAATATTATCTTTATAGGACTGTAGTCCATCTTGAAAGGTTTAGTGGGTTTTATCCCTTAAGAGGTTTTCCCACATATATCATGTATTATGTGATCTATCTTATTATATCTTCCTTGTTCATTGCAATGGTTAATTTGTATGCATCATGATTGTATGTATTGAAGGGTTAAGAGTTGGGAATTGAATTAGATTATCTGGCATCACTGATTCACCCCATAGTGATTGTAACTCTAATAATAATTAGTATTATAGAAGGACATTCTATGTAATTTTAACCACTTGAAGGTGATACATGGTATAATATGGGTGAAAAGATCATCATGTTTGATGAAGAATCTTTCCATAACAATAGAGAAGAAGAAGAGTTATATGATAGCGAAGAAGAAGAAGTTGATCTAGAAGTTGAGATGATGATTGCAATTAGTGAATTAAAGGAGCAAAAAAAAGGAATCATAAAATGAGGAATATGATCAAAGGTCTTGAATCACAAGTCAGATCTCTTAAGGGGAGTCTATCAAGAAAATCCATGAGAGAGGAAAAGGAGAATCAAGAAATGATAAAGTCTATCTAAGAGCAAACATGTAGATTAAAATATGACATGGCTAAATGGGATAATGAATATAAGGAGACCATAAAATATCTTAGAATTCAATTAGCGGCTACAAGTTCAAGCATGAGGACTAAAGAGGATGAGAGTGTTCAATTAAATACCAAACGAGATTCATTGGAGGATGAACATGAGTAATTTCTTGTCAATGTAAACAAAACTAAGAAAGAGAAAGAGAGGTGAGCTCAATACAAAAAGGATACAATCACCAAGATTAAAAATAAAAGATCCATCAGGTAGTTAAGTGCCATGAGGTATGTAATATATTTTACTGGTCATTATTATGCTTATCATAGGTTTGGTCATAAGGCAAGAAACTACAGAAGGAAGAGTAGGTGGTCAAATAGAGGTATGGATAATGTAGTCTACTATAATTGTCACAAGATGGGACATATTGTTATATTCTACCTAATAATGTATGGTAAAAATACTAACCTAGGTATGGAGATCTAAGATAGTCAAGATTGAATATAATGAACCTAAGAGACAAGATGGTATGTTTGATGAGATTCATAATATTCATCAAGAAGAAGGTATGAATGATTTTTTTTGTTTATATTATCATCAAGTTGGCCATATTGAAAGATATTATAAAATAAAGCTCTCAAGTCATAAGAAGGTGCATGGACATCCTAGTGTGCTCAAGAAAGGTTAATCCCTGGTATGGAATCCTAAGGAAGTAAAGACCAAGAAAACTAATTAAATTGAGCTAAAAGATCAAAGTGGACTGCTTGCTAAAGCAAAAGAGGAATCAAATAAGAAAAATGTTCATGAATGCCAAGAGAATGATTCATCTATCTAGATAGAAAAGAAGAATAATTTTTTTGTTCAAGTCAAGCTCAAGGAAAAGAAAAAATTGCTAATTGAGGTTAGTTTTGAGGTATGTATGGATCCAAGAGAACATCCTTCCATCATTGAGCAATTTTAATGCAAATAAAATAAGTTTTTAATGCTTAGTGATGAGTTTATTTCTTCAGTTGAAAAGGTATGTCATGAATCTTTATTGTCTCCATATGTTATCAATCCAATCTTAAAAGAAAATGAGAAAATTATAGTGGATGAGCATGTTGATTCCCTTAAGCCTAAGAAGAATAAGAAGAACTATCAATTTCATATGACCAAGGAGAAGGAATATGAGGAGTTATGGGTAACTCCTAGTTTCATATTGTTCTAAGATAGTATGGGTTAGGGTGTCTCTTTCTAAGTTTAAAGTAGACACTTGAAAAGAAAAAAGAAGAATGGTGGATACCAGTTGAGATTTTGTTGATGTTGCTAGACAAGAATATCATTTGAAAATGTGTGTGGCTAAGGGGGAACTAACTTAGTTAACTTGAGTGGCTTGAAAAAGATGTACATGATGTGAGGGGGAACATATTTTAGATGCTATAGTCATGGTGGAGATATGAAGAAGTCTACTATTGTTTTTAATTTGAGAAGATTTATATGATCACTTGATCAAACCAAGTCATATGTTTTGATAAGGTATTGAATATTCATGCATGAGTAAAGGGAGCTTGTGAGTTTTGTAAATGTTCAAGGCTTAGGATCAGAGGATTATGTAGTAGAATTTGGAAGACAAAATAGAGTTGAGATTAGTTGAGTTTGGTTTGTCAAAGTGGATGAGGTGTCTTGGTGATGTCAGAATGTTGTCATGTTGACTACTGTATGTACAAGGTTTGTAGGCTAGGTATGAAGATTTCCAGGTGTCATTTGAAGAATTTCAAGTTGTCAAGGTGTCTTAGTGGGATATGAAGGTGTGTTAACATAATTCAAGTGTGTTTTAGGTGATTTTAAGTTTTAAAGGTATTTTTTGTGTAATTGGAGAATTTTGTTTGCTCTTAGGTTTCCCAATTTGTGCTTAAGGGTATGAGGTCAAAACAAACAATGGTATAGGAATTACAGGTTCTCAAAGGATTTTAAGCTCAAAAGTTGGTCCAAAAGTGTGTATTGATGACCTCTAAGTGTGAGAAATTTTTTAGAGATGGGCATTGACTAGAAGGTGGTGTGTTGACCAAGCTTCTCTTATAAACCTAATGTTTTTGCTCATGTTGGAAAAAATGGTTTGCCTAATGATTTGAGATATGAGGCTACTTGATAAATTGAAATGGCTAAATGGGTGCTTAAAAAATCTTTCACAGTCTTCTACAAGTGCATGATTGGTTCCATGGAGGAGGATTTGTGCAAATGGAGGGCTAATTAGCTAGTAGGTTTGTGAAGTATGTTGTAGAGGAAGATCTAAGTGTTGATTTTTTAACATGCATGATGGGGCATATGATAATGCTCCAAATATGAAATTTAAATCCATGAAAGTTTATACATAGAAATTTATGGGCTTTGCAAGGTCCAGGGAGGGTTATAAGGCCTCTAAGCAAGGCTAGTATGAAGAAGTGGAATTTTTGGTCTTTTTTCTCCAAAACATTATGGTGTTCAAAGGGTGTCTAAGCTCAAGTGACTTAGGGGGTGTAACTCTTAATTATTTCAAGGTAAGTTCATGTAGTTTTTGATGTTCATGTATGTTTTGTCTTCATAGAAGCTATGCATGATTAAAGAAGAGTGTAATCATGGAGCATGTTTGAGAAGATCAAGGTAATAAGAGGTGTAAAAAATGTTAGGTGGAGTCTATATCATCTCTCAAAGGTTTTCATTTCCTATTTTTTGTCATTGAAGTCTTTTTTAGGTCCTTAGGATTAGAAGATGCACCCACTTTATCATTGTGTCAAAGGGGGAGAAAGTGATTAAAGAGAGAGAGACAGAGTCTAAGCATAAAATTTGTATTGGTGTTTGACATCAATGACAAAGGGGGATATTTTTGGAGGTTTGTCAATGATGACTCTATGGTGACCAAGGATGTTGATGAGCTTTCATGTGTGCTATAATGATAATGACAAAGTGTGCTTCAATGAGATTCAATGTTCTTGTATAGTTATTCAGTGATTGACTTGGATGGGAAATTGATGGATGATATTAATGGTATATTCATGTTTTAGAGACCCTATGGGGTGTTATGAGTTCTTGGAGTGCTTATATAAGTGAATGGAATTCATCAAAAGTAGTCATATGAGTGTTTAGGTTCAAGTAGCCATCTTGGTAGATAAGGTTGAGTAGGTAGTTGATGATGATATATTTCACATGTGTGAAGGTTTTAGGAATAGTTTCATATATGGATGGATTCATCTATGAAAGGTGATAATGTGGTTCAAATTTTAGGCCATGAGGTTGAGTTTAGGAAAAGTTATTAAGGTGCAAAGTTGGCCTTCTAGGCAGAGTTCATTAAGTTCCCATACTTAGCCAAATTTGCATTATCAAAGATCTACAATGAGCATTTAATTAGATCACATATATAATGATGAATGTTTGATATAACTAGATAAGGATCTAATAGATCAAGTGATTTTTGTAGATAGAGATCAATGGTGCATGTGAAGTGAATTTGTTAAAGGTTCCTAAGATTTCACATGTTTGTGACATGTGTCTCAATTGCGATGATTTGATAGAAGATAAATGGCATGTGGGTGTTCATACAGATGGATATCGATGGTGTAGATCAAGTCAAATAGTTAATGTGCTTAGAAGGCACACAAATATTCCAAGTAGCACTATTTTAGCATCAATTTACACCCTTGAAGAGGGTTCTTTAAACCCTTTTCAATTAAACTGCACTATGGGAACAATCCTAGGTTATGGGTCACCTATGGTGGGGTTAAACCTAAAGAGAAGGATGGATTCCTCTTGATGGATCACCTATACTAATGTTTACACTAAGAAAATGGCTAGAAAAGGGGTAAAGGGATCTTAAGAAGGATAAAGGGGTGATGCACCAAATTAAATGAGAACTCACACAAGCATGAAATATACATTGAAGAAGCATAAGATAAAACTAGCTCACACAATATAAAAATCTAGATAATTGCATAAGTATTTCCTACACTAGGTTTAGGAAACAATGAATGAAACTAAGATGAATTCTAAGACTTACACCAAGCTTACATTAATGGCATAAAGAACACAAATGCATACCTAGAATCAACTATAAAACACCATAAAATAGTCAAGAAAGAAGGAAAATGGGCATGGAAGATTCTCCTTAACAATGTCATCATACACAACCTTACTAAACACTGTTCAAAATAAAGATATAGGGAAAGGAAATATTTATTATCTTCAATATGTCTTTCATACAAGTTTTGATAGGGTTTAATATTATCAAATGAGAGTCTCTACTCTTCCAAATTTGAAAGAGAGTTCCTATCAAAAGTGAGAGAGTCTTTCTTTAAAAAATTGAGAGAGAGCTTACAAATGGAAAGAATGGGTAATATATGAGGAAGTGAGAGAGAAGAGGGAGAATACTTACATAAATCATTAATTTAGATACCAACTTTTGATGAATGCTCCACCACCTTTTTGATCAAATTAGTACAAGTTCTCTATTGACAAGTTAACTTTTTATTTGTCCCAACTACCCCCAAATCTTTTCTTTGGTTGAGAAAAATACGCTAGAAGACAATAGTTTCTAAAGGTGGTGAGTCATGATCTTGCTTATGAAGGAAAAACCTTAGGCATCCTAAAAATCTATTAAATGCTAAAACTAATTTCTCCAACAACTAGATCTCCATCTTTGGAATCTACACCATCTCCACATGCTTCATTATGAGGGAAAGGTCCTTATACCCAAGGACTTGACAAAGCCATGGCTAAGTTTGATTTTAGTAGCTTTAGGTACCTGCTCTATTGAGGATATATCCATGTTGAATTATGAGACACTTATCCATGATTACACATTTTTTCCTACTCCAACCTAAATATATATCTTTACTATAGATTTGAAAACCAATCCAAATTAATAGTTTTTGTATAGTCAAAATATCAATGAGATCCACATATGTTTAGTATTGCTTCAACAATCTAGTCCATCTTTGATCTCTATATTAGGCCATATAAGACCTATTATGCCTTTACTAAGCTTTAATGGTTATTATTTATCCTAAAAAATATGCTCTGGTTTAGCTTGGATCATGTTTTAACCTCCAATCAAAGTCTCATAACTTTGACATTTGATATTGACCATTGATTTCAATCTAGGATTTAAAATTATGACATCTTGGACCTTCATTATTAGCCATAAATATTGATCTAGGATTTGAAATAATGATACCTTCAACCTTCATTAGTGACCATCAATCTTGATTTAGGATTCTCATATTATGTCAACTGTTAGCTCCACATTTGTTTCATAAGATCCTGCTAACCTTTTGACCTTACACACACTGCCAATCTCAATCTGTATGAATGAATGTATGACATATATATTCTAATATATTTACATATTTGAGGCATTTATCACTTACATATTCACCTTGAAAACCTTTTGACCTTTTGACTTCTTACTTATCATTGATCTGCTTTATATGTGTGAATGCATACCATTGATTTACCTAGATCCACTAACTCTATAAGTTTAATTATACCATTAGATATTTAATCAGGTACCCAATATCTTGACACTTGGAAGATTATCATTTATTCTACCTTTTTTTCTTGATGCTCACCATTGATCTACTTTTTCTAATTGCACACACTTCATTAGATCTTTGGGACCCACTACCATTGTAGATTTCCTACTTGCCATTAGATCTTCATCTTAGATCCCAAGATTTGGACACTTGTCACTAGTGAATTCACCCTAGAGATATTTGAATACAAAAATCTACTTCAGGAAGCTTAAACTTGATGTCCCCATGCATGTTTCACTCTGAAAGTCCAACTTTGAAGCTTCATAACTTGAGATAGATAACTCATCAAGTTATTAAATTTGTATAGGATGATCTAGGCATGAATAAATTCATGTCCATGTGGTATTTTTACTCTAATATTTTTTATAATCATACTTATTAAATTCATAATCAAGGTGACCAGTCCATTCCTGTATAATATGCCATGACAGTCTGGGCTCTCTAGACTTGTATAAAAAATTGTTGTCTCTTTTAGAAGGCTCAAATGGAATTCTAAGACTTTGTGAAACTTGATTCATGTTCCTAAATCCTTGAAACACCATGATAACCTATTGGATCTTATTTCCTTTCAAATCTAGACCTTTTTCAAGACTTGATTCTCAAAGACTAACAAATTACACTTTAAGCTTTCTTAAAGTGTTTTCAAAGCTTTGTAAGAAATATGAGATTTTATTCTCCTAATTTTAGTCTACTCATTCCTTCAAGAAATTTGTTCATCTGTTCAAACCATTTCTAAGTAAAATATCCTTATGTGGGCCAAATTTGGCCAACATTTTTGGTGACATCCTAGGTTTGCATGCCTACTATACAAAGACATAGTAGCCTTAAAATAATCCATTGGGTACACAGAGTCATAGTCATTCTATTTAGCTGATTTGAAACTAACTCAAGGTTTGCCCTTTCTAAAACTTTCTCTTGACGCAAAAGGAACAGAAGAGAAAATTAAATAACTATGCCACATACACTTATTAAAAGGGAAACACACAATTGAAAAGAAATGTGATCAAGGAACTTAGAGGAAAACATAGAAAAATATTCTAATATGCTACAATATCATACAATAGCTACATATTCTTTTAATAACAAGTCTTTAAATGAATTCCATTGACTGGGATGGGTAATACCTCTCCATCTAGTTGGGAAAACTAAAAAACATTATGCTATTTACAACCATGGATCAAATAAGGACCACTCCACAAGATATAAAACTTGGTATGGTTTCCTAGCTTGGCCTTATTTTAATCCCATTTGAGGACCAAGTCCTCTTCCTTGAAGTCCCTCACTGTGGTTCTCTTATTAAAGGTTTTCTTGACCTGCGCTTGATGTGATTTTGATGTCTTCATTACAAGGTCCTTGGTTTCTTCAAGATCCAGGATCTCTATAATCCTCATGTTCATAAGCTCACTCTCCATCAACTCAAACTAATAGGATAATTCCAATATAGGTAGCTCAAGAGAAATGGATAATTTGGCTTCCCTTCCATATATAAGGACATATGGAGAATCACCAATGGTATCTTTGGGAGTCACTTTATTATCCCATATGGCTATCCTTACTTTTTTATGCCATGTTCTCTAATTTTCCTCCATGGTCCTCTTGATAATCCTTAGCAATTTCTTGTTTGTAGACTCTGCCAGTCCATTACGTTGGGGGTAGTAATTAGAGGATGTGCTAAAGTAGATGCCCAACTTAATTTCCCATTCACTTATCTTCATGCCCATAAATAATAAGACATTATCTAAAAATATAGTAGTTGGGACACTAAACCTGGTCACTATGCTATCATAGAAGTCCAATACTACTATGTCATGTTAAGCATGGGATATACTGAGAGGGGGGGGGGTGAATTAGTATATCATATGTCTTTTAAATTTTTTACTTAATCTTTTTTTTTTAAATCACTTAATCATACATTCAATATATGAAATAAAACTAAATAACATGCACTACATAAGAGATAGGGAGACACCAAATATTTACGTAGAAACCCAATGTGGGAAAAACCACATAGAACAATCTCAAGTATATGAGTAAAAACCAACTAAAATTACAAAGTTTTCAATCACCAACTTGTAGGCTCCCTAACCCCTTTTTTGAGCACCAACCCATAGGAGCACCAACCCTTCTTATGTAAAACACAACTATCTCTCAATGTTGCTTTCTCAACAAATGATAGAACTCTACTATATCTCTTTCTCTCCTCTCCTCTTTTCTTATATAAAATAATTAAAAACCATGCACTCTCTTACATATTTAAAATGGCTTCTCAAGCCTAATTTTATAGATTTACAAATGACCTTTTGCATTCACCCTTTATGACCCTTCAATCCACATGGAAAATGGTGCCAAACTTGCATGACCCTTTGAATCCTTTCATTTGAAAATCCACATGGTGACCCTTCATGAGCAAATGCATTTTTTCCCATTTCATCTTTTATCTTGGTGGCTTTTTGAATTCCTCAAGGTGATTATTCATGAGAAAATGTATCCTTTCCACATTTTGTCTTTATCTCATGACTCTTTGACTTCTTCATGGGCCCTCTTTTGACTTTATGCAACAAAAAATATATTCATTAATATTAAATATATATCAACACATTTTAGCTAAACTATGAAAATTAAAAACACCTTAAAACATTAAATGCTATGGGGATTTGTCACCAATAATGTTAGACTTATGACATCAATGAAAATATTTCCAATAATATCCCCCTTTGTCATTGATGGTAACCTCAAACTAAAACTGCTACATCCTGAAACCTTTACTACACATGCCAACCTGCATATACTGGAAACTAAAAAATATAAAATAACTCCCCCTTATTGTAGCATCTTTTACCTATTCTTATACTATTTTTGTACTTCTCCCCCTTTGACATCAATGGTAAAGGGTCTATCCTGAAGCTAACACTTAGTTTCCTCTCAACTGATGCTGATCGTCAATGGCAAGAATTAAAAGAAATTACTCCCAAATTCTCTCATAGATACTCAAAAGTGTCCTTTGGTAGTGCCTTTGTGAAGATATCTAGAATATTTTCTATAGTATTGATATATTCCATCTTAACCTATTGATCTACAACCTACTCTCTCAAAAGGTGATATTTGATAGGAATATGTTTTATTCTTGAATGCATCACTTGATTCTTAGAAATATTAATAGCACTTGTGTTGTCACAAAAAATAGAAATAGGTTCATCATATTTTACCTTGATGTCTTATAAAGTTTACTTCATCCAAATCATTTGAATACAACACAACACTACTGCAATATATTTCATTTAGCTATAGAAAGTGATACTGAGTTCTGCTTCTTGCTTAGCCAAGATACTAAGCTATCACCAATGAAGAAAGCTCCTCCATTTGTATTTTTTTTGTCATCCAAACAACGTACCCAATATGAATCTGTATAATCAACCAAAGTGAAATCTCTACCTATGGGATACCATAATCCATAATCCAATGTCCCCTTGACATATCTAAATATTATTTTCACCAACTAAACATGACTCTCCTTCGAGGCTGCTTGATATCTTGCAAGCATACCTAATACATGCATGATATCTGGCCTTGATGCTATCAAATATAAAAAACTACCAATCACATATCTATACAAATATTGATCTAAAATAGGTTAATCTTCATCCTTACTCACCTTTTTCCTTATACTCATTGGTGTGGCAACTGGTACACAATCCTCAAAACCATTTTTTTTCAACATTTCCCTTGCATATTTATTTTGATATATGAAAATTCCTTTATCTAACTAAAATATTTGCAACCCTAAGAAAAATGACAATTATCAAAGCATAGACATCTCAAATTATTTTTAGTTATTATCAAAAAATTCTTTTGTCATCTTTTCAATGTTTCCTCCAAATGTTATGTCATCAACATAGACCACAACAATCAACTGATGCTCACCTTCTATTTTAATGTATAGATTACTATTAACAAAACCTCTCTTGAAACCTTGATCTTATAGGTAGTTATCAAGTCTTACATACCAAACTCTCAGAGCTTGTTTCAACCCATACAGTGCTTTCTTTAATTTACATACATGGCTGCTATTATTTGAGATAAAAAATCCCTCAGGCTACTTAATGTAGACATCCTCTTTTAGATTCCCATTTAGAAAATTAGACTTAACATTCATCTAAAACACTTTAAAAATTTTAAACACTGCATATGCAAGAAACATTCTAATATCCTCTAGCATTTCCATTGGTGCAAAGGTTTCTTCAAAATCTATACCCTCAATTTGAGCATATCCTTTACATACTAACCTTGCTTTGTTCTTGATAACTACACCATCTTCATTCAAAATTTTTCTATATACTAATTTTATTCCTATCACATTTTGATCTTTTGGTTTAGGAACTATTTCTCAAGTATCATTTTTTTCTATCTAATTTAATTATTCATCCATTGCTTTAACCAAATTCTCATCATGTCTAGCTTCTAAAAAAGTTTTAGGCTGAATTTTGGATAAAAAATAAAAATTAACTTGCTCAGATTCACTTACCATCATCTTTCTAATACAAACTCCTTGATTTATGTTCTCGATGATGCCACTCTCATTATGATTTCTCTAGACATATTTGGATGGGGTCTTGGTGTCCTTTTGCTCCTCATCTTCATCTAATTTTTCAAAATCTTTTTCTTCAATAATTTTAGGAGTGTCTATTAGATCACTAGCTCTTTATGCTACATCTTCATCTACCTGACACTTGTAATTTCAACTATCTTCTTGGTTATTTTTTTATAACATTTATAAGCTTTACTTTTACAACAATATCCAAGAAAGATACCTTCATTTATTCTATATTCAAACCCAATTTTTCATCGATTGTCTTTATAAAGCATCTACTATCAAAAACTATAAAATAATCAATATTAGCTATTTTGTCTTTCTATATCTCATAGGGAGTCTTGTCACTATTAAATTTAAACAATGCTCTATTATATAAATGCACTATGTTGCCTAATACATCTCTCTAATATTTATTTGGTATCTTGGATTCATTTAGCATTGTCCACACCATCTCTTAAATTGTTCTATTTTTCTACTCAATGACTCCATTTTGCCGTGGATTTCTAGATAATAAATAATGTCTCTTTATCTCATGGTCTTCACAATACTCAAAAAAATTATCTGACATGAATTCTCCTCCTCGATCTAATCTCAGGCACTTAATCTTCAAACCAATTTCATTTTCAACTAAAACCTTAAATGATTTGAAGTGGCTGAAAGATTTTGATTTTTATTCAAAAACATCACCCAAGTCATACATGTAAAATCATAAATAAGTAATATAAAGTATTTTTCACCTTGAGTACTTTGAGTTTTGGTAGGTCCACATAGATCAGTGTGAATAAGCTCTAACATCTGAGTGGTCGAGTATTCTTTTGTCTTGAACCATCTTCTGACCTACTTCCCATGTTGACATGGTTCACAAAGTGTGTTGGAAGGCTTTGTAATATTTATAAGATATCTAACTAATTGATTCTTACTGATGTTGATAAGATTGTCAAAATCTACGTGTTCCATTCTCTTGTGCCATAGCTAACTTTCCTCAACCTGGCTCAAATAACATCTTTAGCCTTTGACATCTAATAACATATATAAATTTTTTCCTATCCTTTGAGCATCTACAATAAAAACCTCTAAATATTTTCTTATAATTTCATAACCTTCTACATAAAACTTTAATGTGTGTCTTTGATTGCATATTTGACTTACACTAAATAGATTATGATTAAGACCTTCTACATACATAACATTTTTAGTTTTAGTTATACCATTATCCAAACTTAATGTACCTTTTTTGGCTATTCTAGTAGTGGTATTATCTCTAAATTTCACTATGTCACCATTGATCTTATTTAGATTTATGGAATTTCTCTTATCTCTTGTCATGTGACTCAAACTTCCACTATCAATGAATCATAGCTTTTATTCATTTCTTCCATGTAAATCTGTTTGGAATAACATAGACTTTTTAGATTATTTATTTTGCCATAAACCTATTTGAACTTTATTCTTGATTAATGGTGCCTTGAAACTTTGGTCCTTATTGAATAACTCAAACATGCTTTTATAATGAAAGGCTATGTCTAAAATTATTACACTTGTAACATACTATGGCTCTTCATCAAATCCTGATAGAGAAGTAAAAGAGTTGTGACTTCTCCTTGACTCTGCATGAGTTTCCTTCTTATTTATGAAACTATTAGCTCTTTTCAAACACTATTTTCTCATGACCATAACCATTACAATGAAAACAATAACCATGAAAATAAAACCTGTTCTGATTTATGTATCTTTGACCTGGTTGTCTTTTGTGGCTCTGTTCTATCTAGCCTTCTTTATTTGAGCTATCCTCTACATTATTAACTTCTTCCCCTTTTATTTCCTCTTTTATAATGGCTTTGGCATAGCTATTTTTCTTTTCAAATCTGATACCTATCTTATCTAATATCCATTTTTGACTTTCTAATATCTTATTCAACATGTTAGTGCTATTCTCAAAATTTGAATCATTGACAACTTTATCATTGATTGCTTTATTTGTTTTCTTAATATCTTCTTTTAAAGAGGCAATTTTAACAACATACTTTTCACATTCTTCACTTATTAAGTTAGATATTCTTTATTCTTTTTGGCTTCTTCAATGTGTGCTTGTAGATCTTCAATTATTTCCATTGACTCCTTTTCAATTTTCTTGATCTAGAGCTTCAATATTCAATTCTTATTCTCAAGAGATTTTAATTATTCTAAGGCACAAATGATTTATCCTTCAAGATTCACCTCAGCTTCATCATGTTCCTCTTCTTGATCATTTGTAATTTTTATTACATAGCCATATTCATGTATGGTCATGAATAGAATCTCTTCTTCATCTAAGTCACTAACTCCACTATCTTTGACTGAGCTAGGATCTTTAAAATATAAAATATTATTCTCAAATCCCTTCTTGAATTTGCCTTTAAAGTTTTTCTTTTATGTATTCTTTCCTTATTCATTGTCACCATTATTCTTATTTGGTCACTTGGATACAAAATGTCCAATATTAACACATTTAAAACATTTAAATGGTAACTTTATTTGATATTTGCTTGTGCCCTTTTTAGTCTTGAAGATGAATAGAGCTCCATTATCATCTTCCTCATCATTAGAACTATCACTTGATTCTTGAATCTTAGATTTATATTTCTTCTATGTCTTGCAAGTAGCTTCCCTCTTTGAGATTTTCTCTTTTTCAATCCACATCTCATATGCTATAAGAATACCATGTAGTTCAACCATCTTTAGCTTGGTTAAATCCTTCATCTCCTCAATTGTATAGACCTTTTCATCATATCTCAATGGTAGAGATCTCAAAACCTTTTGTACCACTACTGACTCTTCTAACTTTTCTCTAAGACCTTGAATTTGATTAACTATTTGATCAACCCACAAAAGATAACTTTCTATATTTTATTACTCTTCTATATTCAAACTTTCAAACTATCTTCTAAAAGTTTGGAGCTTAGCTTGCTGAACCTTTCCATCACCTTTGTAAATATTCTCAAGCATTATCCAAGTCTCATGAGTAGATTTTCATTGCATAACTTTAATAAATTTTGACTCACATAATCCACATAAAATAACATATAAAGCTTTAGAATTATTTTTACTTGCCTTCTTTTTTATAGGAGTAGTTACAAGTGTTTGTGGCTCTTCATATTCCTCTATCACTACTTACCAAATGTTGAATCTAAGGGCCATCAATTAAGTCCTCATCCTTAGCTCCAAAAGGCATAATTTTTCTCATAAAACAAATTTGCCTTATTTTTATAAAAACCTTCATGTGATTCAACCATCGTGCTTTCCCTGATCTACCTTCAAGCTATTAAACTCTTTTCAAAAGAACCTACTTTGATACCAATTATTAAGCATGAGATCTATTGAGAGGAGGGGGTGAATTAATATATCACATATCTTATAAATATTTTAATTAATCTATTTTTTTTCTTTAACCACTTAATTATACATTCAAGATATGCAATAAAACTAAAATAATAACATGCACCACACAAGAGACAAGGAGACACCAAATTTTTATGTGTAAACCTAAAATGGGAAAACCATAGATAATAATCTCAAGTATATGAATGAGCACCAACTCAAATTACAAAGTTCACAAGTACCAACTTGTAAGAGCACTAACCCCTTTGTCGAGTACCAACCCATAGGACAACTAACCCTTATGTAAAACATAAATATCTCTCATTGTTGATTTATCAACAAATGATATAACTCTACTATATCTCTTTCTCTTCTCTCCTCTTTTCTTATATAAAACAATTACAAACCATGCACTCTCTTGCATATTTAAAATGGCTTGCCAAACCTCCTTTTATATCTTTCCAAATGACCTTTAGCATTCACCCTTTGTGACCTTTCAATACACATATAAAATTACTCAAAAATTTCATGACCCTTCAAATCCTTTCATTTAAAAAGTCATATGGCGACCCTTCATGAGCAAATGCATCCTTTTCCCTTTTGTCTTTATCTTGGTGACTTTTTGAATTCCTCAAGGTGACTCTTCATGAAAAAATGCATCCTTTGCCTCTTTTATCTTTTTCTCATAACTCTTTGACTTCTTCATGGGCCCTCTTTTGACTTTAAAAAACCAAAAATATATTTGTTAATATTAAATAAATATCAACAAACTTTAGCCAAACTATGAACATGAAAAATACCTTAAGACATTAAATGCTATGGGGCCTTTTTCACCAATAATGTTAAAATTTTGACATCAATGACAATATTTCCAATATTTAATTGGATTATTTAAAGTTGATTACTTCTACACAAATGATGAAATAGTTAGTTCCAGTGAGCACCTATTTATGCCCTACACTTGGAGGTGGATTTATCATCCCTATGAAGTCCAACCCCCATTGCATGAAGGGTTGCTCCACTTGAATTGGGTTGAGTGGAAGAGGTGTTAATCTCTACTTTCATGAAAATAGAGCACACTTTGGGCATTTTTTACCCATGCATAGGCATCTTTAAAAAGGCTAGGCCAATAATAGCCAGCTCTCATTACATTTACTATTGTTATTTTTGGAGTAGAATGGCCTCCTGTGGATCCATCATGAAACTAATCCTAGAGCTTTGTCACTTGATTATCATCAATGCACCTAAGAATAACTCTATTTAGGTCCCTTCTAAAATGAACACCATCAACTAATATATAGGGTATGGACTAAATCCTAAAATACCTTTTTTTTGATCTATCTAAACCTTGAGGGCATTCTCCTATCATCAAGAAATCTGTCATATCTTGGAGCCAACTATTATGAAGTGGAGGTGTATATGTTTTTGGGTTGTCTTGTGTCACCAAAACAACTTCTTTGTCTTCTTGAAGGTCATCCACCATAAAATCACATAAGCCATTGCCTCTTAGTAGCTTGGTGACTTTGATCTCCACATCATACTCCATGACGTTTGTAATCTATCCTACTATTTTATCATTCAAATCCTTGTTAAGGAGGAAGTACCTAACTCCTGGATGAGACACCATAATATGAATATTTTAGTTGAAAAGCATTAGCCTAAACATTTTGAGGCTCTTTAAAGATAAAATAACCTAATTTTATATTAAAGTCTACCTCACTTCATATCCCTCTAGTCCTTGACTTAAAAATGTAATTGGTTGTTCTAGTCCTTCACCATTATTCTACATTAGCATAGATAATATATCATCAACATTAGCAAAGGTGTAAAATATGACATCCTTTAAGAAAATATGATTCATGAGTGAGGATTTTTGGGCAATGGCCTACTTGATGGCCTCAAATCATACTTTACCTTCATTTGACCATGTAAACACTTGGATCTTCCTTAACATGGTGGTGATGGGTTTGAATAGGTTTGTAAAATGAGGTATAAACCTTCTCACAAAGTTTATTTTCCCAAGAAATCTCTAGATATCTTTCTTGTGCTTGGGTAGAGATAGTGCTAAGATAACACTTATTATTTTAAGGTCAATTTATAGTCCTTCCTTTGAATAAATTTGACCCAAAATTTTTATTTCATGAATATCCAACACACATTTATTTAGATTTAAAGAGATCCCACACTCTCTACATCTTTAGAAGATCAACCTTAGATGGTCCATATGCTCACTATCCTTCTTAGAGAAAAATGTGATGTCATTTAAGTAAAATAACACCATATGATTCATCAACCCTTGGAAATCCATGTCCATGGCTCTTTATAAAGTTACTCTAAAATTTGATAATCCAAAAGGCAACTTTTGGTAAGCATATGTGCCCCACTTTTTGGTGAAGGCAGTCTTATATTGATCTTCCTCTCTCACAAGTACTTAGTTGTATCCTAAAAATCCATCCAAAAGAGAAAAATGTTCTGAACCATCAACTATCTGAAGGATTTTCTCCATGGATGGTAAGGGGTAGTGATCTTTTAAAGAGACCCTATTTAAATCCTTGAATTCAACACACAATTTGATTTCCCCATTCTTATTTATTAAAGGTACAAAATTGGATACCCATAAGGAGTTATTTATGGTAAATATGATCTTGGATTCAATTAAATTAGTCAATTCTTTTCTCATTAGATCTTTAATTTTATGGTTTATAGGCCTCTAATTATATCTGACAGGTTTGGCATTAGCCTCTAGTTCTATAGTATGTTGGGTTGGCTTAGGATCAAATCCTCTCAAGTCACTATATTCCTAGGTAAATATGCCTACATATTATTTAAAAATTTATATGAAAACATGCCTTTCAGCTTTAATGCTTACTTTCCCAAGCTCGAGGAGCTTGCACTTGAAGATAAGAACTCTTTCATAGTTATCTTCATTAGTTGACATCACTGCCTTGTCTTTTCTCATATGATATCCTTCATGGAAAATAACTTCAAGGGTAACACACCCTTCAAGAATATTATTGGATCTCAATTGAACTATTTTCTCCTCATACTAGTGTTGAAAGTTTTCCTAGTTTATGAAGGATAAATCTACTTCTTCCTATAAGAAACAAACAATTTGCTTGTCATTCTCAAAGACCTATCAATGAAATTCATTATTTGGTACAGATGGTCTTACCACCACTTTGACATGTGGCTACACCTTGGTATTTTTCAACTCATTGGGGATATCAAATTTAGCTCCCATAGATACTAACCTATCATCATGTCTATTTTGATTCCTTGGCATTTATTGGATGTTAAAGGCCTCAAAATCTTCAATTATGTCCCACACTCTATGTTTGTAAGACTTCATCAAGGGATTCTTGGTGATATTATAGCCTTTAACCTAGTGCACTATTAGATCATTATCCCCATAAACTTTTAACTATTTAATTCCTCTCTTATTATCCCATTGAAAGCCAAGAATAAGACCCTCATATTATGTTGCATTAAAAAAATAATTGAATTATAACCTGTAAGAAGAGAAATACTTGTCATTTGAGGAGGATACCAATATTGCACCTGCACCCACTCCATGTTTGCTCCTTGAACCATCAAATAAAAATTTACATATGTAATTAAGATCTTCTTGAGGTCTAATGAGGGATGGTATAGACTGATTATCTTCATGTAAATAGTAGACACCCATCTCTCTCTCTTCAAATCCTTCAAAAGGATCAACCAAATGATTATCATTCTATAGTTCATCTAATAACATGTTTGTTATCTCTTCAAGGTGAGTGTTTAATTCTTGACCCATCACATGTTCATCCTCATCAAGAATGGTGTAATTGAGGTTTATGTTATCTAGCCTATAAGTCTCTATGTGGAATTGTGCAATGGGCTCAACCTTAATAGATACCTTGGTCCCATATCTTACTCTGAATGCTATGTATGACTAGTATACTTCTAGATAACCTTAACTATTTGTAGTGAGTTACCTAGCTAGGAATACATAAAAATGAGGATACAAATCAAGGATTAATACATCTTGAACCAATGAGACACTGGGATAAGCATGTAGGGTCAAGTTGAGGTATCTGATGATACCAGCTAGCTTGGTGGAAGATCCATCCAACTACAACACTCCCTTAGATTGGGGCTCATACTTTAGACCAAGATGGTCTATTATAGACTAGCATTAATAAGGTGTTAGCCTCACTATTTACCAAATAATTGTGCACTAAAGAGTCACCAATGATTACTAAAATGTAGATGGAAGGAGGTTTGATGACCTCACTTAGTTTCCCTTCACTAGGTTATTTGGCTACATTGGTGAGAACCACATTCTCTTTATTTGGTTCCTTCTCAAGAACCTTGATTCTTGACAACCCTTATTGGAGGATGTATAATTGACTAGGTATGGAGAGAATCTCCCATATTGGCACACTCACATTGGACCTTTTCATTTGTTCCATAATGTTGATGGGTGAACCCTTGACCTTTGGTTGTGCTTTGGGAGCCACAATTTCACTTTGAATTTGTGAGTTTTGGGGAACAAGGGTATTCCCCTAATTTTGATCCTTTAGAGATATTGAAACCTTTAGAATATTATCAAGTTGGTTTTGCCTTGATATTGAAGGAGTAATGGTAAGAAGCTCTTTGACTACTTCCTAGTTACCATCTATGTTCCTTCTTTTAAACCTTGTATTTGATACCATTGGAATGTATGCCTAGATAGAACTAGCCTATTGATTGAGTGCATAACACTCTTATTGCTCATAACTCACCATTGTAACACCCAATTGTCTTTGTCCTTGATCATGGATTTGAACTTGTCGAGGTTCTTCTAAGTCTGTCATCATGGGAACTTCTATATTTTGGGCCATAAGAGCCTAATTGTACCCATAATTAGTAGCCTACTATCATTGATCATTGAAAGACTGAGTGAAATTAGTGTTTGGGATAATGGATTACCCAAAATAATGATTCTAAGGCATGGTACCCTTAGCTTCTTGAGAAACATTATTCTTAATAGGGACCAAAGTATTGGAAGTTCTTGTAGCATTTAGATTATAGTTGCTTTGTCTATTATAGTTAGGCTACCCGTGTCCTTGGTTTTGGCCTTGGCCTTGGACTTAGAATTTTCCTTTTTATGGTGGCCTATTTTATTGATAATATTATTACTAAGGTTGATATGAGGCTTGGTAAGGCTTATTGAAATCTTTCTACCTCTTAACATTCATTAGTTCATTCCCAAATATTAGAACATGCTCTTAAGCTCTTGAAAGTTTTTTTACTCTTGAGAATCACTAGATTGACTAGTGGAAGCCTTTTCTTGCTTAGGTGAGGGTATGAAAATAATTGTAGGCACAAGAAGAATGAAATCAAGGGGAGGACTAGAAAAAGAGGTTGTATGATCTTAGGGAATAAAGGCATTGGTGGTCTAGGTGTAATCTTCCCAACTTGCACCAGATATTTTTTTTCTCTGATTACCACCTCATATGCATTTGGTAATGTGTTTCCACCCATGGACTGGATCATTACTACAATGTCACTATTTAGGGATTTTAATTAGTAAAAAAGGGCAAGGTTAGGGGTAGGCATAATTGAGACTAGGATTTTGTCCTAAGTTTTTGGAACCTTGTATTGAAGTCTTGCATAAATTCATGAAGGGATCTTTTTATTATGGTTAACTACTCTGTAAGTGATAAATGGTCACTTTTATCCTCAAATATCTTACACAATGCATCCCTAAATTGATCCCATGATGTAATAGAGTTAGCATCAAGGCTTCTATACCAATCTAGGGGTTTACCTTTGAAGGAGATGGTTAATAACCTAATTACCACATTTTACTCATTGATGTCATGAATGCTATAGAAGGTGGATATATTCATGAGGTGTTCATAAGGGGTTATATTTTGGTCTCTAATAAAATAAGGGAAAATTTTAAGAGTTGCTACTAGAATAGGATCATATTGAGGGAGGTCCAGAGGACTTTAACCATTAAAGGCCAAAAAGGGGAAAAATCTAGGGGCTGCCATGGTTATGAAAGGGTTTAACAAAGATCTTATTGTAGGGTTAGGCTTTGAAAGTGGATTAGGAAAAAATTTGCCTTTATATGGGTGTGTATTAGAGAATGTTAACATTTTAATTGAGTTTAAAGGCAATTTAATGAATTCAAAAGGAATACCTCTAGTAGCTAACCTTGTAACCACCTTTGGCATGAGATGTAGTCACTTCTCTACTACCAAGATGATGAATCTTATTTTGGAGTTACTAGATCCTATTACTTGAAAGATATACCTACTATAAATTGATTAGATCAACATCAAACTTTGATCAATCTTATTTGAACTAAAGTCCCACTAGACATGCTAGAAACTATTGTAGCATCAATTTGTATATTTAAAGAGGGTTATTTAGGCCCTTTGTAATTCAGTACACTATGGGAACATACCTAAGTTATGGGTCACTTATGGTGGAGTTGAAACTTTGGAGAAGGCTGAATTCCTCTTGATGGATAACCTATACTAATGTTTGCATTGAGAAAAGGGTTAAAGAAGGGGTAAAGGGATCCTTAGAAGGATAATGGGGTGATGCAAAAAATTAAATGAGAACTCACACAAGCATGAAATATACACTGAAGAAGCATGAGATAACACTAGCTTACACAATATCAAAATCTAGCTAATTGCATTAGTATTTCATACACTAAGTTCAAGAAGCAATGAATTGAGCTAAGAGGAATTACGAGACTCACACCAAGCTTAAATTAATGGTAGAAAGAACACAAATGTAGACCTATAACCAACTAGAAAACACCTTCAAAAGTAAAGAAAGAAAGACAATGGGCATGGAAGATTCTCCTTCACAATTTCATCATACACATGATTACTAAACATAATTCAAAAGCAAGATATAGGGAAAGGACATCTTTATTAGCTTAAAGTAGTATTTTATACAAGTTTTTACAAGGTCTATCTTTATCAAATGAGAGTCTCTACTCTTCCAAAATTGAGAGAGAGTTTTTATCAAATATGTGAGAGTATTTATTCAAAAAACTAAGAGAGAGCTTACAAATGGAAAGAATGGGTAATATATGAGGAAGGGAGAGAGAAGAGGGAGCATGTATACACATAATATTTTTAACTTTTATTGATTATTGACACTTCATATCTTTTAATAACCTATCAAGTCTTAATATCTCTAAGTTCATGCCTTAAAGGGTGCATTGAGAAAGGGGTGGGCATACCATTAGTGCTTTGTAAGATTGTCATTCCTTTTACCACTTTCCATCCACACTCTAGCCTCCTAAAACCATTGAACCCAAGATTATTATTCTTAGTTCTACCTATTGCTATCATTTCCTATGTTTTATCCTTCATTTATTGTCTTAACACCTTTTTGACCTATTGGTTGTGCTAGGTCGACCAGGTAAACCTAACATAGTTTAGGGTCTTCCTCTCTCTTTTGTTTTGTTATCCTTCTAAGTGACCTAACACAGACCTAGTGAGTTAGCTTGAAAACATGCTAGGTCAATTGGGTTGACCTAACACAACTAACATCCTCAAATGATTTTAGGGTATGACACTACTATATATACAAGGTCATTTACCACCATTTCATAAGAACAAAGAATTAAGTGAAGAAGTATGAATAAACATCTGCATATTGACCATTCTACTTGGGGAATAAAGCTTGAGGGTTTAATAATTTCTTTGGATCTTTGATCTCATCTTGTGGATAAGTCTTTTGGATGCTTGGATATGTTGTGTATCTTAGAGCTGATTTGTCTTAGTTATCCTTACATACCATGAAAATCTCTTGTGAAGCACCTTGGTTAATGGGGAGATTGAGGCTCGATGGGTTCATCTTCAAAGGTAAGTATTCTTAACTTTATTCCTCCTTTGTAAGAGTATATAGATAGAGAATTTGTATTTTTATCTTCTATATATTAGGATTCTATATACATTTATGTGAGTATATATCTTCTATACACGTTTAGTTTAGTTGTTTATTTGTTTTGATTCTAACCCTGACTTTATGCCACAAGATTTGGTACGCACTAGATTAGATTTACTTTTCTTGTTATTATATTAGTGAAATATTAAATCATATGACTCTTTTAGGGTGGTTATGCGATTGTGTTACACTATAGGCTTTGGAACCGTATCTCACATGGTGTGTTGTGATAAGTGATCCCCTAATTGGGTCTAGTAGATCCTCACATTGGTCATGCTCTCACTTAACAATTATATGCTCCCTAATCAGAAGTATATGTGTGTTCTATCCCATCCAATCTAGGATTGATTTATGGACATGATGCATTTATGATTGCATACATTATGGTGAACTAGATGTGAATCAAATCCTTGTAGGATTTATTTCACTTTCTTTCATTTTCTTTTGATAATCATTTGTATCATATATTTTGACATTTTGGATTGATTTTGTTGACCTAGTTATTTTTTTCTCTATGCGTAGGTTTTCAAGAACAGGAAAATGGATTGACCTACTCAACCTAATATAGGTTTTAATTTTTTAGACTTCTAGGTTAGCCTACTAGGTGAACTAGCTTGACCTAGTATATTTTTATACTTCTAGTTCAACCTATTAGGTTGACCAAGTTGACCTAGTGTATTTTAAGAACTTTTTTGGTAAGTTCCTATATAGCTTTATTTACTATCTTGACCCATTTTATAGGTTTTTACTAGTTTTCTCTAAGGTTATTGATCATAAATCTTATTCATTTTCATCTCTGATCTATCAAGGTTAGTTTATATTTCTCTCTATATTTATTTTTTTGTATGTTCTTTCATAGTTTTTAATCTCTAAAACTACCCTTGCACAATCAACTAGGTCAACCCTATGGACTTAGTTCTATGTTTTATGTGCTATCTACATAACTAGGTCAACCTGGCTGGCCTAGTTCATTTTCAGACCTTGATTCCATAGTATAAGTTTAACCCTATCGACCCTATTCTGTATGATTTTCCATGTAGTTTCTCAACTATACCTTGTTTCAAAGTTGTAATTAACCATATATGTTAATCACATCTTTCTTTTAAGTTTATTGCATGCTTAGAATAATTCACATAGTCTAATTAGGGGATTTTCAATTAATCACTTAGTTACACTATTTATATTATTTTGCACACATGGCAAAACCACATAAACATCAACAAGCATTTAAACATTTGACTACCTAGGTCTACCTACTTGGATTTCATTACCAAGGGGGAAGCCGACTTGATGCTCTGGCCAATTATAAAGTGTGGTTAATGGTATGTTTTAGCTAAGCACCCATTACCCTTATTTTTAAAATGTGTGAAGTGAGGGGGTAGGCACCAATGCCAAACCTATATTATTACCACTATAGTCCCTTTCATCCTAAATTTACTTGAAACTATTCATAGATTACTATCTAGTACCTTGCTTATAACCAATCTCTATTTATACTTAAAATCATTCTTAATAATCTAATCAACATTTTAGGTTGACCAAGTAGTTAGCTTTAATTTAAAGTTATTTTCTTGATCTTTGATTAGTTATGTGTAAAAAATCTTTCATTATCCAATGTTAGTGCAATGTTTTTGTTTGTGTGCATCAGTTGGATTGGCCAGTATCAATTTAATTGATTGTTTATTTTCCTTTAGTACTTATTGATTTTAATTATTTTCACATTATCTTGTTTCATTTCATAAATTTGTATAAACTTTATCATCTTACCTAAATCATCATAAATCCAATGCATTTTATGGTTTGGAAAATGGAATAGTATAACTAAATATATAGGCAAAATAAGAAATTAGATTATGTCTATTGTACTAGATCGACCCTATCAATCTAGTATCATTTTCAACCTCTATTTACTGTACTAGGTCAACCTGGTCAACCTTAGAATATTTTCAACCCTTTTACCTTTTCTTCCAATCTTTGTATACTGTACAAGAGTGACCTAGTTAACCTTGTACAATTTTATAGTCCTTATTTTTATGCTAGGTTGACCTGGTCGCCCTATACTATTTTTTGTCATTTTTTGTTCTCTTTGTGTGGTTATCTAGTATTTTTTCATCATGATGACTTATCTACATCCTTACCTTAGTCCAAAACATTACATAATCAAGGATTTGGATAATAACCACACTTATTTCATTGCTTATGATGAAACTATCCATTTTCTTCCTTCTTCTCCACCTAAACTAAAACCACTCACTAAATAATGCAATGTAGTTAAGGTCCTTTGTCATAATCCTCTTCCCAATACCAATGTTGAAAATTATTTACCAAATAATACCAATCAAATTTATAATATAGATGGTTCCCAAATATTTAAAAACCTTGATGATAATACTATTTACACTCCTCACAAGAATGGTGGCTTGACTAAGATTCCTTCTTCTTCTACCACACTTACACTAATTAACACTAATGTTGGGAATCCTCTACCTACAAAGAATCTTCCTCCCACAAACACTAACAATCCTCTTCCTATCAAAAATAATACCCAACCTTGAAAACCACCTATTGATACAACTCAACTTCTTTCCTTAGTCATACAATAAATAAACATCATGAAAACTTCAAATCAATCTCAAATGATGAGCATGCAACAACACTTATGCAGCATGATTAGTCAACCATCTCAAGTTATCATGTCTCAACCAAATAAAAATTCCATCCCTCCTCCTCTTAGATATTCCAATGTGAATATCATCCCTCAACCTCTAATGACTAACAAAATGCTTCAACATATTCAAAATGAACCTTTATCCCCATTCATTACATCCATAGATATTGGAAACATTTCTCCAACTATCACATATAATGAGACTAAAGACCCTATTATATTTCTCAAGTCTTTTGGTAATCTCTATAAGGAATGGGTCTAAAATAATACCTTTGATACCACCAAGATCTTATCCAAAACCTTTGTTGATGATGTAATTGAATGATATAAACAACCTCCTAGACATTCCATCTCACAACAAGAGGATTTAGTCGAGGCTCTACTGAAGGAATTCCAACATGATAACCTTCATAAAAATTATCTTAGCTATTTCATCAATGCCAAGCAACTTCATAATGAATTTACTCATACTTTCATCAAATGATGGAAGTCTCTTTCCCATAAAGTGGACCATCACATGAATGATGACACTCTTTTAAAATTATTTGTCACTTCTCTTAAACCTCCCCTTCAATACAAAGTTCAAATATTTTCACCTAAAAATTTAGAAGAAGCCTTAAACCAAGAAAAAATTCAATTCTTTCTTATGAATCAATTGAACCATCTCAAGCAACTAATAAAACACCTTGTCAATAATTTATCATAGCATTGATTCATCCAAGCCTCCCCAACCTCAAAATGGAGCATCCAATTCAACTAATTTTAACCTGACCCACCCTTCCTTGAGTCTAGAACAACTTAAAGAGAAATTGCCACCCTATTAACCCATGAGCTTTGATCCTTCCAAACCTCCTCCAAAATGGTACAATACTGATAAGTTTTATTGGTGGAATGCTACTATAGGTCATTCTCATGAATCTTGTCATTATATTCATCAATTATTTCTTTCTTCCTTCCTTAGTCCACATTTAAATGTTGAGACTCTCATAAAACAATGTTATCAATAATATATTTAAGCTTCTCAAATTAAATCTCAAGAACCATAATCACATCAACATCAACTACCTAATGAACACACCTCATCTACTAATTTGTTTCAAACCATAATTGATCCTTCTTCCTACACCAATAAGGAAAGGATAGCTCATATGAACAAATTTAAACATATAATTTCAGCCATTGACCCTCAATCTCTTAGGTCACATGAACCAAAAGAGTACCTAGTTCAAATTCCTACTCCAAAGCATATCATACATGGTCCTACTTTACCTCCTTTACCTCTTCATACCTCTCTTACACATCATATGTAACATTCAACATTCTTAGAATCTAATAAACCAACACATTTACCTACTTCCAAAAGCACTTACCAACCCAATAGAAATCATTCTAATGATTCAATATCACCTTCTTCCAACTCACATATTAGGGAATCTTTTGATGCCCATCCACATGTCCCTTTAGAGTTTGGGGTAACTTTTGATGCCCACCCATATATCCATTCAGACTTTGGGGCATCTTACGATGCCCATCCCTACATCCACTTACCCATTAGGGCATCTTGAGATGCCAACTCTTATTCTATAATGCATAATAACAAATAAATCTAGCTTCAAGAAACCTTTTGAGACTTATAATCTTGTATTTCACATGCTCATATTTGATACAGATGTTAGTATAGGCCTTACTTGTTCTTTTTATCTCATGTTTCTTTGTTTTTTATGCATTTTTATTCTTTTACTTTCACCTTCCTAAGCATCATCATTTTCATTTACGTTCTATTGGATTTATTATACATCACATTTGGAATTTATTTTCATTTTTATCCTTATATCTCTCTTTTATTCTTTGTCTTTTTTATCATTCTTTGCCTTAATAGCTTTATGATAATTTTTGCCTCTTTCTTTAGCATTTAATTCTTGATGTACCATAGTCTTCCTTTTATTTTGACAATATTCTTTTAGCACCCTCATGGGTTTTTATTTTGTGAGTTACTTCGTAAGATCACAGATAGGACCTGACACCCTCACAAAATTACCATATTTTACTTAATTTTATCCCTTGTTGCTTGCCAATGTTGTTTTGACATCCTTTAGGTTTTTATTTTGTGAGCTTCTTTGTAAAAAACCCCCTCACCTTGCTTATTTCTTGATTATCAACACCCTTGTGGGTTTCCCTTTATGAGTTGTTGTGTAAGACTATGGATAGGACCCGATCCTCATAAAATTACCATCTTTTCATGTTCTTAATCCTCGTTCTCAAACTTAATCTTTTGCTTCTCTTGCTAGATGAAATCTACATAATAATATATGTTAGCATGTTTTCCTTCATTTCCATCATTATTATGATAAGGAATCACACTTTACTATCAGTATATACTTCTTTTTTCCCTTTGTCACATTTTTTTCAATTTAAAGTAATTAAACTTGTTTAATGTATCATTCCTCTTGATTTCCCCTTCCTCTCATCTCCTCATTGGATAAAACAAGGTCAAAGTCAAGATACCATTTTATTTCACCTTGATTTATGAGACTCTTATACCCCATGCTCTTTGAAATTTAGTTCTCTTAGCCACCTTGTCCCAAGTTTTCAAATGAAAGTCATCTTTAACATGCATGTTTGGTTTTCCAAATTCGTATGGAGGAGGAATAGAAAAAGCCATCAAAAGAAACTTAAAATCCAAATCATTTGAAACAAAAGGAAATGATATCTAAAAGGAAACATATAAATTTCAAAAGACAAAATCACATAAAAACATGTGATTACAAGCACATCTCCTATCTCCAATCGAAGCTCAAAATCCACAATTGGATTTACATAGAGCCTAAGTCCTTTGAGGTCGGATAGGTTAGTAGATTGGAATAGGGTATTTCAAAAAACTCTATGGTGATACCTAATTTCTCACACAAGTACCCAATCTTCAAAATAGACCAATGGCTCTGTAAGGGGTCCTAAAGAGTAGGTAACACATCATGGGGAGGTGGGTCCATTTTAATTTTCATTCATATAGCCTTCATAGGATGATCTATATACTCCATTTATTTATCCAAGACTTGTGTCACTAAGAGAAGTTCTTCAGAGTCCTTAAGGTCAAAAGTACTCTTATTTTGACAAACCTACTTGAGTGTCTTAACTTCAATAAAGAGTTCCTCTAACTTGGTTTTTTCTTCATTATCCCCTCCACCAGTTTTATTTTCCCCCTTTGACAACAAATTGTGATTTAAAATATATTTTCCCTCTTCTTTAATTCCTTCTTATCCATCTTTTAAAAACATGCTAACATTACTTTTTTTTAGTTTTATCTATCTTTAGATCAAAAAAACATGTTTGAGTAACTATGGATCACTCTTTTCTTCCATTTATTCATTACTATACTACCATTTTGTTGTGGACAACTGAGTCCACACCCTTTTTCCATTATTACATATTTTTATTTATGTATGCCTTCTTCATATTTGTCTTAAATCTTGACTTATATTTCATTCGACATGCTTTCATATTTTTCTTTATGATCAATTCTTTCGTGCCTATCTTATATGAGCTTACTTTTCAATCTCTTAAATATATTTGTTAGATTTGTATTGCATTGATATTTCATTTGTCATTCATGTTTTACATGCTTCTCAATGTGATTTAATATGTTCTACATTTCCTTTTTTCCATTTAACACTCCTTTTTGTCATTTGTTTTCCATCATTTTTCATTTATTTTCTACCATTTGTCATTTATTTTCTATCATTTGTCATTCATTTCCCAATCATTTTCCCTTCATTTTCCAATCATTTGTCATTTATTTTCAATCATTTGACATTTATTTACCATCACTCATTTTCCATCATTTTCTCATTTATTTGATTTCAATATTCTAGCCTTGTATTAACAATCCTAATTTGAAATTTTTTTCTAAAATCTCAATCTAACCACAAAATGCCTTATCTTCCATTTTTTTTGATTTTTGGATATTTTTTCACTAACTTCTATAAGTTCGCCTAGTGTACTCTATGTTGGACACCTTTATTTCTTACAGTTTACTTCTTTACATATGACACTAAGGTAAGTTAAAAGTATGTGTTTTTTAATAAAATTATTTCATTTATCTTATTTGATACTTACTTCACCATACTTAGCATCAACATTGTGTGTTATCATGTTTTCTTCTAAAGCATCATCATATGTTGTACTTGTGTGATATGTGATCAGTTTAAATTGGGGCATATATATACACATAATATTTTTAAATTTTATTGGTTACTGATACTTTGTATCTTGTAGGAATTTATTGAGTCTCAATCTCTCTAAGTGCATGCCTTAAGGGGTGCACCGTGAAAGGGGTGGGTAGACCATTGGTGCTTCATAAGATTATTATTCATTTTGCCACTTACCATCCACACTCTAGCCTCCTAAAACCATTGAAACCAAGCTTATTATTCTTAGTTTTACCTATTCCTATCATTTGTTATGTTTTATCCTTTATTTATTTCCTTAACACCCTTTTGACCTATCAGTTGTGCTAGGTTGACCAAGTACCCTTCCTCTCTCTTTTGGTTTGTTAGCCTTCTAGTTGATCTAACCCAGAGCTAGTGAGTTAGCCCAAAAATGTGCTAGGTCGAATGGGTCAACCTAGCACAAATGACATTATTAAATGATTTTAGGGTAAGATAATACTATATATACAAGGTAATTTACCACCATTTCATAAGATGAAATAATTAGTGAAGAAGTGTGAATGAACATCTGCCTATTGACCATTCTACTTGAGGAATAAAGCTTAAGGGTTCAATATCTTTTTTAGATCTCTGATATCATCTTGTGGATAATTATTTTATATTTTTGGATAGGTTGTGTATCCTAGAGATGATTTATCTTAGTTATCTTTACATACCATGAAAATCTCTTGCAAAGCACCTTGGCTAAGGGGAGATTGAGGTTCGATGGGTTCATCTTCAAAGGTAAGTATTCCTAAATTTATTCCTCCTTTGTAAGAGTAGATAGATAGAGCATTTTTATTCTTATATTTCATGTATTAGGATTCTATATACATTGACATGAGTATATGTCCTATATACATGGCTAGTTTAGTTGTTTATTTATTTTGTTTTTAACCCTCACTTTGTGCCACAAGCTTTGGTGAACACTAGATAGATTTAATTTTCTTGTTATTAGATTAATGAAATATTAAATCATAGGAATATTTTAGGGTTGTTATGAGATTGTGTTATACTATAAGCTTTGGAACCCTATCTCACATGGTGGGTTGTGACAAGTGGTCCCCTAATTGGGTCTAACATATCCTCACATTGGTCATGCTCCCACTTAAAAATTATATGCTCCCTAATCAAAAGTGTAGGTGTGATCTAGCCCATCTAATCTAAGATTAATTTATAGACATGATGCATTTATAATTACATATAGATCATGAGTACAAAAATAATTAATTGAGTTGAAACCTTTTGATGAATGCCCCACCACCTTTTTGATCAAATCAGCACTAGTTCTCTATTGACAGGTTAACTTTTTATTTATCCCAATAGCCCTCAGATCTTCTCATTGGTTGAGAAAAATGTCCTAAAAGAAAGTAGTTGTTAAAGGTGGTGAGTCATGATAATGATTATGAAGGAAAACCCTTAGGTACCCTAAAAATATATTAAATGATACAACTACTTTTTATGACCACCAAATCTCCATCTTGGGACTCCACACCATCTCCACTTGCTTCATTATGAGGGCCAGACTATTATATCCATAGACTTGATAGATCCATGCCTAAGTATTATTTTAGTGACTATATGTACCTAATCTATCAAAGATATATCCATGTCAACAAAAAAGACACTTTTCCATGATTACACATCTGTCCCTATCCCAACACACACACACACACACACACACACACACACACACACACACACACACACACACACACACACACACACACACACACACACACACACACACACACACATTATAGATTTGAAAACCAATCCAAATTATTGGTTTTCATATAGTCAATCTATCAACAAGATCCATAGATATTTAGTCTTGCTTCAAAAATTTCTAGTCCATATTTGATCTCTGTATTAGGCCCTAAAATACCTATTCTACCTCTACTGAGCTTTAATGGTGATGTTTAATCCTAAAAAATCCACTTCAATTTAGCTTGGATCATGTTTTGATCTCTAATCAAAGTCTCATAACTTTGACCTTTGATATCAATCATTGATCTCGATCTAGGATTTGAAATTATGACACCTTTGACTTTTATTATTGGCTGTCAATCTTGATCTAGGATTTAAAATTATGACACCTTCAACCTTCATTATTGGTCATCAATCTTGATCTAGGCTTCTCATATTGTGACAACTATTAGATATATATTTGTTCTACAAGATCCTACTAATGTTTTTACCTTATACACACCATTGATATAAATATATACAAATGAATCTGATCCATATATCTTTTTATAGATTAACATAGTTGAGACACTTATCACTTACATATTCACCTTGGAGATCTTTTAACCTTTTCCTTCTTTCTCTTCAATGATCTACTTTATATGAGTGAACATGTACCATTGATCATCCTGGACCCACTGAATCCATCAATAAATGCATACCATTATATCTCTAATTAGGTACCCAATATCTTGACACTTGGTAGCTTCTCATTTATGCTGAATTTTTGTATTGATGCTCACTGTTGATCTACATTGTATGATTTCACATGCTCTATTAGATATTTGGGAGCCATTGAGACTATAGATTGCTTGATCACCATTAGATATTCATCTTATTATAAAAATTTGGACACTTGTCACTCATGCATTCACCTTGGAGATATTTGAATCCAAACAACTATTTTATGAAGCTTAAACTTGACATCCCCATGTGCACATTTGACTCTGTATGTCTAACTTTAAAAATTTAAAAATTGAGATAGACAACTCATCAAGTTATGAAATTTATAGAGGATGATATAATCATGAATAAATTCATTGCCCATGTGGTATTTTTCTTTGAGAGTATTTCTAAAAATACTTATTATATACATAATCAAGCTAATCAGTCTATTCTTACATGACGTGCCATGATGGTATAGGCTCTCTAGACTTGCACAAGAAAATGTTGTTTATTTTATAAGGTTATAATGGATTTATAAATTTTTTTTAAACCTAATTCATGCTCCTAAATGATTTAAAAACCATGAGAACCTACTGGATCTTCTTCCCTTGCGAATCTAGACCTGTTTCAAGACTTGCTTCTCAAAGATCAACAAATTACACTTTAAGATTGCTTAAAGTGTTTAAAAATCTTTATAAGAAATATGAGATATTATTTTATTACTTTTGGTCTAGTCATTCCATATATAACTCTATTCATCTGTTCAAACCATTTCTAGTCAAAAGATCTTTATGTGGACCAAATTTGGCCAATAGGAATGGTCACAAAAGTACATATCTAAGATCAATGGTGAGCGATGCAAGGTTAAAGTGAGGAGAGTTATAAGGAGATAAATGGATAATATTTTTAAAATTTTTTGAAGGGACATGAGATGATAAAAAAGTGTCTGATGTTTAGTGTTTACATAGTGACCGTTGGAATTTAGATATTCAAATTAATGAAGGAAAACTAATCTATTGTTTTTGAGCTATATCTTTTGATCCAAGATGAATTTTAAGGTGGGGTAAAAGGAAAAATTGTAAAGGAATATAAGATTCATCTAGAGACACTATTTAAAAGGTTTGAATGTTTTTAGAGTTAAATAGTTTGAGCTCTAATGTTGATTGTGTATTTGACCATGCTCTGTAAGTGACCAAATAAGGATAATTGAGTTGTTATTAATAATGTCTTGATGTTTCAAGATGAATTAACTATTGGAAAGTGTTTTATATTCCATTATGACCATTTTTGTGGATTTTTGAGGTTTTCATAGTCCATATTTAGTATGAACAAAGGATTTTAAGTTGATTGTGTTTATTGAATACATTGGTAGTTTGAGTGATCATCTTATAGAGGTAAGTTGAAGGTGTTCAGAGCAGAATTAAAGAATAAAATGAGTATGGGGATTTTAATATGTATAAAAGGATTATTATAAATAATTATTTTTCATATGTTCCCTTGATTAGATATAGAGAGTCAAAATAGTATAACTATATTTTGACTCTATTTGGCTAGTCTAAGTGGTCATTCTGAGAGAGTTGATTTGAGTGCTTAAAGCCTATGTTGAAGTATCTAAGGAATATGGATGTTTTTAATAGGTCATAAAGGGTTCACCCATGTGATATAATCATATGTATATGTGAGTTATTTAATTAGTTTCTTTAGAAGTTTGAGATTGTGTTTTCTATGTATGAAGGCCTAAAGACCAAGGAGACCTAATTGGTATGTTCAAGTGTTGAGTTGGAATTTTAGGTGGCATGGACCCATGAGAGATTAATAAAGGGGATATTGGAGATAGGTTTTATGTGTTAAAATAATTGGTAAAGGATGAAGGTGGTATAAATAGTCTCACATGTAACATGTGAGTATGAAGACCTAATTATTTTAGGTCTCACCAAGACCTAATGGTGGTTTAGGGATAATGAGGTAATGATTGACCTATGAAGAGTGTGGTTATCACATTTAATGTGTGTATGGACCTATGTTAAATTTAGTTCAAATATGTAAATCATTTTTTCTAACCAAGATGGATTAAAGGAAGAGAGTGGTATAAGTACAAGGTATTATTGGATTAATTGTGCTTATGGTTTTAATGTGGAGCCAAGTGAAGGAGAAAACCTTTGAAAGATAATGTAAAATTCATTAATTAAAAATAGAGAGAGAAGAGGATTAATCATGATTATCTAATCAAGGTGATGAAGGTCATCACATAGGTCATTGTACCTAATGAGCCTAGAAGAGGTAGATTGAGTGAGTAAACCCTAAAGGCTGATTGAGCAAGTGTACTTAGTGGATGGATTGAAGAGAAGAGTAGGTTTAGGATTGTGTGTATGAATTAAAGGTTATGTTATTGATTTTATGATATATTTTTATAGTTTTTATACTTTTGTATGTGCTAAGAAGTGAAGAGTGATCCAAAAGGTTGTTTTGGATGCATTGCTTATGTGTACAAGTTTGTGAGAGTGTAAAGGGGAAAGAGTAAAAGTAAGATAAGTCCATCATCAAGTGTAGAAGACATCAAATTAGAGGTGGTTATTAGATCAAGGTAGCTAGGTTGGTGCTTGGTCACCTAAGGGGTTGGTTCCTCTTTGTGGGATGGATCTCTCACTAAATTAAGGGATGGGTGTTCCTTGATCAATTGGTACCAGTCTAAATGTTGAATCTTGTATTCATATAACTGTAGTCTATCTTGTAGGGTTCCATGGATTTTATCCTCTAAGAGGGTTTCCCACATATATCATGTTTTATTTTCTTGATCTTATTATATCTTCCTTATTCATTGCAATGGTTAATTTGCATGCATCATGATTATGTGTGTTGAATGTTTAAGAGTTGGGAATTGAATTAGTTAATTTGGCATCACTGGTTAATCCCCTACCAATGATTATACCTATAACATTATTATGTAAATGGTTCCCTAGATAACTTGTGAGGAGGCAATTAACTCCCACTCAAAAGCCAAAATGCATAAAAAAGGACTAATTAAAAATAATTTAAGGTCACATTTGGATCACCTAATTCATACAAATTTGGGGAGGGCCTTAATGACATTATTTTCATGCTTTGGACTAAATTAAAAAGGAAAATAAAGAACACTTTTTTCACCTGAATTCTCTAAAGGGGATGGGGGAGAACATACATGCATCAATCATTTTACAAAAAGAAATAACTTTGAAAGAATAAGCATAAAACAAAACACTCTTAAGAGTATGTAATCTAAGTGTGAGTGTTTATTTTAATGCACCAAAGTGAAATGTTTATGAAATTTGGATCCTTGACATTAGTTTAAAAACTTGAAAAAACATTCACAAACAACTAAATATAAAAACACCTAAGTTCTTTATAGGCACTCAAATGACATGTTCAAGACTTAACCACTTCCAAAATTTTGCCCTTTTCTAGCTTAGGTCCTTCAAAATTTAGAGGGTTTTTTCTTACTTAGAAGCTCAAAATCAAGTGAAAAAATAACATTTAGAATTTAACTCTCAAGTTTTCTAATTTTTGTCTTAAAGATAGGTGTTTGCCGATCCACATAGGGATCAATGTTGATTGACAAAGATCAATGTTGATCTAGAATATCATCGATATTTCATAAAAATATAGAAATATACAAGTTGTTTTGATAGAAAGGAAGGTTAATAAAATGAGCTCAAAAACAAAAACACCTCAGAAGATCCTTCAAGAAAATGGTTAAATAAATAATATGTTGATTATTAGACATAGAATGAAGACAAAATGATCAAGAAAAAATCAAGTTAGTTATGTCTCCACTATGTCTTAATTTTTGCATAGGTATCATAGTCGATTCGGGTAATTGACATTGATATGAAAAATCAACGTCGATCCCTGTTAATTTTGAAATTAAATAGCATCGATCCCTACACCTTGTGAGTTGATAAAAATAGAAAGACATGAAAAATGAAGTTCAAACTCAAATTTTTAAGATTATCAAGCACTCAATATAAAAAATAAGAGAAACATTTTCATTTCCTTACTATATGGGATGTTTCATGGGTCCCATCGTGTATGCCATTTGTGATCATAAGAACCTAAAAGGGAGGTTAGTAAATTTTAGTTCAAGTAAGAAAACTCAAATAAAAAAACATTAACACTTACATTCCAAGCCTAGAACTTAGGGATAGCTTGATAAAAAAATACAAATGAAATCAAAAATAAAATATAAAAGACAATGAATTATTTACCTTCCTTAAGAGCTCTAAATGCTTTGTTGAGTGGCTTGCTTAGCTTGTGAATGAAAGAGTCTTTGAAAAATTAAGCTTGTTAGCTCCTTCTTTCCTTGGAACCATATGGATTTGATGTGTTTTGATGTTTCTTAGCTCAATATTTTATAATTATAACATTGTTGATATGAGTCTCATGCACCAAATCCTGCATAATAACTCTACAATATCCTAGATTAGAATTGAAGATGCATGGCATTGTATTTATAGAAAATATATTCAACTCTCATCCAAGGTGAGTTAGGGTTAAGTTAAGGCTTGGAATGGATTAAAACCTAACCTAGGTGAGTCAAATATAACCCAAGTAGAGTTAATAGTTGTCAAGTAATTATGATTTTTAATTACTAGGCATGGCTCTCCAACATAGATATTTTAGGATATTTTCAAAGAGCTTGACAACTCATAAAGGCAATGATGAAAGGCCAAGATGCTTTGAATTTTAAAATTTAATTTTCATGATATTAACTAATTTCACATGGATAAATAAAATAGTATTTTAATTTGGCTTAGCTTGTTAATTAATTATGATTAGACATTTAGATCTTTTAATATTTGATTTTTGCTCATGTGCCCTACTTAATAGATCCATAGGCAAAATTAACAATTATGATGTTTCAAGATGATTAGGAATGAATCCATGGGAGGTTATTATTGCATAAGATAATATACCCCAATTGAGGATGTCTTAAAATGATTCTGAGCTTTGATGAATGATGAATAAGTAAATTTGGGACATTCAATGATTCCTAGGCTTAAATTACAATGGTTGGTAGGAATAAGTCTAAAGTCTAATTTGACTAGTTTTAGGTGTCTACAAATAATGATTATGTAATTAACACCATGTCTTCTATGAGACTTTTATGCATCCCCACCATAAATGGAGGGTCATGCTAGAGGGATGGAATTCTATTCTTTTGCCATTATTATTCCTCCATATTTTTGTCTACCCCAATTGTATTCTATAGATTCTGAGTCAATTTGTGAAGAGGTTTAAATTGATATGAAGGGCTTGGATTTGTCTTCAGATGAATCAATGACCACTTGTTCTACCCTTGGTAATACATTCTATAAGTTAGATTCCCTTGAGTGAATAGGGGTTTTTCAAGCTAAATCTAAAACCCTCTCACTAGAATTGAGAGGGTTCTCCTTAGAAATGCCCTTTGTGTGAGGTACTTAAATAGGGTTCACATTTTTAAAATAAGGTTAAGGTTCATTATAATATGATTCAAATTCATCACTCTTAAGGTCCAAAGTGTTCACTATGAGTTAGGTAGGGTAGAATTATATCCACCAGGAAGTTTCCCTTTTTATTCTATAGGTGCAATAGTATTTAGTCAAATGTCATGTGTTAAATCAACTTATAAAATGAAATGGAAAGCCTTCATAATCCCCCTAATTACAAAACCACTTTTTTAACAAGATACTTTGAGGTATAAACATGAAGTAGTATTTTGGCAAAGGTAGTATGAGATAAGGAAGTGGTGTCTCAATGCATTTGTAGAAACCTACCTAGGGAGTTGCTTATGGATTCAAATATAGAATCAAACCAAAATTGGAGAGGAAGGTAATGGAGGTATATCCAAATTGGTCTCTCATTTAGGGGTTCTATAAGTGGGTTAAAAAAGGGGACTATGGTTTCATGATAAGGGGGTGGTGATCCAAACTCTAGAATAAAATTTGAATCAAATGCTTATCTTAACATAGTAAAAATCAAATATAAAATTATCTTGGAAATTGAATAAATTTCTAATGTACCTTGAAGGAGGGGTTGTCAGTAATTTTAGATCTAGGCATGGAGGTCTTGGAGTTTTGGTCAATGATTTGAAAATCTATAAATAATACAATTGGAAGATAAGAAGTATTCTTGAGTGAGTACTTCCTTAGTATCCTCCATGTCAAAAGCCACCACAGTAGTGGGATAAGATAGTTTGAGAGGCTTTGGGGATGATCTAGATGGTGGCTTAGAGGTAACCTTAGCAAAATATTTTACCTTTGATTCTTGAATTTCCAAAGCACCCAACCCAAATAAGTTGTATTCTTTGTCAATAGGAGGGACTAGATTTGGGTCCAGCTCTTTATTCACTTTGAAATATTCCATCACCACATTATGCTAGTCCTTTGCTAGGTGGGCTCCTTTGATGGTGAAGTTGTTTAGTAGGACATGGAAGCTGTGAACCAAAATTGGGGAGCCATTTACCCTTGAAGCATTATTGTACTTTTAATTAACACATAACCACATAATATCTAAAGGAATAATGACTATTTTAATAATATAAATTAGACAACATTCTAAAGTAACTTATAAACACAATTCAAATCTCCTAAGCCTCTTTTATACTTTAACAATTTTCAACTTTAAATGCTTATTTATTAATTTACTTATTTCATAAAAATATCATATTTTATCTAACATAAATGTATAGTCCAATACAGATTACATGCACGTTCAACCAAGTGGTTTAAAGTTTTCAAAAAAATCATTACAAGATAATATAACCTCTAAAAATGTGTTTTTAACATATACAAACTCTTCACACATTATATTTATTCAATTTAATTTAAACTAAAAGTATATATAATGAACAAATATATATTTCAAATGTATATAGTGACCTAAATCACTTTGCTCATAAATTAATTCTATACTCCTATAATTATATGTTTATTTCCATTAAAATATATCTATGTACAACTTAGATCACAAGTTGTTATATTCTACTAAGGTATTTAGATAGGTCATTTGGATACATACATATATACATGTATATATACATACATACATACATTTATACACACACACACATATATATACATATACATATACATATATATATATATATATATGTATATATATATACATATATGTATATATATATGTATATAAGTATATATATATGTATATATATATATATATATGTATATATATATAGATATATATATACATATATATATGTATATATATATATATGTATGTATATATATATATATATGTATATATATATATATATATATATATATATATGTATACATATATGTGTGTGTGTGTGTGTGTGTAGAGAGAGAGAGAGAGAGAGAGAGAGAGAGAGAGAGAGAGAGAGAGAGAGAGAGAGAGAGACATAAATATATATTTATTCATTTACACATATATATTTAGTTCAATATGATAACTTAAACATAACCTACCTTATATCTTGAATACCTCAGCACGAGGCTATGTAATAGAATAAAATAAAATGCAACTACATGTCTCATTTTTGATATACAACATATATTCATATTTAACATAACTTGAAAGATGATTATTATGTATGTTACTTAAAAATATATGTTATTTTATTACCTTTCTAAAAATTCACAATAACTAACACAAGTACTGTTGACTTTATAAGTCACCCCCTTAGTTAGTGTGAGGCCTTCTAGGATCATATAAAAGGTTAGTACAATTATGATGTCCCAAAGACTTTAGGTAGAAGAAGTAAAAATGATTCTCATCTATGTCTAAGCCCAAACTAGAGGCACATATATGTGTAACAAGATAATAATGATCCATACCCAAATAAGGATATCAATGCATATATTTGCATAAGGTTTTGTAGCACACAGGTTAAAAGGAGGATAAAGCTTTAGAGTGTGGGTCCCCAAAATCTGAAATGATCAAGTGAAAGAGATGGTACAAGAAGTGGTTATGGAAAAACTCTATCATGCCTATAATCTTCATCTTGGTGTGTGATCTAATTTAAAATCTTATTCACACCCATCCAACATGGCTCTACACCCATGTACATGGTCTCACATCTACACCCTTAAATGGTACAACCTATAGCCTTTCTTTTTACATCACCACATAGCATCCCTATGCTCACTTAAGTATAAGAAATATTTTAACAACCTAGAACAAACACCAACCATCTAAGTGTCACACTTGCACCACTCCTTTCCAAGCAATCCTAAATGAACATTCCTGATAACCCATCAAAGTGCCACATGTTAGGAGGTTGGCAGAGTTAATGAAGGTTGTTGGAGGTAGTTGAAATGAACTTGAGGTGATATCATAATTAAATATGAGATAAGATACTTGGAATTAAGATTTAAAGTATATTCCATCCTCTGATACTAATAGGTAAATATTCTAGTTTCTAATGCACGTGCATCCAAAATAAATCTTATCATCAACCTAGGTCCAATCATTGGGAAGACTTCAAAAAACATGGCCATGACACCAAATATGCGTTAAATGTTTCAACCATTACCCAAGTGGTGTATTTATTGTAAAATTATCTTGATCTTTTATAAAATCCTAGTTCTTTCATTGTAAAAAGGTTCAACATATTTTTAGTAGCCTCACATTATTGGAATTTGCCCTCTATGAGCACTTGTATTGGTTTTGTCTTGTAGATTAATGATAATTAAGTTCACCTTTTTTTGTTCATCTGATGATCTATGTGCTATTTGAATTTATTGATCTTTGACCATTGGTAATGTTCACCCCTCTCTCTATTGTCTATCCCCATGCACCTCCTCATTAAACTCAAAACTCACTTGTAAGTCATATCCTGTGTTTGCTTGGGTCTGTGTTGATGCTACCTATGAACCATTTATCATCCCTCTTAGTGTAGCATTATCTTCCCATACCTTTATGTGAAAAATTTATGAATTTAGAGTGTCCTTGGTATAAACTAGGTGGAAACATCTTGTTCTCAAGTGTTTTTAGTGTGATTATGGTAGTATGAGCACTTGCTCTATTCTGGGTGCATCACCTTTTTATTTCCAACACTATCTTACCTTTTTCTTCCCTTTTCCATCCAAGTTGTTAGGTTTTAGAATAGCGGTAGGTTACCTTTTTTCTCTTTAGGTCTATGTGTCAATCTTAAACTAGGTGCACTTAGAATAAAAGAAATTTGACTTATTTTAGAGACTCATCTCAAAGAGGTAAGGGTCCCATGCCTTGGGTGTTTTTCCATCATTATGGTGAGATAATTGATTCTCACATATGTAGCCATGTAGTAATAATTACACACCTAATGCCTTGGCCTATTGTGCCCCATGAAAGGTATTCATGATTGGCACCCCACAACAAAGCTTCCTCAGCCATAGAGCATCCACAGGTGCATGTTTCAAATGATAATAGTTTTTAGCATGATTGATGGGATCAATCAAAGAAGATAAAGAGTCAGTGCTTTTTTTAACTATCAAGTATAGTATACACTAATCAAGAGCACCTAGTGACTCCAAGTATCTCTGGTTCATAAAGACCAATTCCCTAATCACATGCCAAGAAGAACATGGTCATTTACAAGAGGCATTGATCTTCACTTTACCAAGCTCCTATAAATATATAGAAGAGGGAGAGTTAGAGCATCTTCATCCCCTATTAGAAGATATGGTGTAAGCTAGTCACATCCTAGATCATAGTCCATTCCTCCATATAGAAGGTACTTTACACCTAGTGAAGGTCTATTCCCTATTGCTTTCATAATGTTGCCAAGAAATTAGTAATTTATGGATTTCAATGGAGGTAGTCCATTAAATATAGTGTAGTATGATGACATTATAGTATCAGTCCTCAAAAGCTTACCCTAATTTATCAAAAAAAATTTAACTTCCCCCATAGAGCATATCCAAGATAATGTGAATATATGCAAGGTACACCATGTCACCCAAGACAACATTGTGGTCTAGCTGCTAGCTTCTTCATTTAAGGGAAAATATATTCAATGGTACCGAAGCTTACAAACAAAATCTATTCATAATAGTGGAGAAGGAAACCAGCGACGGCAGGAGGTCGGCCGACGTCGACAGAACCAGGCAAGCAGGGACCAATGTCGGTCGCCTGTGTATTTCCAGAACTGCTATTGACAAACACTCAGTTAAGTGAAGCGAGTGTTTGCATGTCAAATGACTAATTATAGTCACGAGTTGTGTGTCTAATTATTGTAGTTAGATTTCTATTTTTGTAACCATGGGATTCTATTTAAAGACCCATAAGGCATGTATTGTAATTATCAAGAAGGCAAGTAAAAAGCATTGAAGCAAGCAAGGTCAAGGAGATCTACAGGTGTAAGGTCAAGGAGATCAGCTAAAGCATTCAAGGAGGGATAGCAACTCAGGTTGTAGAGTTGGTTTTGTGTTGAGAAAGAGAGAGAGAGGGAAGAAGGTATTGAGGTGTGGCAAGCCTTTGAGGTGGAGGAAGAAGTGGCATCTTCCTTATTATATTTTCTTCTAGTAATATTTAATACAAGAGTGTGTATTGTCTCTCAAATTCTTTGTTGTCTCAAGTTTCTAGTTACTTTATCATTCTGGTATAATTCCATGTTTAATTGATTATAAGAAAGTAATCAATTGTGCTTCCATTAGATAAGGGGTCACCTAACAGTTAGTATCAGAGCATAGTGATTGTTGTAGGTAATTCTCCCCTGACAAGTGGTATCAGAGCTATGGTTTTCAGGAAGCAGGGTATTGTTTTTTGATTACAGGTCATTCACAGGGTTTTTTGATTGAGTGGGAGTTCAACAATGGTAGAAGAAAGTAGGCTACGAATGGAGAAGTTTAACAGCAAGAATTATCAACATTGGAGGATGCAGATTGAGGACTATCTATATCAGAAGGATTTGTACTTACCATTGGGTGGGGTTGCATGCAAGCCCACATATATGAAGGATGAAGAATGGAACGTTCTTGATCGGAAGGCTCTCGGTCCATAAGGTTGAGCCTTGCATCATCTGTGATTTCTAGCTTATCACAGTGTAAGACAACGAAAGAGTTGATAAAGTCCTTGGTGAATTTATACGAAAAGCCCTCGACTTCTAATAAGGTATATCTTATGAAGCAGCTATTTACTTTGCAAATGTAGGAAGGTGGATCGGTACATACTCATCTCAGTGATTTCCATGGTTTGGTAAACTAACTAGCTTCAGTCAATATTGTTTTTGATGATGAGGTAAAGGCTCTCTTGATTTTATGTTATTTGCCTGAAAGTTGGGACGGTTTGGTTATGGGAGCAAGTAATTCTGCATCTGCTTCTAAAATCTTAAAAGTTGATGATGTTGTGAGTGTGATCTTGAATGAGGAAATACGCAGGAGAAGCACAGGTGAAACATCAGGGAATGCTCTAAGTGTAGAAAGCAGGGGAAGGCAAAGGGAGAAGGTTGAGCAAGGGAAATCAAGGTCGGGAAGGAGATTCGAGTCCAAAGGTATTACCTGCTGGTTTTGTGGAAAGAAAGGACATACGAAGAAGGAGTGTTGGTTGAGAGATAAAGAGAACCAACATGCAGGTATTGAAGAAGCAAAGGATGCAAATATTGTGGTACAGGATGCTCTCATACTTTCTTTGGATAGTCAGGTAGGAACATGGATTTTAGATTCTGATTCATCTTTTCATGCATCCCCAAACAGAGATTTGTTTCATGAGTATGAACAGGGAGACTTTGGAGTGCTCTATTTAGGGGATGGTACGCCTTGTTAGATAGTTGGCAAAGGGAAAGTGCAGCTGAGATTGCAGATTGACAACAGATGGGTGTTGAAAGAGGTCATGCATGTTCCAATTCTGAAGCAGAGTTTGATTTCTGTAGGAAGGTTAGGAGATGAGGGATGCACAATAACCCTCACAGTGGATTCTTGGAAGGTTACCAAGGGAGCACTTGTTCTAGCAAGACGTAAGAAAGTAGATACTCTTTATTTGTCTACTTGTATTACTGATTATACTTCTGGTGTAGATTCGAAGATGTGGCCTAATAGGCTTGGTCACATGAATAGGAAGGGAATGGAAGTTCTTGATTCAAAAGGTATGTGTTCAAATTTGGAAAGCATAGATAGAGTTCATTGCAGAAATAGGAAATTTGATGCTTTTGATAGGAACAAAGAAGCCTTGGTGTTTATGGAGGAGATGAAGGACAAAGATCAGTCACAGGGGCTGAATAAATCTGAGCAGGGTAGCATGGATAGAGGTTTGATCCAAGAAGAGCTCGCGGATGAAAATTTCATCACTTACAGGAAAACATAGACACCGATGTCAGTCGCTTGGCACCGACATCAGTCATCCAGATACCGACATCGGTCATGTGCAGACTAGCAGGGTCAGTAGGTCAGGCAGGAGAAGTCTGATGTCAGTCATAAGGACCGATGTCGGTAGGAGGGACACCAGCATCGGATAGGGAAATGACGTTGGCAGTCAGGGTTAGTGCAGGGAACCGACATCGATCGGGAGTAGACTGGGAGATGGCCGAGATCAGTTACTGGAACGGATGATGGGTGGACAGCTAGCTGTCAAGGAGTCTCAAACACCTATATGGAGGTTAGAAATGGTATGTGAACCTCATATTTGTTGTTCACCTTCTTTATATTGCTTACTGATAGTCATGAACTAGGAAGATGGAAGAAGCAATGCAGGTAGAATCCAGAAATAGTGGGAGCTTGACATGGATGAGGAGTGTGAGTCCTTGGAGAAGAACCAAATAGGTATTGGTTGGTAGTGTTGTCAGCTTGAAGAAAGCACTGGATAGAGGGATGGATTCCAGTTTTAGAGAAGAGAGTGGATGGACACATGAGATAGAAGGCTATGGTATATGGTCTTGATTAGGCTGCAGAGCAATGGAGGTTTGACCATTGTATTTTATCTTTACCAGATTGGATAATATTAGCTACATTATCCTGTTACTATATTGTGTTACTTGTTGTAGAGTTTCATATACAGGGAGTTTTTTGAGCTAAGGGTAGAGTTGGTTCAGAAGTATGTCATGAAGAATTTGGGAGCAGTAAAATTCTTGTGGCATAAGTGATAGGTATTGCATCACAGGTTTGCATGGTGGTTGGTCTTCAAGAGTGACTTTGAAGAGGGATACAGAGCGTAAGGAAAAAAATAGATGGTGTACAAGTATAGGTACAAGTTGCAGCTGTTTATCTCCAAGTGGGGGATTGTTAAGGTGTGGAGCTAAAAGCTTCAACTGTTTGCAGACACAAGAAGAGGATGCTGAAGAATCAGAGGAACCGGCGTCGGCAGTATAACCGACGTCGGTCACAAACAGTGGAGAAGGAAACCGGCGATGGCAGGAGGTCAGCCGACGTCGACAGAACTAGGCAAGCAGGGACCGACGTCAGTCACCTGTGTATTTCCAGAACTGCTGTTGATGAACAGTCAGTTAAGTGAAGTGAGTGTTTGCATGTCAAATGACTAATTATAGTCATGAGCTGCGTGTCTAATTATTGTAGTTAGATTTCTATTTTTGTAACCATGGGATTCTATTTAAAGACCCATAAGGCATGTATTGTAATTATCAAGAAGGCAAGTAAAAAGCCTTATAAGAAAGTAATCAATTGTGCTTCTGTCGGATAAGGGGTATCCCAACAGTTGGTATCAGAGCATATTGATTTTTGTAGGTTCTCCTGACATGATTGAGAAGCTCACAGCTATTAAGTGAGTGCCATATGAGACTATGGTTAAATTTAACTTCAAATTCTAAAGGATCTAGGATAGAATCATAGTTATGTGTAAGCCATCTTCTAACATTGCATTATTGTATTTTTAAAGGCTCTTATTAGTGATGTAGTAGTGATGATTCAATCTATGGGAGGCATAGACCTCCATGATGCCTATGAGGTAGCTGTGTGTATGGAGAATTGTTTGATACAAGCAGGCAAGATTGTGCCTAGACCCCCAATGCCTATATTTACATAACCTCCTCATAATTAAGCAATTACATAACCTATGCTAGTGATTATTCCTACTATAATGAGTCTACCTACCTTGTCCATCCCCCTATTAATGAGTTACATGAATTAAAGGCATTGATGCAAAGTTTTGGGAATGAGTTAGTTTCTCTTAAAAGGTAGCAAGCTCAACACCACAAACACCAATATCCTTACACATAATAATACCAGTCAAACATGCCTCCCTATCAAGGTGGAACACAAACAAAAACTAGCTCACCTATAACATAACACCTTATGCATAGAAAATGATGTTGTACCACCTCTAAAGCCCTCATTCTAACATAAAACAATCTTGCACAAGATTTTGAGTGGTTCTTTCCATGTAACTAATCACATGATCAATCTACATGCACAAATGGGATATTGAACAAAGAACTTATGATTCATGACATCTCTCAACTATAGGAACAAATGAGTGGCATAACCCTAAAAATGGGAGAGATCTAAGTGTCATCTCACCCATAAGAGGGGTCTACCTTTGTAAATTGGTAGGAGGACTTTGGTTATATAAACCAGGCTAGTGCGCATAGTAGGGGAAGTACCCCAGTTGATTTCAACACAAGATTCAAAAATAAAGTGATATAAAAATCTATGCTGACTGTAGCACCCTCTTCTTTCATGGTCTAGGTCAACCATGTAGGTGTGAAAGCTAAGACACCCATGCAACCTTCACACCTAGAAAAGGTTGGGTTGAAGGAGGGACCACCTCTAACAAGTGCACTGACATCAAACTAAGCTACTCCCTTGTAATTGAAATTAAATGGATCCCAAATAAATTTCAACATAGTGGAATAGATGAAGAAGACTAGCCTAAATGTCACAATGTACATCATGCTTACAATTTCATCCCAATGGATTTTTATTCAAGATGCAATGAAAGGCTTCCAAGAGTGTCATGCCCTTGAACTGGCACCTACCACTTCTATGAGTTTATGCCAGCCAAAAGAGGAAGTGTAAGTGCATAACATCAATAATAAGCCACCCCTCTTCTATGTCTCTTTGATCATTGGCCAATACCTAGTGCATAATTGTATGATTGACTCTGGCACAAGTAACTTAATAATGTCAAGGAAGATTATGGACACACTCTGATTTGTATATTTCCCCATTCAAAAGGGAGTAGTGTAGTTTGATGGCACAATCATGAAGGTTATAGGAGTAATCAAGAATTTGAATCTAACATTGCATACCTACCTAAGTATTTTCATTATGCAAGATATTATAGTCATCAACTTTCCCCCTATTTTTCCATCTACCTCTCTTGAGAATTCATGGCAAAGATGGGTAGATATTTATCTTTAAATTGGTCACACATGTTGCTGAGAAATATATATGGGACAAAAGTGACTAGAAAGATAGAGCCTATCTTTAAGAGCCACATCAAGTCATACATTCTTATCCCAATTGAGAAAAATTATGTGATGTTCAACCAAGAGGAGTATCTAATTCTCCATGAGTCTGTGACACCATCAGGAGAAATCCTAGATAATCTACTAGATGAATGGGTGTGTGAAATCTTTAAGTGTGACCCATATGATAAAATAGAGATTAGGATTAACATATATTGCATCATGGAAGAGAATATAACACTACTTGAACTCATGAAGGTGCACAAGAATCTTGAAGGCATATGGTAGTTATACTTTGATGGCTCCCAGAGTAGGAATGGCACATGAGCTGGTGTTATGTTGGTCTCACCCCAAAAGGAAAAATAATTCCATAACTTTTGACTAAAATTCATTTTCATGTATACTACCATTGAGTATGAGGTGATAATTCAAGGCCTTCAGCTTGTGCATAAAAAAGGAATCAAATTACTACAATCACTGGGTGATAGTGAACTAGTTATCAAATAGGTTTGAGCATAGAGCATGACCAAAAATGGCTTGATGAAAAAATGTAAACATAGATTATGGAATATGAAACAAGGTTTTGATAGTTTCAATATCACCTCAATTTTGAGAGCATATAATGTAGATGCAAATAGGTTAGAAATTATGGGTGTGTAATATGACATTACATATAACATAATGAAATAATATGAATAACTCATCAAGCTAGTGGTTAGACCAACAATCCTTGATAATGCATAAAATTAGTAAGTTTTTGAAAGTGATGATAAAATCATCAATTTTATTTAGGATGAAGCAAAGTTTTGAACCATGTATTAGGTGTAGCTATAAGCCCAATATGAATAATAGGTCATCTAGCTAAATGGGAACAAATTGCCAAAGGGACTAGTCACCCTAGAGAGTATATTTGATTCTGATGACCAATTCAAAGGAGAGAGGTGGAACATGGCAGACAAGGAAGACATCTATGTGCCTATAGAAAATTTTTAAGGAAAGGTTCTTAAAGTTGGTAAGGTGTGTTTTGAACTAGATATTTAAAGCTCCATTCAAATTAGTAGGAGATATGACAACATATTCATATGGAGCTACAAGGACCGTAGAGGTTTCTATCTAGGCATCATGTAGCATATGACTGAGCTAGACCCTAACACACAACTTGTGTGTTAAAAGCAAAGACCTATTAATCTAAAGTTGAAACCATTGATACATAAGGATCTCTCTAAAATTATTGAGGCTAGTATAATACTTTTGATCAAGCACTCCTCATGGGTCGCCAACTTAGTACCAGTGCAAAAGAAGCATGGGGAGATACATCTTTGCATGGAATTTAGGGACTTGAATAAGTCTTACCTTAAATACCACTATTATCTTCCACAAATGGAGTAAATATTGTAAATGGTCCTAGGCACAAAGATATTTTAATTACTGGATGGTTATTTTATCTATAACTAGATTCAAGTGCAAGAGTGTAATCGATACAAGACCATGTTTACCAATAAGCGGGGAACCATTACATACCAACACATGCCATTAATCTTAAAAAATGTAGGCATGACATTCTAGAGAGCCATAGACATGGATTTAAAAGAGCTCATCAATAATATCATCTTAGTTTACCTTGATAACATAACTATTTTCTCTAAGTGTGTGGAGGATCATTTGGGTCATCTAGAGCAGGTCTTTCAAAAGTGTAGTGAATTTGGAATATCCCTAAAACCAAGAAAATGAATCTTTATGGTGCATGAAGGCACCATTTTTGGGCATATTATTTCTAAATATGGACTCATAATTAATCTAGAGTGAGTCAAGGCTATCTCATCTCTTCCCCTTCCAAGCTACAAAAAGAATCTCTAGAGTTTCCTTGGGAGAATCAATTTTGTGAGAAGGTTCATGCCTAGCTTTTCCATCTTGGTCAAGCCTCTCACTATAATTCTAAAGAAGAATGATGCATTCAATTGGATGTAAGAAGGCAAAGAGGGTTTTGAGGCCATCAAGTACATCATCATGCCAAGTCCCACCTTGATTAACCTACATTATGGTAAAGATTTCATCCTTTATGCATTAAATGGAATTGAAGGAATCTTATCCATCCAAATGCAAAAAAATAAAGAGCATCTAGAGTAACCAATCACCTTCTTCAGCTAGGTACTAAAGGATTATGAGTTATGCTACCATTTTTTAGAGAAGCACACACTCATAGTTGTAAGGGTGTTGAAGAAATTTAGGTACATGCTTTCCAATAATAAGATCTATCTCATGGTCATGCATATAGGCATCAAATATTTCTTTCTTAGTAGGAACATCAATGAGAAAAGGGCTAGCTGGATCACTAAAGTGATGGAGTATAACATAGACATCCAAGTCACCAAGCTAGTTTGAGGAAAGGTGCTATGTGAGCAATTGGTAGAAGTAGAAAGGTCAGAAGATGACATAGTATTAGTATCACATAAGGAAGATAATGTAAATGAAGATGATATGACCAACTAGGCAAAGGACATGAAGACCTTCCTTTAGCATAACATATATCCACCCAATCTTGACAAATCTAAACATAGACAATTTCATTTACAATCCATTCCTTATATATTAGTAAGAGGTTTAATTTGCTAGAGGGATCTCATTGGGGTCCTCATGAGGTGCATAGATCTAGATAAAATAGGAAAAATCCTTAGAGAATTCCATAACAACCTTTCAAGAGGCCATTATTTTCTTAAGACCACTATTATGAAGATCATGTGAGCTCGTTATTTTTGGCCAACTCTATCCAAATATGAACACTCTTACACATGAGCTTGTAATAAATTTACCTTCTTCATGAGTAAACAAAGACTTGTAGCCTTACCACTATGCCTGATTCAAGATGACCAACCCTTTGTGTAGTGGGGCCTAGATTTCATAGGTATGATTAACCCACCATCAAGTATTGAAAACAAGTGGATTCTCATAGCCACCGACTATTTCATGTGATGGATATAAATAATTACACTCAAGGAAGCTAATGAGACATCCATATTCAAATTATACAAGGGCATTGTAATGAGATTCACCATTCTAGACACCATTATCTCTGATAATGCATTGGCTTTCCTTGAAACTAGAATCAGTGAATGGGCCATCAAGAAAAATATTTACTTGAGTGCCTCATTGAACTATTACCCTCAAGGTAATGGTATAGCCAAATATATGAACAAGAACCTAATCCATATCATAAATAGGAATCTAGAAGATAATCAATGAGCTTAACACACTAAGCTCAAGACTACACTTTACCTAATCAAATCACACCCAAAAGAGTATTGGGAAACTTGCACTTCATGTTAGTCTATGGGAAGGAAGCCAAATTACTAGCATCCCTTGATTTGAATTCATTAGAACTCTTACACTAGTTAGAGCTACTTGAAATTGATCCCTTTAAAGTAAGATTGGCAAAGCTCATTGAGATAGAAGAGACTAGATCATAAGATACATGCACCATGGAGCTTCAACAAGCATAGACTAAGAGGGCCTTTAACATGAAATTTAGCACTATAAGTTTTGAATAAGGAGAATTAGTATTCAAATGGGATACTGATAGAGAGAAATACATAAGGTGCACTACGTTTGATGAAATATGGAGTGTCCCATATACCATCACTAGTTGCAAGCCATCTAATGCTTTTCAACTTGCTAGAATGAATGGAGAAGATTTTCTTATCCCAGTCAATGAGATTCATCTCAAGAACTGTCTCTCCTTGTATACATTTATAAATAACTAGAGTAGATGTTTTCATTTCCCTAAGGCATGCTTTGTGCACCATTGTTTTATAATAGTTTGAATTTCTCCAAGTGCTTTTACATAGTGTTTTATTAGCTTAGGTATTTTCCTCCAAGAAATTTTGGCATAGTTCATGTCTTATCAGGTGAATCTCAATTCATTTCAAGAAACTAGAAGCATTTAGTCAATGCATCCACATGAGGAAGAACCAAAAGTTTTAAAATCTCTGTGCCTAATGGATTGATCAAAGGCTACTAGGTTCTTGTTTAGTAGGCAAGTGACCCTTAAAGGTCACTAGAAGTGTTGACTTTCTAATTTTCCCCCTTAAATGGCATGAGGCCTCCCAAGATCATACATAAGGTTAGCATAGCTGTGAGGTCCCAAAAACTTTAGGTAGAAGAAGCATAGATTCTTCCCATATATGCTTAAGCCTAAACTAGAGGTGAAGATATGTGTAGTAGGATAATAATGATTCATGCCAAAATAAGGATATCGATGCATATATTTATGTAGGGTTTTGTGGTGCATCAGTCAAAAGGCATGTAAAAATTTAGAGTGTGGATCCCTAGACTCTAAAATTATTAAGTGAAAGAGATAGTGTAAGAAGTGGTTATGGGATCACTCTAGTGTTCCCAGAATATTCATCTTGGTGTGCACTCTACTTTAAAAGATTCTTCATACCCATCCAACATGGATCTGTGCCCACACATAAGATATCACATCTATACCCTAGAATGGTTTATCCCAAAATATTTCTTTTACCATCACCACGTATCATCCCTGTGCTCACTTAAGCATAAGAAAGCTTTTAGATGCCCAAAATAAGTGCTAGCCATTTATGTGTCACACTTGAACCACTCTTTTCCAAGAGATCCCAAAGGAAATTTCTTGAGAACCCATCAAAGCATTGTATGTCATGATGTTGGTAGGGTTAATGATGACCATTGGAGGTAGTTGAGATCAACTCAAAGTTCTATCAAAATTAAATATAAGAGTAGCTACTTGGTATCGAGATTTGAAGTACACACCATCCTCTGACACTGATAGGGAAATATTATAGTTTTGAATGCATGTGCATCCATAAGTGATCCTATCATCAACCTAGGTCCAATCATTGAGTATAATTCAAAAATCATGGCCACAACACCACAAATGCATTAAATGTTTCACCCATCACCCAAATGGTGCATTTATTATAAAACTAGCTTGATCTTAAATAGAAGCTTGGATTTTCAATTGTAAAAAGGGTTAACATATTTTTAGTAGCCTCATGCTAATAGAATTTTTCCTTCATGAGCACTTGTGTTAGACAAGTATTACATATTAATGAGAATTGATTTCACCTCTTTCTATTCTTTTGATGATCTATGTGCGATTTACATTTATTGATCTTTAACTATGGGTAATGTTCACCCCTCTCTCTATTCTCCATCCCCATGAACCTCCTCATTAAACTTGGAACACACTTGCAAGTCATATCCTATGTGTACTTGGGTCTATGTTGATACTACATATGGACTATTTTTTATCCTTATCAGTGTAACATTGTGTTCCCATCCCTCTATGTGAAACACTTATGCATTTGAAGTGTCCCTAGCAGAACCTGTGTGGAAACATCTTATTCTAAAAAATTTATAGTGTGCTTATGGCATTATGATTACTTGATCTATTCTAGGCACATTAACTTTTTATTTCTATCACTCTCTTACCTTTTCCCTCCCTTTTACCTCAAAGTTTTTAGTTTTTAGACTAGTGAAAGGCTACCTTTTTGCTCTTTAGGTCTGCATACCAGTCTTAAACTAGGTGTGCTTAGAATAGAAAGAATCTGGCCTATTCCAAAGACTCATTACAAGAAGCACAAGGGTCCCATGCCTTGGGGACATTTCCATCATTACAGTGAGACAATTATTGCTCGCATGCACAACCACATAGTAATACTTCTACACCCAGTACCTTGGCCTCTCATACCCCGTGCAAGGTCTTCATGCTTAACACCCCACAACAAAGCTTCCTTGTGTCGTAGAGCATCCATGAGTTCATGTTTCAAATGAAAATAAGTAATAAGGTAGTTTATATTTAAAATGAACTCAGATCATGTTTATTATATATCCCAAACACCATACACAACCTAAAGAACATTTCGTCAAATAAAATATACAATTAAAATTATCAAATGAATAATATTCCATAATTAATAAATTAAGAATAAGTCCTCAAATTTGTAACCAATTTTTATAATTGAAATAAAGAATATGCCTAACCTTTATATAGTCTCAATTTTTACCCGATGAAGGGAACTCACCCAGATTACCATTCAAAAAAGATGAATGAAAGGCACAAAGTTTTCCCTAATATTTCAAGAAGGTTTTATACTATACAATAATACACAACCATTTATCTACCTATGTCATATGCTTGACTATCTTGAAAAAATTTAGTTTTTCCTTCAAAAAGGGCTCAACATCTTTTATATAGGCTTGTATATGGAATCGAGTTCAATCCCCAGGTCTATAGACATGAAACCTTAGTTTTTTATTAAATAAACCTATCATTATATACTTTAAAATGGGATACATTCCTAAACTTGTATCAAATAAATATTTAGTGTTTTTCTCTCTATTAAAAATTAGGTCTAAAAATAAAACCTAGTTATACAATTTCAAAAATTAACTGACTTGGTTCTATAATGGCTATCCATTGAATGTATTCAATGGTAGCTCTTTTTACCTTCTAGATAAGCTTCATTTTTCCTCTCCATGTCTTCCATTACCCTCTTTTTTCTTCCTCTTATTCCTTTTTCCACTCCTCATCCATGTTTTCCATGGCCATTCCACTCTCCTCTTAAACTACAAGTTATCCATTGTGAACTCACCTTCATTTAAGCCTGAATTACATATTTGTCATGTTTAATTATGGTCCATTACCTTAGTTTCAAGCATGGCCACCACATGAAAAATTATTCATCATTTAAAAAATAGTGAAGTCAACCACAAACATAGAACTAAATACCAAATTTCATTATGCCTTAATTTCTTCTCATTTTAAAGTATGTGATAACTTGTTATTAAAACATTTATCAATTCAAAACCCAATTTTATAAGGTCACAAAACGTTTTAAATTAATTACTTCAAGTTATTTTTACCCTATTTTATCCCCTAGTTCACCAAAAATGGTCATAAAGGTATACAAATTACACAAGATCCATAAACACCCGATACTCCTATAAGCTAAAATGCATCAATGGTTAAACATGACATAGTTTAGTTCATATTGATGTTTTAAGGCAAAACAAGTAGTCAATATATAAAATTCATGTATTATGCTAATCAGAAGTATAAACACAAGTAATAAACTCAAAATAAATACAAACATGTTTTACTAATTGCAAGGATATACAATGTAAATAAACACTCAATTTTTTTGTACAATACTTATTGTCATTTGTTTTATATAAGCAAACAAGAGTGTAGTGTATATGTGTGTATTCAGTTCAATTATCTCTATCCCCAATGCTGATATATGCATATTCATCCCCTATGATACTCTCCATCTGTACCATTCTATAAGGGTAGGATAGTCCTATAACCACCTCAATCAAACAAAAGGGTAGTTAATTTGAGCTTCTAACAAAATAATCAAGTACTTAGAATATATAAATATATCAATGAAATGCTGAAATTAAGTCAAATTTCAATTAAAATCATAGTAAAAAATGAATATGAAAATGTCCTCCAACATAATTGATCATGAAAACAAAAAATATAACTATCACCCATTCAACATGAATATCTAGAGATATTATGAAAATTATAAACTACTAATCATTAGTTCCACATCCTTTACTAATACTAATGTAGTTTTTGAAGAGTGGGACATTATGTGACATCCTTCCCCATAAAATATGTCATTGTCTTGATGAATTTTATTTTAAATAATAGTGAAAACAAACTAAATAACTCCTCATAATCTTCCCATGTATCATTATCTTTAGAATATTGGTCCCATTGGACCTTGAATTGTGATACTTCCCTATTATATAAGCTAAACATAAAAGTATCAATTATTTTGATTGGTTCTAAAATGATCACCCATCAATCTATAATTTGTAATACACTCTAGTCCAAATCATGTAAAGGATCAACTATATATTTATTAAAATAGGATACATGAAAAACATTATGCATTTGAGCTCAAGCTATAGGATTAATCAATTCTATAACATTGAATGGTGCCACATATCTCAATGACAATTTAATTTATTTTCCAAACTTAATAACACTCTTTTGGGGTTTGAATTGTAGAAAAATATTATCACTAATTGAGAATTACCTTTTTTTTATTTCTACATTAGCATTACTATTTTACCTATCATTGTCTTCAAAAAATATTTCCCTTATTAAATTAAATTTTTATTCAATCTCCACAAGCATAACAGTTCCAAAGACCACTCTATCTTCTAGATTATCCTAGTTTATTGGTGTTATACACCTCCTACCATACAATGTCTCAAAAGGATCCATTTTCAATGTTGATTAGAATAAGTTGTTATAAGAAAACTCAACCAATGGTAGGTATTTATCCCATTTGTATTATTGGTCCATGCAATACATCCTCAAAAGATCTTCAAAAATTTGATTCACTCTTTTTTTTTGTCCATATATTTCTAAATGGTAAGTTATAATAAAGTTTTAATATGTACCCAATGTTTAATTGAGATTTTTACATAATCTTGAGGTCATTATATGGTCCTTGTCTAAACTGATCTTATATATATATATATATATGTATATATATGTGTATATATATATATATGTATATATATGTATATATATATATATGTGTGTGTGTGTACATATATATGTATATATATATATATATGTATATATATATATGTATATATATATATATGTATATGTATGTATATATATATATATGTGTGTATATATATATATATATATGTATATATATATATATGTATATATATGTATATATGTATATATGTATATATATGTATATATATGTATATATGTATGTATATATATATATATATATATATATATGTATATATATATATATATGTATATATATATATATATATATATATATATATATATATATATATATACCTCCTTTATGAATCTTTTGGTGAACATTGGTGCATCATCTATCAATTGCCTAGAATGAAGTGAGCTACCTTAGTGAGTTTATCCACAACTACCAATATCATGTCATGACAATTTATAGACATAGGTAATCCTTAAAAAAAGTCCATGCTAATTATAAACACTCTTTTTTGACCACTTTTATGTTTAAACAGACTTTAGACTAGTTTATACAAAACTATGAAAATTAAGCCTAAAAATCACTAAACATCCCAAATTCATCTACACATTAGATGTAAATGCCCATAATTATGTCAAGGCATCTCTATTTTGGGAAATACCCTATACAAAAAGATAACCTCTCATGAACTCATCCCTATCTAGCTTGTGACTAAGAAAACTCACATTTTCAATCAATTAAGTAGGGAACTTAACCCCAATCTTGAAATGACCAAAAGACTAAGCAAAATTAATTAAAAAAGTAAATAAAATAAAATTATTAAGTGAAAATTCCACATTGAAATAGTGAATATGTAATTTCTGAAAAAGATTTCTCAACAAAATATGAGGTCATGATGATGTGATTATCCTCAAAGTCAATAATTACATAATATCAACATAAATGCCATAAAAATTAGAAATGTTGAACCATGATTCAATAAATGCATAATTAATGCCTTCATTGATTACATTTGGAGTCCTAATATTAACCCTATCTTAGCTACACTTAGGTTGGATTTCATTTAAAACCTATAAATACAAGTGTTATGACCATTCCTAAATAAGTTTTATGGTACACACTTAATATCTTGAATTTTTAGGAGAAGATTCACACAACCAATTCATGCCAAAGCTAAACCACATGTGAACAAGGGGAGGTGATTCCAACAAAGCATTAGTGTCACTGAAGATGCCATTATCCACAATCTGAGCACAAGCCAACTTTCATTCCAACAAGCATTTCACATTATCAAGGAAGGTAAAAGTGTCATTTTATCTTCTTGTTGCCTTTTTTTATTGTTTTTTATAATGATCATGCTAGGTATTATGCTTAAAATACTAGTTTCATTGAGTTTTTTAATTTTATTTCACTAACAAGAGAAACTAACATTGCCCTCATAATCTTATTATACATAATGGCACACCCGATGGGAACCACTCCCCACACTCATCATAAGAGCACTTTTGGACCTTTTAGGAGCCAATAAAAATTTGTTTTAGACCTTAGTTTTAGATTTTTCCTTCCAAAATTCTTGTGTTTTTATTCAATTCTAATTGGTGACTTTTCCATTTTTTTGTATTCTTTTTTTCTATATTTTTCAATAAATTAGAAAGTTCACCACTATGTATTAGTGATTTTTATAGAGAACAATTAATTTGCCTATAATCAATGACTTTGTACTAAAAAATTCATCTGATACTAAATAGTGAATTTTACTTGAGAAATTATCAAATTCATAACTTCAAATCAATAACTTTGTTAGGTAATATTCTTTTATCAAATCAATAATTTTACCCATTTTTCAAAAAAAATGACTTTGCTAGTTAGAATCAGTGACTTCACCCTTGATAATTAGTGACTTCACCAAATTTTTATGTTTTATCTATTTTTTATATGTTTTAAAAAATCAATGACTTCACTCTATCTGATAGGTGGTGACTTCACCTTGAGACCAAAAACTTGAGACTTGTAAATTTCAAAATCTTGTTTTGTTTATGTAATGTAATCAATCAAAATTCAATCCTCTAATATTTTTTTAAGGTACTAACCAAAAGATAATAAGTATAACACATTAACAAATCCATTTCACATTTATTTTAGTGTTATGAAAATCCATTTCACATTGTCTTTTGGTGTTTTAAAAACTTTTTCAAAAATATTTCTTTTTTGTCATTTTAAAGTTCTAAATAAAGGCCAAATTTAAATCACACTTAAAATAGGTGATTAAAATGAACATTCAAATTTAAAATTAAATATCTTAATATAACTTTCCCTTTTTTTATTTATTTGAAAATCACTTTTTTAGTTTCATTTCTTGTTATTAATACCCTGCGCTTATGCTCTCCCCTTATCTCCTTTAAGGAACTTGGGTGACTAAAAATGCATTATTTTGCTTATTTGTTTAAGTATACCAAAAAAATGTTATGTATGATCTTTCCTTGTTATTAGGGACTTGGATGACTTAGAAATGGCCAATTTATTCCTTTTATTTTATTTTTATCTTTTGAGTGGTATTTCATCACTTGCTCTCAAGTTACTTAGGTGAGTATTGACTTGAGGTTTCATCTCCAAGCATCATTCCAACCCCACTTATTTATTGGGGTATACAAATTAAGCATAGTGTTTGTTGAGATAGTGGTTGAATATTTAAACTAGCCATCTTCATAGGGTATTATTTCATGTGGTGGTCATGATATCACACTTAGCTAAGTAGTACATGGTTTAAATGGTTGTGAAAGGGAGAAGATCCTTTCATAACAAGCTAGATGGTTTGAATCAAATTGACAAATATTTATCGTACCCAAGTGTTTTTAGCCACTTATGGACCATCTAGAAAATCTAATAAATGTTTTTAGATTAATTGACCCCACTTATCATGGATTATCCCACCAATTACAAGTTTTTTTGGTGCTCTAAGTTCCATGCCACCTATAACTTTTTGAAAGATAGAGGGGGGATTAAAAAACTCTACCTACATGCATTATTTATTTATTGTATTGACAATTAATTCCTTTCAAGAACTAATATATTTCTAGAATTTTGGATAATACCATTCATACCTTATGTCCATTTAGCATAAGAGTGTGTACTTAGGTGTTTCTTATTATTTACTTGAATTTTGAGTCTAAAATTACTTTGCACAAAATTAAACAATCTACAAAGCATTAAAAAACAATTTATATGCACACCATTCACATTCAAAAGTGTTATGTTTCTTGAATTTGGTGAGACCATTTGCCTTAGTTTAAACCAAGATTAAAACAAATTTATGCCTTTATTTTTAAAGAGCATTTTCATGCTGCCCATTTTGGTCTAGATTATTTGAAGTTCATTTATAACAAACCTTTTAGGAAGTCAAAAGTGTGAAGCTAAATTTAAACCTAACATCATTACACCATTTTCCTAAGTGTGTGATCCTTTCCCATGAGCCAAGTTTCCTTCTCAAACCAAGTTTGAACCCACTTTAAAGTATATATTTAAACATATTTAGTTTACACTTGAGTCTTGACTACTACTTGGGATTGAGTGGTTTAATATTTGTATTTATTTTGTGTTACTTGAATTGGATTTACAATTTTTTTAAGATATTTTACTAGAATGAGTTCAAACCTTCATTTTAAAATTATAGTTCCCTTTTTTATGCTAATATCATGTTCAACCTAGTTTCCAAGTTTCTACTTCGACCAAGCGTGATTTTTGTTTGAAACCAATTGAATTAGACTTAAGTTAATTTAAAGTTTGTGCCTCAATAAAATTTCATTTCCAAACCTAGCTTTGATATTTTTTTCAAAGACATAAATAAATTTCATTTTCATTCTTAGACCTAGACTAAGTTCATTTGGCCTTTAGTTTAGTTTAGACCTTTTCCAAGACTAGATTCAAGCTTTGATTCCAATTCATTTAGACTTAGACTTAGTATATACCTTGGACAATGACAAAATTTACATTTAGACCTATTTATAAGCTCTAAGTTAGACCACAATCAAGTTTTAAAGATATCCTTTTAGTCTAATTTCCAAATGTTTACAACTCTAGACCAGCTTTTTGTGAAATGCTTAACCATTGTTTCAACCATACCTCAATATACACATAACATATATATGTATAATCCTTCGTATGAGGAAATTTTTAGGAGTGACCCCTTTGTTTAATAAAATTATGGAGATGATGTAGCCTACAAAATGAATTCATACCCCACGTATGCTACCCATTATTTAGAATAGGGGAAATACCCATTAATACACTACTTTGACAACACATGTTCTTATTTAGGAAAATAATTAGAAAAAAACTACCCAATACCTTATTATGTACCAATTAACATGAAATAATCTCAATAGAAACAACTTTATTATGTGATTGCATGAACCGATACCAATTATGATCCCTACTTAGTTGATCACCATCTCTTAGAGCATAGAGACAAAATTATTGTTAGAGTATAGAGGTAGGTTATAAGATCCCATTAGACATCTTGTATGCAATAAAAAAATTCATCATGTCTATAAATCAATTCTGGCTCGAAGAATATAGAGCATAGCTATACTTTCGATTGGGGATGCACTTTTTAAGTGGGAGCATGACCAATATGGGGATCTACTAGACCTGATTAGGGAATCAATTGTCACAACATATCATGATAGGAAGGGTTATAAAGCCTAAAGTATAACATAATCACACAACAAACCTAATGTATTCCTAAGGTTTAAAACATTCACTCTATTCTAATAATAAGAAAGCAAAATCTAATCTAGTGCACACTAAAGCTTGTGGCACAAAGTGAGGGGTTAGAAAAAAACAAATAATGTATAGAGAACTTCACTTAAATTAGGTATGAGTAACACCCTAATACATAAAATATGAAAGATAGTATTATTTGATCCAACAATTATGCTACTTCTATCTACTAAAAGAGAGGAGAACAAAGTTAGAATATACTTACTTGAATGTGAACCCATTGAGACTCAATCTCTTCCTTAGAAAAAAGGGCTTTGTAAGAGGTTGTTGTGGTTATTAAGGATCACTAAGAAAGGCCAAAACATCCAAGATGTATCCACAAGACTATATTTTCCAAATAAGAAACCTAAGCTAAGTCTTCTCAAGTATAATGGTGGAAGAGAAGATTATGAAGAAGCACAAGAAAATAATATCTCTTGATTGTGCATATGAATAATGACCAAAATTATTTTATATTTATAGGAAAATCTTTCCCTAAATCCTTCCAAAAACATTGGCTATATAGGGTTAACCTAGTTGATCTAGTGTGTTTTCAGGGATCGTTCACTAGATCTAAGCTGGGTTAGCTAAAAGGCTAACAAGCTAAGAAAATGAAAATACCCTTGAACTTTACTGGGTTGACCCAATCAACCTAGTATATTTGAATATACATAAGGGTGTTAAGGCAAGAAAAGGAGGAATGGAAAGAGGAAAACATTAGAGGAATACTCAAGGGAGGAGAAATATCTTAGGGAATGGTTTTGGGATTTGGTTGGATTGGTAATAATGTGGCAAAAAGGGATAATAATCTTAAAAAACACCAAAGGTCTACCCACCCATTTCTTGGTGTACCCCTTAGGGAGTGAACTCAGAGAGATTGAGTCTTGATGGGTTCCTATAAGATGTAAAGCATCAATATTTGATAAAAGTTGAAAATATTATGTGTATACATATCACCCACTTGAAGCTCATCATGTGCCACTAAGGTATAACAGAGGATGGTGCTTTGATAATGAACATAGTAATGCATAATGTTTATGTCAAAAAAAATTGTAGTATTTTAAATCAAAAATAGCTTAAAGTAAATGACTAAAAGGGAAACTTAATCTAAAAAGTATATGATTGAAAACTAAATAACTAAAGAGTAAATGTGATGCATACCTTGACTTAAATTTATATGGGATGGTTGTCTACTATGTTTTTAGTTTTGATTATGTAGGGTGGAGAGATTGCTTTTGACAAACCTAAGAATATAAAACTAAAGAGCAAAAATAAACAAAACATAAGAAAATCCAAGATAACTGGTGCTATGAAGATGGGACATACTTGGGAAATTTGGTAATTTGGGGTGAAAAGTGCTATGTTAGACCAAATTACCAAGTTAAAAACAAGAGTAAATTGGGTAACCAAAAATATAAGGTTACTAAAGAACAAAAAGCTCAAACAAGTAAACCTCAAGTAAGAAAGGCAAACTCACCAAGTCAAACCAAGGATACATGTCAAATAAGATGGTAAAACAAAAATGAATCAATAGTAAAAGACTTAAAAAAGTGGTAAAAAAATGTTTATGAGTGAATAGTAACAATCTGCATCTCACTCAATAATGGAAAAAGGTGTATAAAAGGGAAACCAACATTGATGAGTGAGAAGTAACAAGCCAACCTCACTCAACAATGGAAAAAAGATATGAACTCAGGTGTCCATAATAGTAGGACAATAAAATAATGATAAATGGTAAAAGGAAAGTAAAATAAGTTTAGTAAATGTAAAATCATGGTATAAAATAAGAATCCAAAGCTACTCAAACATGTTGTTTCTCTCTAAGGATAGATAAAACTGAAACAAAGTAGTGCTATCATGTTTTTAAGAGGTGAAGAAGAAGGAACTTAAAGAAGAGGTATAACAAATTTGGAATCACAATATATCTATCAAGGGGGGAAAAGTAAATTGGTAAAGAGGAGAATGAAGGAAAAACCAAGGTAGAGGAACTCTTTATCGAAGTAAAGACACTCAAATTAGGTTTGTCAAAACAAGAGGACTTTTGACCTTAAGGACTATGAAAAAATTCTCTTAGCTACACAAGTCTTAGGTCAACAAGTGGAGTATATAGATCATCCCATGAAGGCTATATGCATGAAAGGTAAAATAGACCTACCTCCCCATGATGTATTCCATATTCTTTATGACCCCTTATAGAGTCCTTGGTCTACTACAAAGATTGGGTACTTACATGAGAAATTAGGTAGCACCATAGAGTTTTTTTTTTCAAAATCCCCTATTCTAATCTACTAGCCTACCACACCCTAAAGGACCTCGGCTCTATGTGAGGCTAACTATAGAGTTTGAGCTTCGATTAAAGATAGGAGATGTTCTTGTAATCATATATTTTGGTGTGAATTTAACTTTTGAGATTTGTATGTTGCCTTTTAGATATCATTGCCTTTTATTTCAAATTATTTAGATTTTAAATTTCTTGGTGGATTATTTAATATTCCTCCTCCATATGGATTTTAAAGGCCAAACATGGGTGCTAAAGATGAATTTTATTTGAATACTTAGGACTAGGTTGCTAAGAGAGAGAAATTTCAAAGATAATGGGGTTTAAGAGTCTCATAAATTTATGTGAAATAAAAGTGCTATCTTGAATTTGACCTTGGCCATGAAGAGAGTCTAGAGTCCTAACAAATTTCTAGATGTGACTCTAAAGACACATTTGTAAGGATTAAGTCTAACTTTATATTTAACGAGATGGTCAAAGATGATGGCAAGATTAGAAAGATGATTCTTACGATGTTTAGATTTAGCAATAAGATCATCCACATAGGTATCAAAATTTTTTTGAATGAGATCATGAAATATGTGAGTCATTACACATTGATAAGTGGCTCTAGCATTCTTTAGTCCAAATGGCATTTTGACATAGCAATAGATGCCCCATTTCATGGTGAAATTAGTCTTATGTTGGTATTTGGGAGCGATATCAATCTAATTATATCCTAATAAATCATCCATAAGAGAGAAAATTTTGTAAGAAACCATGGAATCAACAATGACATCCATTGAAGGTAAAGGGAAATTGTCCTTGGGACAAGAAAGATTAAGATTTTAGAAACCAATACAAATGTGAATGACCATAATGAATTTATTTTGAATGGGAACAATGTTAGAAACCCATTCAAAATAATCCATAGGTTTAATAAATTTAGCATTGACTAATTTTATGATTTCCTTATGACATAAAGTTGAAACTTCATGTAAAAATTTTCTTTGCTTTTGATGCACAAGTTTGGCATCAAGATAAGTATTGATGTTATGTACCATAATGTTAGGGTCAATACTAGGCAAGTCTTGGTAAGACCAAGAGAAATATTCACAATATTTATCAAAGAATAAGCTAAAGTTATTATGTTTAGTATGTGAAATCTCTTGAAAAAGTATAATTGGTTGAGGATGAGATGAAGTACCATATTTGATGTGGGTAGTTTATTTAATAAGCATGGAATTACCATATTTAAAGTGGTATGGTGCATTAGGTAAGGATGAAATTAGATTTGTTTTAGGATCAATGCTAGCAATGAATTTGTTGAAGCAAATATTTTTTGTCTTAAAATTTCCAATTTTATGATGCTATTTAGGAAGTTGAGGTTCCTAAGCATGAAGTAACTCAAGAATAGATTCATCATAGGCAAGGTAGGAAGAGGACCATAATAATCAACATCTATTTCAAGATCTAAAATTTGATTACCATTGTTATCATACTTAGAATGAATCTGATAGACATCAGTTGCTTTGGTGTCTAGTTTAATCTCGAGAGTAGATAAAGTAGATGGATCAAAAGAGATTGGAATATCGATGGATTTAATGATGGGAGAAGGATTGGATGTAATGATTGTATATAAAGGTGTAGAAAATTTCAAAGGTTTGGAAGGCATAATTTGATCTACCAGCTAAGGATTATTAATAAGAGGAGGATTGATGAGAGGCACATGACCCTCAAGATATAAGGTATGATACACAAAAATGGTATGTACATCCTGATTAAAAGCCTAGATTTGGGTTAAAGTTTTTTGGTAATGCTAAACATCCAAGTCTATAAATCGAGCTTTGGCCATGATATAGTTGTCATCATATGTTTGAGAAATTGTATGTGTTTAGGAATTAGGGGAAGTTTTAAAAGGTGAAAAACCAATGTTGTTGAATGTTTGAGGAGACATGATGAGAGGATCTTGAAACAATTTAGCCACTCCAAAATTATTGTAAGTGAAGACATATTTTGGTAAAGAAGGATCTTAAGCATTTCATGGAGGGGAAAGTTAGTAATTTCATTAATAAGAGGAATAGTAAATTCTCTTGGTAACAGAGAAGGAGGAAGACATTATGAAATATATAGGGGTAACTTGTTAGTATTGCAAGTATGTTGTAACTCATCAGGGTAATCATCATTAGAATCTACAAAAGTAACTTGTAAATCATGACTAGTGTTGATGAACTTAGGTAAAGGAGCATTACTTATTTTATGATTCATGGGAATATGATATTGAGGTTTAGGATTAGGAAGTTGAATACTCCATGGATTGGGATTGGCTTAATGATTTTACCATTTCCTATTATGTAGGAATTTAATACATTGACTACTAGAATAATCTCATTCAATGAGTCCATGGATGACCAAGAAGGATATCATAAGATAAAGGGATATCAAGGAACATAATCTTGGTTCAAATGGTCTTATTTCCTATGGTTAATGGAAACTAGATAGAACCAAGTGGTTTTTAATTAGTCTTGTCAAAACCATGGCAAGTAAGAGGGGTTTGCTTGAGATTATCCTTATTATAACCAAGTTATTAAAAATACCACAAGGATGTTACATTAATACCAAACTTTTTGGATAAGAGTAGTATTGATGGATATTTTAATAAAGAGTGGTGGATTATCAACAATGAAAATAATTTCATCATTGATCACATCCTCCTCAAGGAATTTAATAAAGGGCTTGGAAGAAGTCACAAGATTTTAATGGTATTGACATTAGTAGGTTGAGAATAAATAGAAGGTGGTTATTCATCTATGGAGGATGGATCTTCAATTTATTGAATTTGTTACATAAGAAATTTATGATGATACGATGAAGTGGAAATAAATCCATAAGTGGAATTTCACAAGGCATAGAGTTAAGTTCTTTAATAAAATTCCAATGAGATTTAGAAGAACCAACATAATTTTTAGAAGGTAAATTAGTTTTGGAAGGTATAGATGTGGTTAGAGGATCGAAAGGATGAAGTTATTCCTCAGGTGATTTTGAATCAACATTAGATGTGGTTGTATCTTCAAGAAGTTATTCTTCTAAAGATGGGTTTTTAGGATTGGTAACATGATCTTTATGAGCTAGTTTATGATGATAATTGACCTTGGAAGTATTGACATATTGAGAGTTGTTATAATATTGGTTGTAATTATAATTGATGGCATAAAAATCCTTAACATTTGCTTGATTATTTGAAGAATATTTTTGGTTATTAGAGGTAGAAGCTTTAAACATTTACCATTTTTTAGAAGCAACAATGTATTCTTAATGATGAATATTGATCATAACTTCATGATTTAATGAATCACCAGGCATATATGAGACAAAATATTTATTGAGACCTCTAAAAGATTCATGAGAATGCCCAATGCTAGCATGGAACCAATAAAATAGATTAGGGTCATAACACTTAGGAGGAGAATTAGGATAGATGAAAGGTTTTGAGGATGATAAAAATTATTTCATTTGCTGAACTGAAAGAGGTGTATGAGAATGTGAAGGAGTATAAATTTTCGAAAATCCTTGTTTGGTTTTTAGAGTATTACTAGTGATAGCATTATATTTTTGTAAATATCCTTTAATAAGTTAAGGATTGGGTTTGAATTTCTTCATGATAAAGTATTGATGTTTATCTTGATTAAGAGCTTTAATAAGTGTTTAGGGAGCAAAGGTTCGAACCTTATATTGAAGAGTAGGAGTTAAATCCATGATAAAGAGTTTGAATAAGTTATCATCAATCATATTATGGTCAATTTTATGAGCTAGATATTTTCATCTTTTAATAAATTTATGAGCTGATTTAGTAGGAGACTGCCTAGCATTGATGAAATGACTAAGACAATTTTTGAGAAATTATTATGTTGAAACTCTTTAACCAAAGGATTAACCAAATCTTAAAGTTTTTAAATATAATGTTGGGGAAGTTGATTATACCATTCTAATACATCACCAATGAATATTTTCACTAAGATTTTAGTAGTAGTTAAGGTATTAGTTTAGATTCACTCTTTGTAAAGGTTATTAAAGGCTTTAAAAAATGAGGTAGGGTCTTTAGTCCCATCATATTTTATAGTTGGAGATATGTTACCAATATCAATGGATACAATAAAGGGGGATAAAGGCTAATTTTTAATGTTTTGAACCATCTTATTATTCATCATGGGTTGAGGAATAACATTGCTTGAGGCATCTCTAAGAGGTGGAGGAATGAAATTAGGACTAGTTTGAGGATGAATAGTTGGAGGTTGATTAGCCACATTTATTACATGTTGTTAAAGTTGCATCATTTGGTTGGTGTTAGAATTTTTCATTATGTTCATTTGTTGAATAACTTGGGCTAATAGCTGGGTTGTATTAGAAGGTTAGTTAGTGTTGGTAGGAGAACTCCCCAAATTAGTATTAGGGAGGGTATTAGAAGAAGAAGGATTACTAGTGGGATTTTTAAATAAACTTATATCAATCACTCCCACATTGGTTTAAATTTTTTGAAGATTAGAAGTTTCTTGGTAAGTATAGAAAGGATCTGATCCATCAACTTCAACTTGAAGTTTTATTTGATCCATGTTATAGTTCACAGATGAAGGAGGAGAAGAGGTGCCCCAATAGTGATATTTCTCTTGGGAGGAAAAAAGAGGAATAATTAAACATCCCATATAGTACCTAAATGGATTCAAGCTATCTAAGAAGATTTTGATAGGATACTTCACTCTGATAGAAGAGAGATGAATAGAATACACAATTAGAGAGATGGGAAGTTAGATTAATGAATAGGGAAGGTAGAAAATAGTACAAGTTAATTGGGATAATCTAGTAAAAAAAAGGACCTAAAAATATTACAAGGTTGACTAGGTTGATCTAATATAGTCAATAGAGACATGCAAAAGAGGCAAAAAGAGCTACAAACTATACAGGGTTGACTAGGTTGATCTAGTACAATGCACAAGGGATAAAAAAGGTATAGGGTCAATTGGGTTGATACAATACAATATACAAGGATAAAGAGAAAAATTATAACAATTTATGAGATGAAATAAGATAATTTTTATAGCTAATCTAGGAAATAAAGAGTTGGAAGGAAAAAAATAGTCAATTAGATCAACACTAGCTAATGAAAATACAAGTTTTTACATGAAACAAAACCTTATACTAATGTTGGATAATGAAAGTCATTACACACAAAATTGAGCAAAGAGCAAACAATTAACTTAAAAAATAAAGAGATAACTAATTGGTCAACCTAAGATGTTTATTAGATTATTAAGAAATGATTTTAATATAATTGGAAGTTGGATATAAAGCAAGAAACTATATAGTAATCTAAGGATGGTTTTAGGTAGTTTGGACTAAAAAGGGACTATGATGGTAATGATATAGGCTTGGTATTAGGACCTAAATCCTCACTTCATACATCATAATGATAAGGGTGTCAGGTGCTTAGCTAGAATATACCATTAACCATGTTTTATGCTTGACTAGAGCATCAAGTCAACTTCCCCCTTGTTGATGAAATCCAATTAGGTTGGCCTAGGGTAGATAAGATGTTAAATTTATTGTTTATGTTTTTGTGATTTGGATATGTGTGCATAAAATATAAATAGTGAAACTAAGTGATTAATTAAAAACCCCCTAATTAAACTATGTGAGCTATTCTAAACATGCAAGCAACAGGAAAAGAAAGGTGTGAGCTAATTACTAGTAGATATGAGGTTAATTCCATCTTGAAACAAGTTATAGTGTTGACACTATATTCAAAAATATAGAACATGTTTGATAGGGTTGAACCTATAATACAAAGGCAAGGTCTGAAAATGAACTAGGTTAATAGGGTCGATCTAGTTATTTCAGACAACACATAGAACACAAAACTAGGTTAATAGTGTTGATCCAATTGATTGTGCAAGGGAAATTTTAAAGAATAAAATATATGAAATGAAATACATAAAATAAATAAATATAGAGGTATAAAGGAACCTTGGTGGATCATAGATGCAATGAAGGAAGATTGTTGATGAAGAACCTTGAAGTATGTTGGTAAAATCTATAAACTAGGTTGACATAATCAATTAAGTTATACAGAAACCTACTATAAAATGATAAAACTATAATGGGTTGACTAGGTTAACCTAGTAGGTTGAACTATATATATGAAAGGTTATAAACCTATACTAGGTCGATTGGGTCGATCCAGTTGGCTATTCCTAGAAACCTATGCACAAAGATAAAAAGTTGGGTCGATAGAATTAATCTAGTATGTCAAAATATATGATAAAAATGATGATCAAAAGAATGAAATAAATGAAATAAATCATGGAAGGGTTAGTTTCATGTTAGGTTCACTATAATTTATTCAATCATAAATGCATCATGTCTATAAATTAATCCTAACTTGAAGAAGATAAAACATACCTACACTTTTGATTGGGGATACACTTGTTAAGTAGGAGCATGACCAATATGGGGATCTAATAGACCTAATTATGGGATAAATTGTCACAAAATATCATGATAGGAAGGTTTCTAAAGCCTAATGTCTAACACAATCACACAATAACCCTAATAGAGTCCTAAGGTTTAAAACATTCACTCTATTTTAATAAGAAAGCAAAATCTAATCTAGTACACACCAAAGCTTGTGGCACAAAGTGAGGGGTTAAAAACAAAAAAAAAATGTATAGGAAACTTAAATTAGTGTAATTATGAGTAACACCCTAATACATAAAATATGAAAGATAATATTATTTTAGCTAACACTTATGCTACTTTTATCTACTAAAAGAGAGGAGAACAAAGTTAGAATATACATACCTGAATATGAACCCATTGAGACTCAATATCTCCCTTGGATAAATGGGATTTTCAAGAGGTTTTTGTGGTTCATAAGGATAACTAAGAAAGGCCAAAGCATCTAAGACGTATCCATAGGACTAGATTCTCCAAATAAGAAACCCAGGCTAAGTCTCCTCAAGTAGAATGGTGGAAGAGTAGATTATGAAGAAATACAAGTGAATAATAACTCTTTATTGCACATATGAATAATGAACAAAATGATATTGTATATATAGGTGTATCTTTCCCTAAATCCTTCCAAAAATGTCAATTTTATAGGGTCAACCTAGTCAACCCAGTGTGTTTTCGAGGATAGTTCACTAGATCTAAGCTAGGTCAACTGAAAGGCTAACAAGATAAGAAAGTGAAAAATACCCCTAAACTATACTGGGTCAACCCAGTAGACCCAATACAATCAACTATCCAAAATGGTTTTAAGGAAATAAAAGGAGGAATGGAAAGAGGAAAAGACTAGAGAAATACTCAAGGGAGGATAAATAGCTTAGGGAATGGTTTTGGGATCTATATGGATTGGTAATAATATGGCAAAAAGGGAAAAAAATCCTATGAAGTGCCAAAGGTCTTTCCACCCCTTTTTTGATTCACCCCTTAGGGCATGGACTCAAAGAAATCAAATCTTGATGGATGTAAAGCATTGGTATTTGATAAAAGTTGAAAATATTATTTGTATAAACTTCCACCATGAAAGTTAAATTAGCTTGGTTAGAATACCTAGTAATGTACCTCTTATAAAATAATTTGAGTAGGCTTCATCTAGCCAAAATCAAGCCCTTTTACTAATGCCTAACCTAGAGCTTGTTGTACTCACAAAATGAAAAGGTCAAATTATATAACAATTAGCATAAATGCAACAAACATATTAAGCCATAAATCTAAATTCCATGACCATTTATAATATTCTAATCATAGAGTTAGCTCCTTAAACTAGGGTACCAATTAAATCATTGAGTTATTCCAATCCAAACATAGACCCATTTGTTCAAACTATCTATCCTGTAGACATGTTCAATGTCCTTGTAATTGAGAAAGAATCTATAGCTCCATTAGAATACCTTTGTCAAAACACAATAGGTAACACAAAAGTGTATCCAAAAATGAACCAAGTTTAGTCAAATGCTCAAAGGAGTAATTAATAATAGGTTCTTCCTACAAACACCCAAGTATTTCAAAATAGAAAGGGTAAGGAATGTCTAGTTCACAAATACAACATGCAACTACTCCCCCTCTACTAGTTACTTCCTCAAACACACATCAAGAGGAGAGAAAAAAAACATAGACCAATAGTCTCACCCAATAGGTGGGGACCAATGTTACACAAAAAAAAAATATATATTAACATGCCACCATAACAAGTGGTAACTCCATCACAAATGTTGTCTAATCAATAGCATATCCTTATTAGTCAACAATAATTAACAACTAGTCAGTAATAAGTGTCTAACATTTAACAAGTTCTTAACATTCCATAATGAGGGCCCAACATAAAAAAGTACCCACCAAGATATAAAAGACCCATACCCAACATGTATCTCACATACAATAAGGGACTAACATACAACACCTTCAATATCTGACCTTTGGCCAATAACAGGGGCCTTTCATATAGTAGGGTTTGATTAGGCAAAAACAAGTTCCATTCTAATACCATGCCATATAGCTCACTCCACAACACAAAATTACTCTATTTAGGCCATAATTTCATACAAATCAAATCTATAATATCTAACCTAACCCTAATGTATACCAATAAAAAATACCATACCAATAATATAACCCTTACTAGTGAATATGTATTCTTATTCAAGTGACCAACCAAGCAAACATTCCTCAGTCCTCCATTCCTCCATTGTATCCTAGTCAAGGTAATTCACCTTAAATTGCCCAGCCAAAACCATTTGTACCATCTTTACCATCCATGTTTTTAATCCAATAAATTCAAAAATCAAGGATGCAATTACAACTATTTAGATTGGAAATTAGATAAAGAAGTTTAAACTAAATGAAATATATGTATACCCTTTAAACATGGACTATCTTTAGATACCAATTTATTTGGGTTTTGAGCCACCAAATTTTAATAAATACAAAGGAAAAGGTGACCCAAATGAGAATTTTAAGGAGTTATATGTTACTTTCCATCCAATGGCATTTAGTGATATCTATTTACTTCTCTTTCTACATAGTCTAGCAGGACATGCATTCAAGTGGCTACTCCAACTTCTGAAGAACTTAGTGCCTAAATTTGATGACATCTCAAAAACATTTGTGTGAAATTTATATTATAATATTAAGCATGATATTACTATGGTATATTTAGGCCAAGCCCAACAAAGACTTGGTGAGAGATTTTTGAGGTATTTTTAGTGATGGAGGGCACTTGCTAGCTTGTTCATGCATAATTTACTAGATAAATAGTTGGTTGTGGAATTTAATCATAATCTAAAAAGTGATATATCATATCATTTAAAGCTTCAATGTTCTCAAACTTTTGAGGAGATTATTGACAAAGGACTATAAATTAATAAATACCTTATCAACAAAGTGACAATCAAATTATACACTCCTAACTTGAGCCAAAACTAGTATTGAGGCCCTAATCAGAGTCAAAATTAGTACTAAAGCCCAAATTAGAGTCAAAATTAGTACCAAGGCCAAAACCAAAATTATAACCCAATTTAAGTACACGCTCTCATGCCAACTCAATAAATTACTTCTGAGAAGCCCAAAGTTTATAATTGCAACAAGAACATTATGGATAACAAAGTTACTAAAACATGCCATGCCTAGATGGTGTAAACACCATCTACCAAACTAGTCCCATATATGTATCTAATTACACAAATTTAGGCACTCCCACGTCATTTTAAAATGACTTAACAAAGAATAGGACCACTTGTAAAGAGAATTTTTAGTGACCTAGGAGATTCCATTGAATTGATTTTCTGAAAGCTAGCAAATTCTAATTTGATTAGTTGGCCCATTTTGAAACATTCCTTGAGGGTGTTCCTTTCCCTAATTTTTATAAAGATAATGCATTTTATTACTACCACCAAGTTAAAGGACATTCCATTCACTGGTGTGTGAAATTAAGGCACTTCATCAAGAATATGATAAAAAAATGGAGAAATTGAGTTGGATAACATGGCCCCTACTTCTAATCAAAACATAGGCATTTATTAAAATCCTTTTCCAAAACATAATGCCAAAAAATAGAATCAAAAACAAAATAAAAAAACATAGACCATAACCATAGCTTTAAAAAAAACAACAATGTTGAAGACCATAGCCATAGAATGGATGGAACCAAGGTTAGAATGATAATGAAGGGGCATATTTTGTTGTCACACATGAAAGTAAACAAGGTTGTAAGACATATCATGGGTATTTATAAATTTATTACTACCATTAAACCAATGCTAGCATCCCATCACTAATGGCTAATACTAAATAATGCCCAACTACCTCCTTATAATGATAATCCTCTTATGATTTGTGTGGGTAGCCAAGCTCACTAATACCTAAGAGTCACCATCCTAAGACCCTCTTCTGGTTATAGTGGTCCATTACCCAATCCATATTGTGTAATCACAACTTTATGGATGAAATTTACCATTCTGAGATCATAACCTCCTTCTACCCATAAGCCTATTCAATCACCCATGCGATTCATAAATAATCCACTTACCTATGTCAAGGAGAAGTCATATGACATGGTGAAGTAATTACAAAGTACATCTACTTAAATATCTATTCTATATTTTTTGCATACCTCTACTATCCATAAGATTATCCTTACTAAAATTTTGAGCTAATCTCAAGTGCTAAATGACATTATGCCAAAGAAATTCCAATCTTTGGTAGGACACTTATCTCTTGGCCAATAATTGAACTATGAACAAAGTGATATGTCATCCCTTATCCCTCTCCATAATAACCTGTTATAGATTGAAATGTTCATATCTTAACACAAGGTTAAACATGTCCTTATAGATAATGGATTGAGCCTCAATATTATGTCTATAAAGTTATTCAATCAACTTGCATACATAACAATTGACCTTCATCCAAATCCCATTACCATCAAGGCCTATGATAATGAGGAAAAGGAATCATAAGGAATAATTTATTTTTTATTTGTCCTTGGGACCTTAACCTATGACATGATTTACCATGTTATAGATCTTGATTTATCATAAAACTTGATTTTGGGCTAGCCATGGATACATGAAATTTAGGTAATACCATCCACATTGCACTAATGTGTCAAGTTACCTCATTCAAGGATAGATGTGACTATTCATATAGACTTATATCCATATCATGTATATAAATATTTATAATCTAATTATAATAGCTATAATTACCATTTCAACCTAGACCCTATGCTAAAGAAGGACAAGGATATACTTGTCAAATTTCTAAATTTTAATTATATTAACCTAGATAGCCTTGTATTTACTTTATCTTCACCCTTCTTAAGATATCCAATCATTTTATCATCTCTTAAAAGGTCTAGGAGAGTACCTCTGGCATAATTCATTCTACATATCCAAGCTTCCATAGACCCCTAAATCCTATGGAAGACCCAAAGCCAAGGCCCTTACCACCATTGGGTGATTTTAATTCATCTTGTTTGAGGGAACTAGATTAAATAGTATGACTAGATTAATTTGATATTGCTAACCAATTCACTTATTTGCTAACTTTGGAAGATGGTTCTACACTCCTTATGGAGGATACTTAAAAAGTCAACATTAGAACACCATATGATCCAAAGTGGATAAAACTAGGTGCATCCCTAATTGAGGAGGAATGTGTAGTCCTTACTACTCTCTTGAGGAAGTTCATTGATATATTTACATGGGCCTATTATAATATGCTAGGCTTGGACCCTTCATTGGTTGTACATCATATTATAGTACATCCTAAAACCAAGCCAATTAAGCATAAGCTAAGGAAAAAGCATCCTCGAACTGCTATCTTGGTCAATAAAGAACTATAAAAAATCTTAGAGGTGAGATGCATTCATCCCATTGACTATTCATAATGGATTTCAAATATTATGTTAGTTATCAATAAGCTAGAGGGTATTAAACTATGTACTAATTTTTGAGACATCAACAAAGCATGCCCAAAAGACAAATTTCCTCTACCAAATATTGACAAGATTATAAACTCTACATTTGTGTATGAGATGCTCTCTTTCATAGATGGTTTTTTAGGATATAATTCGATCAATATCATACTAGAATACCAACACAAGAAATCATTCACAACTCCCTAGGGATATTTTGCTATTAAGTCATGCCTTTCAACCTAAAAAATGTTGGTGTCACATGCCATAATGCAATGGGTGTCATTTTTCATGATATTTTTGAGGAATACATTGATGAAATTTTGGTTAAATCTAAGACTAGAGAAGGCCATCTAAAGGTGTTACATAGAATAATTGAATGCTTCTATGAGTATAAGGTAAATATTAACCCTAAAAGTGTGTCTTTGGCATTACTTCAAGAAAAAATTTAGGCTTCATTGCCTCTCATAAGGGTATTAAAGTTTATCTAGCCAAGGTTAAGGAAATTAATGATATGCCACCACCATTTAATTTGAAGCATCTCTACAGTTTCTAGGGCATGATACATTCCATCATGTACTTCATTTCTTAATTAGATAAGAAATATCATCCATTTAATCACTTTAAGAATAATGGAACCACATTTTCATGGAATTATGATTGGAAAAATGACTTTTAAAATTTGAAAGAATACTTGGCCAACCCACCTATTCTATTAGCACATATGTTAGAAAATCCATTACTATACATATCTGCAATTGAAAATGCCCTGGGGGTACTTTTGGCTTAGAATGATGACTAATGAAAGGAACATGCTATATACTACTTGAGTCATACATTGGTCATGTATGAACACAATTATATGCTAATAGAGAAATATTATTTAGCCATGGTCTTCACATCTTAGAAGTTACATCAATACATGATTAAAAATAAGACCATCATCATAGCCAAATTAGATCTGATCAAATATTTAATTTCAAAAATAGATTTACAGAGATACATAGCTAAATGGATCATGCTTATAAGTGAGTTTGAGATTGATTATGTTAATTAAAAATCCATCAAGTGACATGAAATTATAAACTAGTTTGTTGAGGCTCCCATTTCTAACACTCAACCACTCACATTTGGGTTTCTATATGAGTCCATCATGACCATAACATAAGCACCTCTTGAAAATAAGTAGTGGAAACTTTATATTGATGGTTTATTTACATCTTATGGATTGGGATATGAGTTTTGTTCATCACACCTCAAGGGGATCTCATTCCCAAGTCCTTTCATATCAACTTTCCTTATACCAATAACATAGATTCATACAAAGCACTCATTATAAGGCTTCATCTAGTGTTCGAGTGGAAAATTTAACATATTATGGTTTACGGAGGTTCTCAACTTATCATAAATTAGTTTACAAACAAATTATAGACCAAGCATGAGAATCTCATGCTATATAAATGCATGGTGTACATCCCCAAACAATAAATTTCTCATCTTCAATTTGAGAAAATATCTTAGGCCAACAATAGAACATTAAATTCCATGGTCATAATTGATTATATGATCCAAATTATCGATAAGGCCATAAATTATTAGTTCCTCATTAAACATCTTCTTGCACCAACCATGAATTATTGATCATCAAAATGATTTGTGATATTATTGGTCCCAATTCTAATTCATATACTAAACTATATAATTACCTTCATAATCAAGTCATTCCACCTAACCTATCTCAAAAAAGATATAAATCCTTCATACAAAAAGCCTCTCTTTATACCTCACTTGGACCTATACTCTATTTTAAAAGATTTTATGAAACTTTGATTTATTATTTAACCTTGATAGAATCTAAATTAACATTAAAGGAAGTTCATGAAGGTGTTTGTGGGGCCCACTCTAGTGGGGCCATCATTTCCAAAAAATTAATGTGTATTAGTTATTATTGGCCAACCATAGAAGTAGATACAACTACTTATTTTAAAAGGTGTAAAAAATGTCATAACCATGCCAATTTAATACATACTCCATCTCAAACACTCAAACCACTGACCATGCCATGGTCATTTACAACTTGGGGACTCAACCTCATAGGAAAGATCAAGCCTACCTTATCAAATGGAAATAAACATATTATTATCACAACATAATACATCACTAAGTAGGTGTAATCCATTGCCCTAACTTATATGATAGACAAACATATATCGAAATTTATTTTCAATCACCTCATTTGTTGCTATGGTATCCCCTATGACATTATATATAATAATGGTGTTTTATTAGAAAATAAGGATGTTAAATCTCTTTGTGTTAAATATAGTATTACCCAAAATTTTTCCACCCCATATTAACTATAAAGTAATGACTAAATAGAGGCATCTAACAAAACCATTGTCAAGATCATAAAAAAGATCATCAATGATGTTGGCCATGATTGGCACTTATAAATTTTTTATGCCCTCTAGGCATATCGATCCAAATTTTTCACTCTAATAGGATCCACACCCTATTCCCTAGTTTATGGTACTAAGGCCATTTTTCTTGTCAAGGTCAAGTTTTATTCTCTATGCATTTTAATGAAGAATATCCTTGATGATGAGGATTATAGAATATCTCTCTTGTAAGATCTTGAATTACTAGATTAAAAATGCATGAAAACCTTGAATATACTTCAAGCGTATCAAAACCAACTACATGGTCAATAAAACAAGTGAGTTTGACATAGATAATTCAAGCTTGGTAATCTTGAACTTAAATAAAACTAAAAAATACCAATACCTAAAATAAGAAAAAGGGAAAGTTTAAACCTAACTAGTTAGGATGTTAGATCATTAATTCTAACTATGGTTTTGGGGTATACAGGTTGGCTATGCTAAAAGGATTTAAACTTGATGAACTAATGAACATAATACATATCAAGCACTTTTTCACTTGAGTGATTTGAGGTATTATCTATGAGGATCATTTACTTTATATTATGATCATTCATTATGATACTATACCATACTATGTGACTTTCCTATTTGCCTTAAGTTCTAGTCTCTCATCCCTATTTTGACCTTGGTTCCAATACATTGGTACTTTAGACAACATTAGTAGTTGGGTTCATATATAGTTATTAATAGGTGATTCAAGTTAGATACTATTCATTACATTCTTTGAAGTGGTCATATTTTTGAGCATTATGATAGTGGGCTTTGAAAATTGCATCATTTACTTTTTATAATTCTATCTCATTATATATTTCCAAACTGTTATACCATTATGACAATTTCCTATTAACAAACTTACTATTACTTAGTTAGATTCCTCACTACAGGGTGAACTATAATGGATTAAAGTCCATTTGGACTATGTAGGAAGTACTCAGTGTTTTTTAAGGTTAGTTTGACTACCCTTATAAGCCATGATCTCAATTTTTATGAGTAACCTAAGCCAAGATCTTACCATTTTATGAGTAACCTAAGCCAGTCTCTCACCATTTTGAAATAAATCTAAGCCATGATCTCACCATTTTATGAGAAACCTAAGCCATGCATTTACCATTTTGTGAGCAATGTAATACATGCTCTCACCATTTTATGAACAACCTAAGATATACTCTCACTATTCTATGAGAAACCTATTAGAGATATAGATTTCACCCTAGCTGGAAGCAAAAGTGTTTAGGTCCTACTTCTAAATATAGCTCAACATGGGATTGACCCCAGGCTCTAGGTATCCTATAATGGGGTCATACCTTTAGGATTTTTAATAGGGCTAGCTCCTTTGATGCAACATTTTAGCTTATTTCCACTACTAAAACCTATTAATGACCAAGAAAAATGGAGAAAGAAATAGAGAGAGAAAACATGAAAGGGAAACTTAAGCTAACAGTGATGATGTACCTAAATTATGGGTTGATCCACCTTACTTGACTCTTAAATACTAATGAAATAATCACACAACTAGATATAAGATTATAAATGACTATCATACATTATTATTTCATGAAAAGGTTCACAAAATGATTTAATCTTGGGGAAACGATGGAGAGGTATAGAGAAAGACACTAACCAATCACAATATCCACATGTAGGCTTCAATGAATAGATGTAGAATACTAAACATGACCTACATAGCAAGATGCACTAGTAATTAGGTGAGATCATAATTTGATAAGGGAGAAACCTCTACCATATATGTAAATCTAGCATGTACACACTATACCAGAATAATGAAATATAAAATATTATTTTATTCATCTCAAGAGGTTACAAGCTCCATCTTGGAAAAGTTTGGTCATGCCCAAGAGAGGGAGTAGAAAAATACTTAGAGGATCCATTTTTTGGCTCAAAATCCTCTATATATAGTATAAAGAGAGAAAGAGATAAGGGAATAATACATGAGAGAGTGGACAAAAGTCTCAAAGATCAATAAGTTAGGTGGCATGACTTGATTACTTTCTATTTATGTGCCTTGATCAATATATATATCTCCTATTGTCTTAATAATCCTCAAGCTCCTCTCATTGGCTAAGAGATCCCACTAGAAGACAAGGGCTTACTATGCATAGTGCCAAAGTCTATTTGAATGGAAATAATGCCCTTAACTACTTATCCAACTACCAGATTTCCACCTTAGGACCCTAAGTCCACTTTATGTGTTCATGAGGATCAAATCCTTGAATCTTGATACTGACAGTACCATGCCATGAACGGTGGTTAGTACTTGCTTTTATTGATGATGGACCCCTTTGCATTTATCACATATTTGTTCCATTTCTATTTCTAGATCATAAGTTGATATATAGGTGGAATACCAATCTAAGGCCATTAGTTTTCTTATAGTTATCCCTACTTTATTTGATGCCTGCTCTAATTTAGCCACCAACTTGCCAACCTTTGATCTATATTAGGTCTAAAATACCTATTCTATCTCTACAAAGCCCTGCTAGCAATACTTGATGCTTATTTTCTATCTTGTTTCAACTCGGGTCAAGCTCAAGCTTGGTTTCATGTGTTTTCCACCAACTCAGGTCCATTCATTTGCTTTACCTGAGTCAAACTACTCCATCGACCTTAGTCAAAAATGTCCTAGCTAGAGCCTTTTCATTGGTTGTTGACAAAATGACTTGGGATCCATTGACCTTGACCCTTGCTCAAATACTATTTATCTTAGATGCATGATCAAATGCCAACCATTGATCTGTTAAGACCCATTATTGAATTATAATGACTACTTCATGATCTTAAATTTGACATCTATGATCCCATCAAATGATGTTCATGTAATAGTCATTGATGTTCACACAATCATCAAATTTAAGCTCAAAGGATTTGTTTTTACTATGGCTTAAATTTGACATTTGCATGACCATAAAATATGTTCCTAAGACCATAAAATGATGGGCATGGAAATCTCAATTTTAAGCTCCAATGGTCTTTTTAAAATAAAATGGATATTTATCAGGACCTAAAATTGATGTTAGCATGAACATTTCACTCTGTGAGTCCATGCATTTTCCTCATAACAAACATTTTCCTCAGGATATTTCCTTCAAACCTTTATTTAGGACAATTTACTATGAGAGTGACCATTTGGGACTTTATCTAGGACACTTTCCCAATGAAAAGACCCTTTGGGAAAAGTGTTTTGGTCACCTTGCTGACAAATGGTCCTTTGAGTTTTTTGCCTTTGGACTACCTTCTAAAATAAATACCTTTCAAGATTTTTTTCATTGGTCCACTTTCTCAAAGAAATGCCCTTTGGAACTTTGTTAAGGACCACTTTGCTTGAAAAGTACCATTTGAAACTTCTGTATTGGACCATTTAGTGAAGAAAAAATAACCTTCAAAAAAAGTGTTTGGGACACTTTACTACAAAAAAATGACCTTTATTTAAAATGTATATGATGCTTTGCTTGAAAAATTGTCCTTTAGTATTTATGAATTTAGATAAAAATGTTTGAAATAAATCAAGTTTTCTAGACTTTTGTTTTGGACTACTTTTTGAGAGAATGGCCCTTCAGGAAAATTGTTCAGACCAATTTTCTTGAAAGAAAATACCCTTAGGCTTTGACTTCAGGTAATTTTTTTGAGAGAACTTATCCTTTTTTTGATATGGACAATTTCTCTAAAATAAATATGTCTTCAGGGAAATTATTATGAAATAATTTCTCTAAAATAAATAGGTCTTCACCTTTTTCTTCGGATATTTTGTCTAAAAGAATTCATGCCTTCAAATACTTATCTCAAACAATTTTGTCTGAAAGAATTCAACACTTAACCAAAAAAAGGATCCAAAATAAATTATCTTAGCAAAATAAAAGAACAAAATAATTTGACCAAAAGAATGAACACTAAGTCAAAATAAAAGCTTGAAATAATTGAACTTTATCCCCAAGACTTGGCTCCAGAAAAAGGGGTTTGAATTTAGCTTCTTTGGCCTATAGGCTCTTATAGACTTATTCATGAAACTATTGTTTAACCTTCAAAGTTATATAACTTTTCTTAGTTTGTCCATCTGGGCACAAGATTGGTATATGGTGACTCATAGGGAAGCATGATTGCTATGCCTTAAGAACCTAGACCATTTGCCTTATCTAGTCTATTAGGCATGTAATCTCTTCTTTGGATCCAACATATTGATTGCCAATCCTGATCTAACTTCTCTTGAAATAAAACAAGGACCAAAGGGATAGCAAGACAAGATAGATTACCCAAGGCACTTATTGAAATGAAACTAACCTACTAAAAAAAAATAGGAACAACAAACAAAAGTTTGATAAATTACACTTAGAGGAAAATGTGAAAATTAGTCTAATATGTACATGGCTGAAATCTACAATTATTTTATACCTGGGTCAAATTGGAAACTATTTTATATACCTTGGATCTTTGAAGCATACTTGTTTTTGTCTTGAAAACTCTCTTCTACATCTATGAACCATTAGATGATAATGTCTTCTTGGGGAAGCAAATGGTTCCTCTACTACCAATTTTAGGTGCATGAATTGTAGACATGAGTCCAAGACTTAATAAGACTCCTTACAAATTTATGGACTTTGTAGGAATATCTTCAGTTCTTCCTCATTCCTAAACTACTGATCATGAACATATAGACTAGCTTGATATGTCTCCTTTGACATATCTACAAGTTTGACCTCTAAGGGAGATGGACCTGATTTTGTGATTTCTTGAGGAAATTTGAGCTTATTCTAATCTTCCAAAAGTATATATATGTCTGAAGTTGGAGAGAAAAATTGATAACCATGTTTTAAAATTTCAAACATGTCATCTCCTAAGAGAACAACTACTTCTTGCTTGATGATAACACTCCTCTTATCCTACAATGGACTGCATTCGAGTAAATAAAAACTTGAATGAAAGATATCAAAAAAATCAAAATATTTATTCTCATGAATTTATAGTTCAATTGGATCCTTTTAAAATTGAATGTCAGAAGCAATCATATTAGTTTATTGACCATAAACATGAGGCTGCAAGCCTACTTTTGACATTTTAGATTGGTCAATTAACACTGATTTATTTTTAATATTAAGCTAATGACTAAGCATGCTCTCAATTTTAGCTTGTTCTTCACTTTCAAGATATTATCCTTCATGATAAATTAAATCTTCTATGTTATCAAAGAACTCATCAAAAACATCATCAAATTACTAAACTAGGACATGCTTCTCTTGTATATCAACAACTTCTTCCTCACGTACTTGTTCTTGCACTTGTATTTAATCCTCTACCTCATCTTTTTCTTACACTTGTTCCATATTTTCATTGTTAAGTAAAACTAAAACATTCTTTTCCTTACCAAGAGGTGTCCTAATAATGATTTCTTCTCTTCGTCACTCAATTCACCTTCTTTTCCTACCTCTTTAGCTACATATTCTTAGTTTGCATCATAGAGGAGAAGCTCTTTCTCAAAGAGTGGCATAACAGATCCTTGAAAATATTCAACAAAATGAGGGAGATCCAAAGAAGTTATCATACATATCTAATTTTGATCTTGAAGTTGCTCTTATTGAATCACCTTCACCTCCTCCTATTTCTTTGCTTCTTGAATGGCTCTCCATGAAGGAAAGGCTCTAGGATTTTAAGGGGCAAGGAGTGGAGGTTACATGGTCTCTGTTTAAATTATATAATCAGCACTTCCTCCTTCTACCTAATAATTTTAATGGATTTATAAGATGGAAATGACCTAGATTCCTGAGGAGGGAGGGATGGGGGTTGAACAACTTTATATTGGCTTGACTACATAATTTGGTTCCAAGATGGAAAAGATAGAGGTTCCCCATTGACCTTATAATTCTAATTTTCCTCCTCTTTCCTTGTCTTTAGATATAAATCTTTGGTTTGCCTACCAATATTATCTTGGAATATCTCTTATTTAAGGTGGTTAGTAGCTTTATTAAGACATGGAACACAAGAAGACTCCTACAGAGGGATGAAAGAGGTTTGCATAGGTACATATCCTTCTTTAACTTGGGTCCTCAAATATATATTTGCCTCACTTTGCCTACCCCATGAATTCACCACTTGGTTCCATCTTGGAACCTTGAAGGACTTCATAAGGGGTTTGTGAGGAAGGATTGAGTCTTGGACCCTAACAATAGGGTATTCCAAAAATAATCATCTTATTTATTTGATAGCTCCCTTGGGACAAAATTTCCAAGAAGGAAAGGTCTAAGGAATATATGAAGAAACTTAGAACATTCAACAGGGATACTTGGAATGGTCTCTTGGGGAATAATGGGTGGCACATAATAAGGTTGAGGTATTGTTATATGTAGGCACATAAGGATAGCAAGGTGTATACCTACTGTTACTCAAAACCCTTTTAGCATTTTCCTCAATTTTCTAAATGTAACCACCTACATCCATCATCTCACCTGTGATATTGTTCCATTTTTTTTCTCTCCATAGGTGCCTATCCTTATTTTATTCATTTTAATGACTCTCTCACATGATGGACCTAGTGAGTATGTACATCTTGGCCATAATTAATTTTTATGATCACAATTTTAGTGAATGCTTGTCAAGGCTTATTAAAATATGCATAAGTGCTATTATAGATATCTCATGATAGGGTTGATTAGGATAAGTATTATGATGGGCTTGCGATTTCATATGGATTATCAAGGAAATATCTTTACATATATGACTGAAATAGGTCCTTTATATTATTGGTGAGAATCTTGACAAACTTTTCAAGGTTCTTCATAGCTTTGGTATAAATCTAGGTAGGGATGAGTAGGCTCATATGGATCATGAGAAATCATATTTGGAGCTACTAATAAGGAGGTGGATAATAAGGATATTCACAAAAGCTATTCATATTGACCTCATATGTCAAATGAGATGTAAAAACTCACTAAAATTTTTCAATGAGACATACCTGGTCTACTCATTACCAAAAAATTTGACTTGGAGTCACCATTGGTGCTAATTTGCTTGCTTCCAAAAGCTAATTAGAGGAAAGACACACCAAGATATTTACACTCTTATGGGAAACATTTATCCCATCAAGCATGAAAAAATTATTAGATATTTATATTACACCCTAAACTAAAAGTAGAAGTGTTCATGTCCTACTTCCAAATTTAGCTCAACCATGGGATAGACCTTAGGCTATGGGTATCCTATAATGGGGTCAATCCTCTAGGATTTTTAATAAGGCTAGCTCCTTTGATGCATAAATTTTAGTTTGT